>CM032629.1:19587117-20050320 GCA_019097785.1 Fraxinus excelsior | reverse complement strand
TTGCGGTCGCACAGAAATATGTCTAGAACAAGTTGACGAAAAATCGTATAACCATGCAAGATCTTCAATTTTTTTGCTGTTTCCTAGATTAATTATAATTCTATATTTTCAATATCTTTTACAATATTAGAATTATTTTTTCGTGCAATTAGGATTTTTAGAGATTTCATATAAATATCTCATTATTTCATTGTATTAAAAACCAAGACTATTGATAATAAATTAATGAAATATTTCTATCACTTGGTTCTTGAATGAACTATCGAACTTATCAAATATATTATTATATTTGTGAGGTTCAAACCTTAGAACTTATCAAAGGTAGGGTTGTCAATGGATTGGATTTCGATCTGAATTCGATGAAATTAATAAAAGATGAATTTAGGGTCTTAGTCCGATAACCCGATCGAAATCCGAATTCGATAATCCATTAAGTAAATGGATCAAATATAAATATAAGTCAATCCGGTCCGATTTGTTATAAATAATTGAGTCGGTAAAATATTTTTATGTCATATTATTTGTCACTAAAATAAAAAAATTTAGAATAAAAAATAATCAAATTCAAGACATAAAAAAGTTGAAAATTTTATAATTATTAAACCTTTTTAAGAATTGGAAAATTAAAAAAAAAAAAAAGTTGATTTCAACCAATGTTTTAAAAATTGACTCGGGGTCGAAGTAATATTGAACTAGTTATCAAATTGAATAAATAACTATACACATAAAATAAAATATTATAAAAATAATAGATTTTTTAAATTTTATTTTACTAATTTAAAGTAAATAAATATCTATATTTTTCTTAATTAAATTTATTTTATAATTTCAAAAATTAATAATTAATATGTAACAAATAATTTGATTTGTTAATGGAAATACTGAAATAAAATATTTATATTTAGAATTGAAATTCAGTTTTACCTTATCACACATCGAATGTCAATAGAAAACTAGAAGAGAATTTCTCCTTTAAAAAGGAACATCATGATGTTGGAAGTCATTATTGAGCTTGCTAGTAAAAATAAGTGGGCCTCAAGTTAGTTCAAAGTTTTTAAAGTACATAAAATCATTTTCCCCTAATTTTTATTAATTTCGGATCGGATATTCGATAATATAACAAATCGGATATGGATTTAACAATCAAATATTCGTTGGATTATTGGCTCGGATTGGATCAGATAATTTTCTTATTGGATTTGATCGAATATAGACAGATCCGATCCATAGATCCATTTACAGCCCTAATCAAAGGATTATGCACCCTTTTGTGGCGTTCACAAAATCATGGTTCTTGTTTCCGCATATCAACGAGTTTAGGGTTTAATATATCTAAGGTTCTTGGTTCGTGAGGCTCGGGTTATGATTCTATAGTCTACAACTTGAATTTGAACTTTCCCGGCGTTTCAGACTAATTCCGCGATTTCCACGCTGATCCCATTCCTGGGTTCGCGTCATTTGGTGTCAGAGCTTGGACTCCAAATTCAGGTTCCATCTTTTCTTTTGTTTTAAGTCTTTTGTTATTTTTTTTTTTGTATTCTTCGTGTCCATCGTAAATTTTGAGTATTTGATTCAGAAAATTTAAAAAGAAAAAAAATCAAAAGTTATTTTTTGGCTAATATAGCATCCAAATCAACTTCCTTTTGTTTCTTTGATATCGTAATCAATTTTCGAGTTTATAAAAAAAACTAATGTTCATGTTACTGTTCATCTGTATTGTTTCCGGAAAAAAAAAATTTATTTGGATTGATTTTGGGAATTATCAGTTTTTTCTATTATCAATTATAAATCCAAAATATGTTTCTAATCAATCCAATCCAAATTTAGGAACAACTTTCTTGAATTTAAATATCACTTATCCAATTCTTTTCTTTAGTCTTCTTGATTATGTCTACGTAAAGGATGGATGGTGATTGAAGATTTATTTTCCAAACTCGGTGTTTTATGAGTAGCACGGTATGCAGTCTGGCAATTGATAAGGAGTACATGTCAAACTTGGCTAATATCACATGGTTGAAAAATTGAGGTTACCTTTACAACAACATCCTATGCCTTATTGAATTTAACTATTGGGAGATATAGTGATGAAGTTTGGTGTGATGTAGTGTCGTTAAAATCTTTTCATATTTTGTTGAGAAGACCTTAGAGACATGAGAGGGAGACTATGTATGATATGGGGAGGAACATGTGTATGTTTCTTTAGTATGGAGAAAACATCACTCTAGCTGGTTCGACATTAGAACAGTCCTTTGCAGACCGATGGAAGGTAAGATGTGAGGCAGGATGGGGAAAGTAAGAGAGGTAAATGACCACACCTAAGGAGAACACCGAAGTTGAATTGCAGGAAGAGTTCAGAAATAGAGAAGTTGAGATGGAGGATGGTGGATTGAAAAATACAGTTGATATTGGGGAGAGTAAACCAATTAATGAGCTAGAGCACGAGCATACTTATACAAAAATTGTAGAGATAGTTCAGCAAGAGAGTGAGCAAATAATGACAGAATGTGTTGAGCAAATGGTTGAAAATATTTTGGGGAATAAAGAGTAGAGTTTAATCATTCCGCATGATGTGATGGAGACGATACACTATGAGTACGAGGACACATATCTCGTTGTTGGGGAAGCTAACAAATTCAATCGTGTTTTACTTAATTCGTTCTTTCAGGTTGATCATTGTACGTGAGAGTTCATACAACATCTATGGGTGATTATGTTTGTGCTGCAATACATTCATACCTACAAAATGCATGGGTACCGTGTATTGATCCTATGTCATTGAAGAAATTTTTTTCCATTTGATCCAGGTGGTAGAGTGATGAGTTGGTAGCAGACTAGTTGTCCCCTATGCGATCACAATACACGAATTCAAGGACGAATCATTTTCAAAGAGATGTGGGATGATATGATCTGAGACAAGCAATCACTTGGTTGGGTTACAAGAGTCAAGGGTTCAAGCAATGTAGTTCAGATGGGTGAAGTTGACAAGTCAATGTTCAAGTTTCGCGAAGGACTCGGGAGCCGTTGGACTTAAGGTTTGGAAGATATTTGGAAAAAAAAACGAGTAGCGTGAATTAAAACTAACATAACTTTCAGCTCGGGTGTCATATTTTTGTCCATGAGTATAATTTGGAATCGTAAAAAAATTCTGCACAATGATACATGGGTGCATGATACTTATTTGCGATCGCACAGAAACATGTCGGGAACAAGTTGGTGAAAAATTGTATAACCATGTGAGATCTTCAATTTTTGGCAGTTTCCTAGTTTAATTAGAATTCTATATTTTCAGCATATTTTACAATACTAGAATTATATTTTCATGCAACTGGGGTTTTTAGAGATTTCATAGAAATGCCTCATTATTTCATTGTATGAAAACCCAAGACTTTGAATTAACGAGATTTTTCTCTCACTTGGTTCTTGAATGAACTATCGAACTTATCAAATATATTGTTATATTTGTGGCTTTCAACCCTTAGAACTTATCAAATGATTGGATACCCTCTGTGGCGTTTGCAAAATCATGGTTCTTGTTTCCGGATATCAACGGGTCTAAAGTTTAATATTCCTTAAGTTCTTGATTCGTGAGGCTCGGGTCATGATTCTATCGTCTACGACCTGAATTTGGACTTTCCTAACGTTTCAAACTAATTTCGCGATTTTCACACTGATCCCACTCTCGAGTTCGCGTCATGATGTAATTATTGACTCAGATATTTCAAGGGAAAAAGCCACCAGTACAGAAAATTCCTTACTGAACAAATAGGTTTATTGGTGAATATTCTAAGTTATTAGTATAGGGAATTCATTACCGAACATATAGGTTTATTGGTGAATATTCTAAGTTATTAGTATAGGGAATTCATTACCGAACAAATAGGTTTATTGGTGAATATGCTAAATTATTTGTACATAAGAGTAGTGTTATTTGTAAGCCAAGCTTACAAACACTAGTCCACGTGGTATTAGGGTTACTATTTTATTTTTCAAAACAATAGTGATAAATTTTAATTCATTGAAAGATGTGAGTATCGTCACTGTCACATAAACTATTATTTATAAGTATTGCTTGTAAATAAAATTATTTAAGTATAAATATTTTAAGAATATAATATTTTAAGTATTAATATTTTTCGCATTTACTTGGTTTTGTCCATAGGAATTAAAATTCAGATTTTAATTTAAATCAAAGTTAAAAATTAATTTTAATCACATATTTTACAAGTTCCACAACTTTTCAACCCCAATTTTCATCAAAATCTATTAAAAATTCAATTTTAATTCCCATCAAACAGGGGTTGTATGCATAATAATTTGTCGAGCTGATTTTTAAGGAAATGATCTAGGTTGACAAGAATATATGGACCACTTACACTTCACATGCTAATTTGACTGTGGAATTCAAAAATATCACTCAAATGGGGACCAAGTGTCCATTTGGAAAAAGTCAGGATTTATATGTTTGTAAAGAAATTAAATAGGGACCTAAGTGTTGTATTTTTGATAGATCGGAGGCTGTAGCTACAAATTTTTCAAAATCCAATTCCAGATGCGGAAATAGGAAATAGACCGTGACTCAAATGTCGACCGTGCAACACAATTTGTGGGTGAAAAAGGGTTAGAGCAACTTCTCAAACTTCAAATCATTGAACAGCAAATTGTGTGATTAATTTATTAGTTGACTTTCTATAGGACCACTAATGTTGAACAAAAGATGATCAACAATGGTGCCTGTGTATATATGTGCACTGTGAGCTAAGATTTTATTGAATTATCGCGTCATTGTTGGAGGTCCTTCACTTTCAAAACATTTATGCGTCTTCAGAACTTGATATTTAGTTATCAAATATCACTTTTACAGTAATTAAAAATAAATAAAATTTAGTTATTTACTTGTATTAGAAAGGTCACCCAAAGTTGCATTAGTCTATTTCTTTTGTTGGAAGACAAGGATGATGTAGATCCATATACAAGTGGGCCGCAAAAATGTGTGGTCAAGATTGATTTGAAAAGAATACAATGAATGTCTCCTGCTGCCATCTTGATCGTTATATCAATCATTAAAGGTTTTTTATTAATATCAGCAGCATGTTGTTTTTGGAATTTGAAACTTCTATAAATGATATTATTCATTACGATTTAAATTATCCTTGGAACAATAAATTGTGAAAGAACTTGAAGAAACTTGTGTTCTTTTTTCACACCATTCCGTTTTCATCCCACCCAACGCCTCTCAACCCAATTTTTTAAGAATCGGATGGACGGGCTGGTTTGATCTAGAAAATCGAAAAGTACATTAATATAAAACGTTAGTTATGTAGCATCGTCGAAACTTAGTCATGTCTAGACCAATTTTTAAAACATTGCTCAACATTCAGGCTAATGAAATTAATTAATAATCTATACTCTATATAATAATAAAAGAAAAATAGAGATTATACAAACATAAAACAGCTATACGGCGAGGTCAAGGCCAAGGAAGGGTGAGGCGGGCCCAATGCTGCCACTTTGGCACGTGCTAATTGCTAACTTTTTCCTAATTGGGCCTTTAAGTCATGCAAGCCCATGGACCTGCTTTGTAGATGAATTGATTCTTGATAAGTTGAAATTTCACCGTAAACTCCTTTTTTTATTCAAAAAAGAATAATGCTAATTGTACATTGTGTGGTTGACATCATTGTGTACATTACATTGGAGTTCGAAAAATTGTAGGCAGGAAAGTATGTTTTTTTTTTAACTATCCAATCATGTGTCGCCACGTGATAGAATATCAAAAATGATGTACATATAGAGCATGATTGATTCAAAAATACACAAAATAGTGTCCACTTTTTTTTTAAAATTGAAAATACCATTTTAGTCGGACCAATTTTTTCATCCCAAACTCTGAAATGAATGTCTACCCCACCTCACCCATCCGTTGTTGTCGCCACTGTGATCTTAGTAAAAATAAATAAAAAAATTCGTCACAACCTTTTTTTTCAAACCCAGTAAAATGTAGTGGTGGTGGTAGTGGAGCATTAGCTGATGTGGGAATGTGGTGAATGTGGTGCATGATCGTTAGTAGGTGTCAATGGTTGTGGATTAGCTGCTGGTGGTGGTGGTTTTAAGGTTTGGGAGTCTAGTTGATGGCAGTACGATGGGTGGTCGTGGTAAGAGACGGTGGAGGCGATGATGATTGTATTTGGACGGAGGCAGGTCGTTGGGCTTGTGCTTGGTTTCAACGGTGGATGGGGTAATTTATTTATTTATTTTTGGGTGGTGATAGTGCTGTAGTGATTTGCTATTTTGATAATTTTTGGCATCTGTGAATTCTCAATTCCGATAACTTTCCATTTTTGGTTGATTTGTATCTTGTGGTGTTCGATTGTGTAGTGAATTGTAGCGAGCGTTGATAGTGGTGGCGACGATGTAACGTTGAATTACAATTTTAACATGATTTTGCTATACTTTGTGAGACGATGTGTCATAATTAGAGGTGGCTATGACGGTGACAGCACATTATGTAACATATGGTGATGTTGATGGTAGCATCGATGGCAACGACGTCGAAGGTGGCAGCACATTTCAAGTATCTATATAAAATATTTCTGGATGTAATTGTCCAAACTCCATTAAACATATACTGCCTGCTATCAGTGGAATAAATAAGTCAAGTGGCCAATTTACAAGCCAGGGTTTGAATCTCACGTTTGTCTAAGCTTAAAAGTTAAATTATAAAGAAATTTACTTATAAATAAATAAGTATTTTCTTCTGGACAATGGGTTATTTTTAATTAATACTGACTTTCGACTTTTAGTATTGTGAAAGGCGGCCTATAAGGGCCATTTGGAAATGCCAATGCATATGGGCGGTAGATTTTTTATTGGGAACAATACACAATTCAGACGTTTACATAACGTCATTTCAAAACTGCCATATATGTTTTCAAGTTTCAATTATCAGGTTCTAATTCGGATTAATATATGGAATTTAATTGAATTTAGAATAATGTCATTAAAGGAACGATTAACCGAATCCTGTAATTACAGAATCGGTTACAACTTGAAAATCGAGATTTACTCAATCATGCCATTTCAAAACCGTAACAATCTGAAATTGGAATTCAACGAGCGACGATATCCGACGATCAAAGGAACGATTGAAGCCTGCGTTTTCACTTCAAGACCGGTCAGTTTTTTGCTCTTAATGTTTTGGATTTAATGTCAACCTAAGTCACAACGTGAGTTCGGATGGATGGTTTGTGGAATCTGAGATGCATTGCAGAACATGTGTGTGACTGGAAATCATATATGTATACCAGAAACTGTGTATGAGCTGTGACATTTATTAAAAAGTAGTCAGGTTTGTGACCTCTAATGTAATAAACATGTGTACAGAGCTTTTGTGACCACTTAATCGGGTTTGTGACCTGTACTGCCATAACAATGTCTGCAAAAATAAATGTGACCAAAAAGGCCATGAAAGTGACATGTTCTGTTAAAAACACGTCTACACAAATCTATGTGTCCAAATTGTAAGGTTTGTGCATTGTTATGTTAAACATTCGAGTTTGTGACCTGAACTGACACAGCATGTCTGCACAAACCTTTTGTGACCTGTATTCCTATGAACAAATCTATGTGACCAAAAATTAATATATGTGACCTGTTGTGTTGGTAACGTGTTTGCACATAATTTGGACACATATTTTGTTTTGTGTCATTTGTGACTGACATTAATCGTGGCTTGTGACCTGCATGTAATTGCCTGGTGAATTTAGAATTATGCATTACTGACAGTTTCACTAAACAACAAAACAGGAATGGGTTATATAAATGTTTGCTTGGTGAATGGAGAGGTATCAACTTTAGTATTACTTGATCGCAATTGCTCGTACGTGCAACTTGTGGAATCAGTAACTACAGAATTCGGTTTTGATCCTACAAAAGTGGCAGTCACAATGAACTACAGGTTGAATATTGATCTGCCCCCTGTGAAAATAAGTTCAGACAGCAATGTTCTGTCTTACATGATACTCAAAGGTATGGAACATGACCCTTCCAAATACCCAATCATTACTGAGGTCACAGCTGTAGAAAATGCACAGCGACATCTCAGTTATCCAGCGGGCACAGAAGTGGCAGAGAATGTGCAATATGGAGAAAACCTATTTTCATTACAGGAACTAGCAGCAGACATTTGTAACGCAGTAGTAGAACCAACCTATCACCAAACTGAAGATGAGGTCACAATTGTGTCTGATCCGAATGATAGGAACGTAGAAAATGGCAAAGTGTTTCGTAGTAAAGAGATCTTGAAATTGAGTTTGTGTTTTTATGCCGTCAAAAACATGTTCGAATTCCTCGTTGTTAGATCTGACAAAGGAGAGTATCTCATCAAGTGTTCACAAGAAGAATGCGACTGGGTATGCAGGTCTTCAAAGTTGGGGAACACCAATCTCTTCAAAATTAGAAAGATTAGTGCTGGTCACAAATGCTCTTCAAACATTGTACTGGGTTCTCATAGGCAAGTGTCGACGTCCGTAGTTTCTTCCTTCATCAAGTATAAGTACACATCATCACGTACTATATACACTCCAAATGACATTTGTAACGACATGTTGCGTACCTACGGAGTGTCTTTGAATTATGTAAAAGCTTGGAGATCTCGTGAAAAGACATTGAAAATGATCAGGGGTGATCCAAAGAAGTCATTCCAACAACTACCGAGCTATCTTCACATGCTTGAACACACTAATCCCGGAACAGTCACAGGACTTGAGGTGGAAAGTCACAATAGATTCAAATACTGCTTTGTGGCATTGGGCGCATCAATTAAAGGGTGGCTGCATTGTAGACCTGTAATCGTTGTTGATGGCACATACTTAAATGGTTACTATGGTGGTACACTATTCACAGCATGTACACAGGATGCAAATAACAGCATATTCGTCCTGGCTTTTGGAATTGGAGACAACGAAAACGATAAATCGTGGACATGGTTTTTTGAGAAATTGAGGACTGCTTATGGAATTAGGGAAGGTTTATGCTTCATATCAGATCGTCACAAAAGTATTAAGAATGCAATAGAACAAGTTTATCCAAGAATATATCATGGGATATGCACATACCACCTACTGCAAAACTTGAAATCCTACTTCGGAAAATCTGGTCACAACATCACACAGGCCTTCAATGCAGCTGTGCGTGCATACACATTAGAGGAGTATGAATACAATATGCAAGAGTTGGACAAGATCAACTTGAATATCAGGGGTTATTTGGTACATTTCTAAATTCAAACCACTATATGTTGAGTTAATGTATGTCACGTATCTTACTGATTTTGTTCAATTATGTAGAATGAAGTTGGACCAGAAAAGTGGTCACGATTCCACATGCAGACAAACAGGTACTCAACAATGACATCAAACATAGTGGAATCAGTAAATGCGGTCACAAAATCAGCAAAGAACTTTCCCATTGTGGCATTGTTGGAGTCATTGCGTCAGACATTGCAATCTTGGTGCTGTAAGAACCGTGACCAAGCAAATAGCACATTCACAACTTTGGCACCCAGATACGAAAAATTACTAAGAGAAATGAGCACAAATTTAAGTACCATGAGGGTAAGTGTTTGCACATGATCCCAGGACGCATTGACTGTGACCAGACCACATTTGTGATATTGTGACCTGACCTGATATTGTGGCATTGTGCAGGTTTCACCCGCGAACCAAACAATATTCATAGTTGCAAGCGAATGCTCAACCTTTGTGGTAAACATAGAGCAGCGTACGTGCACGTGTAGAATGTTCCAGGTTGATCAGCTACCATGCCCACACACTTTAGCAGTGGTAGCAAGTACAAAGGGGTATCCATATGATTATTGTTCATACTTTTACACACGTCAGGCATACATTAATGCATACGAGGATTCCGTATACCCAGTTGGTAATCCAAATGAATGGAATGTGGGCAAAGATTTAGAAAATCTCATCATATTACCACCCAACCAAAAACGGAGTGCAGGGAGGCCAGTCGAAAAGAGAAAAAGATCGTCAAGCGAGGGAAAAGAAAGAGCTAAATGTGGACGATGCCAAGGAAGAGGTCACAATCGTAGGACCTGCACCAACTTGATTTCCTTGAGCGAAAACGCATCATCATGAAGTCACGTTGTGACATATCCTATGTTAGTGCAAATGCAGCCAAGTACTGGACTACAAAGATTGGTTTCCTTTTTTTTTAGTCTCCTGTGACATTCCATAAGAAACTTGTTATCACTTTCATTTGGATTTCAATATTTTACCATTTCGTTTATGAATGACACATTCGTTACAAAGTGAATAATACACGGTCATGACCATCTCTGACACTTATATTTGTGACCAGTTCTGATTTAAACATATCTGCACAAATCTATGTCACCAAGCAGTCAGGATTGTTATCTGTACTGTTATGAACATGTCTATAAAGAATTGAAAAATGTTGTGACCACTTAGTCGCTCTTGTGACCTGAACTGTCGTGAACATGTCTGCACTAATATATGTGACCAATAATGTCATGGTTGTGACAACATCTCATGTTTGTGACTTTTTTTGTTAACATTTAGTCTGCACAAATCTATATCAAAAAACAGTCAGGTTTGTGACCAAAAAGTCGGGTTTGTGACCAAAAATTCAGGTCTGTGACCTGTAAGACTATGATGATCCCTACATAAATCTATGTGACCGAGAAGTCATTTCTGTGACCTGAACTGTTATAAACATCGCTATACAAAAATATATGACCGATAAGTATGTTTGTGACAAATATCATAATTTCAAAATATGCAAACGCAAATCCATGTCTGTTACATTTACTTTACTAGATTCAAAAATAAAATCATATGCTACGTAAAACCTTCAGTCTTTCCTAATCTACTACCACAAAAAGGACATCAAACTAGTCGTTCTACGGCAATGCTGACTTCAGTGGCTTCACTGGCTTCTTGGCCTTTTTGATCTCCTTATGTTTAAATAGTCGTGTAGCAATGTCCAGCCTCGCTTGGTCAGCGTCAAAACTCATCGGCATAGTCATCATGGCATTGTGAAGCATGTATTCTGCATACTTAATCACGAATATGCCACAGTCATGCCTGAACCCAATTCAAACAACAATAAGAAAACATAACACAAATAACAAATGAGGGGGTAAAATCAACTTTCATGAACTGAAAACTAAGTCACAACTATACCCATTTTGTTGATGTGGTATGTTATCAGCAACCATGGTCGTCATCCCAAGTGGACCAGCAGCGTCATACCCTCTTTCCCATATACCCAAACTATGCATCAAATGGGGGATTATTCTTGCAAATGGTTCAATCCCTGTATTAACCATTTTATCCCGATATATCTTGTAGCTTGAATGAAATATGAAAAGGACACGCTTCTTTGTGTTCAGACACCCAAGCATCCAGTGGGCACGATTTGTAGGCAAAATTGGTAACAACACATAATCCACATCAGCCCAAGGACGATTGTACTCTATTCGACCACCTCTGGCAACTTCAACAATGTAGGAATCTGCCATTACCACAGTAGGGTCGTTCACGAACTTTGCAAACAGATTCTTGATCTTAGCCTGGAACAACGAATCTGTCGTGGTGGCTCTCACTCTTGCAAGCCCACTTCTTGAAGCAAATTGTCGTAGAAAATAGAAACACACGTCCATGTGCTGTCAAAGTGAAATTCACATTCATCAGACAGTTTATGTGACCATGGTAGAAACATAAATGACTCTTACGTAATACAGAGTAAGACAAATGTGGATCAGGCATTTTGTGACCTGTGCATAGTCACAATCGTTTGATGAATGATTGTGACCTCTTTCTCTTATATAGATACAACTTTTTATCACAATTTGTATAGAAAACATACCGTGCTGCTTAGTGAACAATCTGAACTAATAAGCTCATGCCACCATGTTTTTGAGCCCACAGTCAAAAATCCAATGAGGAATGGAGGCCGGATCACATCATCTGTGTCGTTGAATTTTTTCCTGACAAACAAAACATGACCACGAAAACTCAAATTATATGATGTAGTTCACCTATGAACACAATCACATTTCACAGAACACTAGCATAACGTACTTGTTCCGAGGTTTGTAACCTCTGTTAAACCAGTTCTTGAATGCTACTACATCAACCTCATCGGCAGGCTTGTCATGGATCTCAAACACAACCACATCATCAGATTGCTTGTTCTGTTTCCCAGCATCTGTGACATATGGAGATTGTAATAGCCTAGTAGGTTTGGGAGCCCGCTTAACAGGCAAGCCAGACGACGGTGCCGAAGGAGGTGATATCTGCAAAGAGATGAATTTGGAATAGATAAATAATCAATGAACTGTGACTCGTAATTTAATTGAAATTTGAAACAAGTTTCTCAATACCACAATCGCCTTTGTTTGTTCATTCATTGCCTCAGCATCTACATCATCAGAACCAACCCGCTCAAGCACACCAGCAATCACATCATCAACACATTCTTGAGCTTCTGTGGTTTGGAACATTTCAATAAGGTTCACCGTACCCGACATGATTGGTGTGCATGAAATCCCTAAATCAAACGACAGCGGTGGAGGAATATGTTGGCCTTCAACGACTCCAGCAGATTCCATCTTCCCCTTTCCTTTTCTGTCCACAGGTGGGTCCAGTGTTGTGACTTGAGTAGAAAATGTTACATGACAAACTGGGAGATACTACTAGTAAACAATTCAAAACTTCACAAATCTACATACTTTCGCTTGAGGTTGCTCGTCAACAGCATCCCTTTTTCCTTCAAACATCTTCCCTTTCAACATCTCCAACATGGCATCCATCGTACTCGATATCAAGCCAGTCACAGAATCCGACAGAAACATCATATTGGACCTTACATCCATCAAGTCACATTTAACCTCCCCTTGCATTCGGATAATCTGGTTCAGTTTAAGTTTGCGATCTGCCTGCAGTGCCATCACTTGTGACTTAACATCATGTAGAACTGAAGTTAGTTCTTGATTCTTCAACTGTATGTCGTTCATTTTCCCATTCAATTCTTTCAACTGTTCATACACCTGCACATTACACATAATCATAATGCACATGTTAGTTACATAAGTACATCAAAAAGTAGCAAATGATATGTGACCTAGGACATTAATCAACTTACATCTACTTGAGGTGAATCATGTCCTCGCGTCGACTTTATCTCATTCGGAAGACTACCGTCACCTGACTGTGGCATCATGTTCACGTTTTCGTAAGCTTTGTAAGGCTCACTTTGTCCTGCCTGTGGCTCACTTGCCTGCTCTTCTTCAGAGGATATGTATAAGGTGGATGTCCTCTGTTTCTTGGGAGGTGGAACCACAAAGTCGTCTTCATCTTCATCAACATCACTAGAGTGACCCTTTCCGCCATCTGTAATCATCAGCAGCTGTGTACGGGAAGTGCCAGCACTTGAGCATGAGCCTTTGTTTTTCCGATCTCCATGAGCACGTGGTTGCATAGGTTTGGTGTACAAAACACCGTACATACACTGAGCCTCCAACTCCATGTCAGACGGAACAACAAAAGAAATTTCAAGCTGTGATAATATTGCAAATGAAACATTTGTTAGCAATGTATAACTCAGAAGCTACAAATTGATTGTGGCCTGATGGTTTTGAATGCAGTACATGTAAAGAGACTAGTGTGTGATCCATGAAAACATATATGGGTGTTTGTGACTTAAGATTGACTCTGTGACCTTGTGACTTATGTATGCAACTCTGTGACCTGTGTTAAAAACAGAAAAGAAAAAAAAGACTTACATCATGAGTGGAGAAGACATCTTCCTCCAACTTAACAGCAGACGGCTGTTTCTCGACATCCAATTCATAATACGGGGATAACTGTTTGCCATCCTACTCGTCACAGGACCAGTTAGTCCAGGAATACTCTCATGTATCCACACTTGAAATGCAACCAAGAATCCCTTCAACCTATAATGTGGATTCCTGTGACTTAACCCATCTTTCAAAGATTTTAGAGACATTTGAAATAAGGCTTTCCCAAAAGGAAACAACTCCATAAGATTAAAGTCCTCAACCAACGCAAACAAGAAGTTTTCAACCATCCTTTTGTAAGATGTTGAAAACAAAAATGACGTAATCAAATATAAAATCCCAATCATCACAACATCACGATCGTCTACATCGGACACATTCATAAACACGTCCCTCACATCCTCATTTGTCACCAACTTCAAGTGCCCAAAATATGTTACCTTTATCCTAGACGGACGGTTATCAATATCTTTCCTAAAATCATCACCACTGCATCTAAGCCCTGTGACTAAACAAAATTCGCACATCGAATATCTCAAAAATCTATTACCAATTTTGAACCACATCTCATTTGGATTAGGTTGCACCACTTCCCTCATCAAAAAATAGTGTATAAGCTGTGGCTGCAGAATAATTTCATTACATTCCATGAAATGAGAGAAGCAAGTTTCTGCCAGAATAGACCGTTGGACGGCATTGAACTTATTACAGAAATTTGTCAGTACGTTTTTGGCTACATTTGTTGTAATCTTCCCGGGAAACCATGAGTCTTCTGGTATAATGTATTTCCATTCCTGGGTCACAATACATAAAAACAAAAGATATCATACATCAATGACTGCACATCAACTGATTGTGACCCAATGTTCATGAGAAAATATATATGTCACATTGGAAGAGGAAGTGTGACCTAGGTAGGACTGTTTTATCGCAAATGAACGTTTGGGTCACAATACATAAAAATCTAGGTCACAATCAACAATATATGTCGAGAAATTGCCAAAACAAAGTACCTTAGCCGTATTCGATTTTCGACGGTTTACAGGAGTTCTAGGGTTATCCTTGCGAGCCCTCTTCTCCAAATTCGGACGCGATTTTTTGTGGATGTTCGATTTTTCTTCACTGCACTCCTTCGCCACATTCGCCATTCCCCTACTACGACGTGCAGTTCTAGAGGGTTCACCAGCGTCGGAACGTGCCGTTCGGTCGCAACTTCGAGTTAATGTCATTTCTTCTACACACGGTCGCAACACAATACTCAGTCACCGCTTCCGTTCTTTGAACACCCGTCACAGTATCACCGCCTTTTTACTTGTACCCGTGAGCAATGTAGGCAACAATCGATTTTGGGTTTTGGTTTTGATGTGAAAATGAAGAGAATGAAATGGTTTGGGTAAGAACCAATTCCATGGTTTTTGGAAGTTTTTTGAAGGCGCGGATATTAAGGTGTTTGGCAGTTATTAGAAGATATACTTTACTTGTTTAAATTTCCCTCTCCAATTTCTCCAATTTTCACGTAAAAAATATTATTTATTTAATTCCTCAAAAACCTGATTTATGAAAAGTCAAAGTTAAATTTGGATTTATGAAAATGGTACATTAAAAGTAGGGCTGGATGTAATTTCCTCTTATATATATTTACACGCATACCCGCAGAGAATTGGGAGAAAAAGGTTATTATATACATATACGCAGACAGGCAGAAAGGAAAAAAAATTGAGGCTGTTTTTGGGAATTAAAAAGGAAGATATATGTATACGGAACGCGGGGAGAGGAGACAAAATTGGAAAAAATGGCAAACACGCATAGGGATGGACATAAGCTCGATTTGAAGTCAGGATACCATCAAGTCCGCATCAAAGAGGACACCTGGAAGAGTGCTTTCAAAACTCGTCAGGGACTGCAATTTGGGTTGTGCAACGCGCCTTCGACATTCATGGTTAATGAATAATGTACTGCGTCCATTTTTGGATGGTTTTGGGGTCGTCTATCTTGACGACATTCTGATTTTCAGCTGCTCTTGGGATGCCCATCTTCAGCATGTGCACTTGATTTTTACCATTCTGTAGGAACATCAGTTACGGCTGAATCGAAAGAAATGTGACTTTGGTCAGTCTACCTTAATCCGTCTGGGTTTTATCATGGGACATGGAGAGCTTCAAGTGGACCCAGCAACGGTGCATGTGATTCAAAAATGGCTACGTCCCAGATCTGTTACAGATGTAAGACGTTTTATGGGTGAGTGTCAGTATTTTTGAGAAAATTCATCAAAATTTTTTCTACGTTTGCTGCTCCGCTCCATGCTTTAAAGAAAGTAGGTCAAGCCTTCCATTGGAAGAAGAACGTGCTTTTGAAGAGGAAAATAGTGCAGCCTCGATTCTTGCTCTACCCTACTTACGAAAGCCTTTCGAACTTGAAGCAGATGCTTCGGGGCCATGGTATCGGTGCTGTTCTTATGCAAGAGGGAAGGCCATTGGCAAATGTTAGAAAATGATTATTATTCAAAACAAATAAATGTTAAAATAAAAAAACGGGGAAGAAGAAAAAAAAAAATTATACCTTGCGGCAGCATGGGTTTGTACCATGCATCCGCATGGGTCTTTACCGGGACTAAATGTCCCGGTATGGTTTGAACCTTGCGGCCGCATGGTACAAAATTTTAATCTTTTGGAGGTTGATTTTTGCTCGTTTGGAATTCAAATTTGGTGGCTTTTGGAGAGTTTTTTGCACCACTTCGTGTAGCATTGTTTCAGGCCATAAATAAGTGGTTTGTGATCAACTTAAATATTAAGAAAACATACAAAAAACTATAGCCCCATTTTGAGAAAAAAAATTTATTCCAAGTTTAATTTTTCTTCTTCATATTCATAGTTCTTGATTTTAAAGGATTTTGCTTGATTGTTTGAGCATTAATCTTTTTCAAGGCTTATTTTAAATCCTGCAAACCATTTGTCATCATCCTTTCAAACAATTTTCAATCCTAAATGGGGCAAATATTGTTTGAGGACAACGGTATCGTGATCAAGTCTTTTGGTGGATATTTCAATTTTGATTTCTTGTCTTCAAGTTAGTATTTGATTGCTGCAACATTATTTCATTCTCGGTGTATTCTCCATTAATTTTTCAACAATCTCAAACAATATATTATAAGTGGAGAACGAAAGTACGATGGCTACTATCAAGTTGATGAATCAAAATCTTGTACGGTTGGATCGCTTCGATGGAACGAATTTCACAAGGTGGCAAGACAAACTGAAATTTCTACTTACAACCTTGAAGATCTTCTACATACTTGATCCGGAATTGGCACCGTTACCAGAACCTACAAATGAAGATACCGATGCGGTAAGGGCTGAAAGACAAAAAGCCAAGACGATGAACTAATATGCCGTGGTCACATTCTAAATGCTCTATCGGACCGGTTATATGATCACTACACCAACACTTCATCAGCAAAGGAAATCTGGAACGCATTGGAGAACAAATACAAAGTCGAAGAAGAGGGAACAAAAAAATTTCTAATTTCAAGGTATTTTGATTTCAAGTTTCTTGAAAATATTCCCCTACTTCCCCAAATACATGAATTGCAAGTACTTGTGAATAAGTTGAAGGCGGTAAAAATTGAAATTCCGAAAACTTTTCAAGTGGGAGCTATCATTGCCAAACTTCCCGAATCTTGGAAAAGATACCGAAAGAAAATTATGCATAGTTCCGATGACTACTCTTTGGAACAATTGCAAAAACATTTTCGAATTGAAGAAGAATCAATGGCAAGAGATAAGAATGATAATTCTTATGAAGGCACATCTAAAGCCAATACCGTGGAGAAGCCTGAACATCTACTAAAACCAACAAAAGAAAGCCTTTAAGGAACTTCAACAATTCCAAGAAGAAGACAAAAGGTAGTTGTTTTGTATGTGGAAAATCTGGACATTATGCAAAGGAATGTCGATACTGGAAAAAGAACAACACCGAAGGAAAAGTGAACTCCATCAAAAAAGACAATATTGTGGCCACCGTTAGTGAAATAAATGCAATCAAGGGAAAGGTTCCCGTTAGTGGAAATCTTTTAGGAAAATCGGGTATAAAATGTATTTATGAATCCAGTAAACTTGTATTCTCCATAAATGAGAAATTTGTTGGTAAATGGTATTCTAGTGAAGGAATGGTCAAACTTTGTACTATTGACAAATCTTTAATTAATAAAGCTGACTTTGCTTATATTGTTGTTGATTCTTTTTCATTATGACATGCTAGATTAGGTCATATAGGTAAAAGTACTATGAAACGTATGTTAAAATGTGACATTATTTCATATAATGAAAATAATGCTTATAAATGTAAGACATGTATTGAATCTAAAATGATTAAGAAGCTTTATCAAAGTGTTAATAGGACTTCTAATTTTTTAGAATTAATTCATACCGACATATGTGAATTAAATGGAATGTTGACTAGAGGTGGTAATAGATACTTTATTACTTTTATTGATGACTATTTTAGGTATACATATGTTTATTTAATTAAGCATAAACATGAAGCCTTCGATATGTTTAAGATATATAAAAATGAAGTAGAAAATCACCTAAGTAAGAAAATAAAAACTCTAAGAAGTGATAGAGGAGGTGAATATTTTTCTAGTGATTTTAATTCATTTTGTGAACAATATGGTATAGTACATCAATGTTCTGCACCTAGGACACCCGAACAAAATGGATTGGCTGAAAGGAAAAATAGAACTTTAGTTGATATGATAAATACTATGTTAATGTATGCTAAGTTGCCATTTAATTTATGGGGTGAAGCATTATTGAGTGCATGTAGGATTTTAAATAGGATTCCTTCTAAAAACACCAAGGTTTCTCTTTATGAATTGTGGAAAGGAAGAAAACCGAACATTGGTTATTTTAAAGTGTGAGGATGTCTTGCTACTTGTAAGAACACGAATCCTAATCGGACCAAGTTGGGTCCAAGAGGCATAAAATGTGCTTTTGTAGAATATGCTTGTTGACCTATGGTTGATTCTATCCTTAATGTTTTGATCATAACAAACAAGATCAATATTTTGATTGGAATATGTGTATGCAACTTGCATCTCTTATCAATTTGTATATTGCAAATCATCGTGTTTGTCATAATAAAAAAGCGGAAAATTGTTGACATATGGTTGACATCTCGTTTTGATTATCACAAACAAATTGTTTTTATTTCTAACAAATTGACTTCGAGTGTCTATAGTGATTATTGCACAAGAATAAAATCGAAGACACGAAGTTCGAGGCCTAGTTATTTGCATATAACGCTCGATATGGAAACAAAATTGATCAAACAGGATATGAAGAATCATATTGAATAAACTCGCAAAAAGACGCTCCGACAAAAATCGAGACAAAAGTCGAATTATGATCAAGTATGCACGTGAAGATATTCAAAATAAAGTACTTAGACTTTTATATGTAAATGTAAAACATTTCAATACTTGGCAATGAATCGTGACGAGCTCAAGTTTTTGTTTTTACAAATCGAAAAATCACGACAAAAATGTTTTACTTAAATAATATGTTTTTCGAAGGTAAAAATCGAAACAAGCATTTTTTAAATATGACAAATACCTTGAAAATATTTTTTAAATGTCCCTCGAATACCTAAATTTGACAAAAAATTAGAAATGAGGGCGTCCGAGCCAAAACTGGCGTACCGACGTCCGGTACGGTAAATTTTGGCTCCAACGGTCATATTTCCAACGTTCCAATTTTTCTGACAAAAAGTAACGGATATGTTACCGTCCGGTATTTACCGGACGTCCGGTACGGCAGAGATTTTGACAGTTTTTCACCTATAAATACAAACTCTCTTGGCATTCAATTTGCACAACTTTAGAGAGAAAATTGAGAGAGTTATTTATTGAAAACCTTTGAGCTTAATTTATTTTTATATTCAATCTCATTTACAAAGAACTTCTTGATTGATCCAAACTAGTTTTATTCATTTCATCAAGAATTCAATCTTACAAAGAAACTTTTCAATATCATCTATTTTCAAACTCTTGATGAAAGTTTTCTTTGCCAACAATTATATTGAAGTGTAAATCTCTCCTCATACTTAACTTGTATTATTTTGTTAAGAGAGACCATTGGTTGAAAATTTTGATAACAATACAAACTATTTCATCATCAATCTTTTATCAAAGTTTACAATATCAAACTTGAGCTTATTTATGTGCTATCTATTGAAGTGTTTGCCTCTTCTCTTCTTGTACTCAACTTTGATTTTATCATTCGATAAGAAGAGAAGATTTGAATTGTAAAATTCATTTAAATTGTGGGTTGGTTGTAGTCCCTTAAAGATCAACATTGTATAAGGTTTGGTGCGCCTTGTTGTAAGTCACCGTGTGAGTCATATCGAGGTCCCATAAAACTCGGTAGTGTGGGTCATATCGAGGTCCTGTAGAGCTCGGCAGTGTGGATTGTGTTGATTCCCAGAAAGCTCAACATTTTAAAGGATCGGTGCTCCTTGTTGTAAGTTACCACTTTAATACAAATTGGTCTTGCTCGTGACGGAGAGCTTGGTAACAGGGATGTAGATCATTGCATTGGATCGAACCCCATTAAATCGGTTTATTATCTTTACATTATTGCACTTTACTTTAAATTGCTATTTACATTGTGCAATATCATACTTGAATTAAGATAACATATTTGCATATTTACTTATTGTTTTATACTTTACAATTATATAGTGTGTTGAATTGTTTTGAGACTAAGTGTCGAAAACGTTTTTGAAAACCAATTCACCCCCCTGTTGGTTAGTTATTCTTAGGCTAACAATGCTAACAATAGTAAATCTTACAGGTTATTGAATTTAGAAACCAATGTGATTATCGAATCAAATGATGTGGAGTTCTTTGAGAATTTTTTATCTTCGGATAACGAATTGAGAGAAATTCATAATGATATCCCTAGCTCAAGTGGAACACGAGATGAAACATCTTCTAAAAATGTTAATGAATCTAGTGAACCACGAAAAGCAAAAGAACTCGAATTGCGAAGTCCTTGGGATTGGATGAGATTGACTCTCAACTCATTTCCTTTTACTTGGTAGAGGGAAATAGTGTAAATGTTGTAAGAACAATTCATTTTGTTCTACAAGTGGAAATCGACCCTAAAACTTATAAAGAAGCTATAACTTTACGTGATATCATCTTTTGGAAAAATGCTATTAAGGATGAAATGGATTCGATAATGTCAAATAATACTTAGGGACTTGTCGATTTGCCACCCGGATCTAAACCTATAGGATGTAAATGGGTGTTTAGGAGAAATTTTAACACTGATGGTTCTCTTAATACTTTTAAGGCTAGACTAGTAGCCAAAGGTTGTCGATAAAAGGAAGGAATCGATTATTTTGACACATATGCACCGGTAGCTAGAATTATATCTATTAGAATATTATTTGCTCTAGTTTCGATATATGACTTGCATGTTCATCAAATGGATGTCAAGATGGCATTTTTGAATGGAGATCTCGATGAGGAGGTCTATATGGAACAACATGAAGGGTTCGTTCTACCTGAAAATGAACAAAAGGTGTGCAAATTAGTAAAATCATTATACGGTTTGAAGCAAGCACCTAAGAAATGGAATGAAAAGTTTGACTTAGCGATAATATTATTTGGCTTTAAACATAATAGTGTAGATAAATGCTTATATTGTAAAATAAGTGAAAATTATGTGATATTTATTTGCTTGTATGTTGATGACATGTTGATTATGAGTAATCACATGGATGGGATAAAAAAATCAAAGAGGTTTCTAGCTTCCATTTTTAAGATGAAAGATCTTAGAAAAGTGGATACTATTTTAGGTATTAAGGTTACCAAAAATAGTGGGGGTTATTATTTGAGTCAATCATACTATATAGAGTGTGATAAATAAATTCAAACATTTGAACATAAAAGATTGTAGTACCCCACTTGATCCTCAAAGCTTGTAAAAATGATGGAAGAGAAATTGCTCAATTAGAATATACAAGTGCTATTGGAAGTCTCATGTATGCCGTTCAATGTACGAGATCGGATATAGCATTTGCAATTAGTAAACTTAGTAGATTTACTAGTAACCCAAGCAATGACCATTGGAAGAGTTCTTGGATATTTAAAGAAAACCAAGAATTTAGGTCTACAATATACTAAATTCTCGGATCTATTGGAAGGTTTTATAGATGCTAGTTGGATATCTAGCACAGGTGAAAATAAATCCACTACAAGTTGGGTGTTTACACTTGGTGGTGGAGCTATTTCTTGGAAATCAAAGAAACAGACATGTATAACACACTCAACTATGGAATCTGAGTTTCTTACACTATCGGAAACCGGGAAAGAGGCTGAGTGACTTAAGGAACTCTTATACGAGATACCTTTAGGACCGAAGATAATATCTTCTATACCTATCATGTGTGATAGTCAAGCCACATTAGCAAAAGCATACAACGAAGTATATAATGAAAAGTCTAGACATATGAGTCTAAGACATGATTACATAAGGAAATTAATTAAGAGTGGAACAATTTCCCTAAATCATGTAAAATCATTTGAGAATTTAGCGGATCCTTTAACTAAACCTCTAAATAGAGATTTAGTAAATTCTACTACAAGTAGGATGGGGTTGAAACTCTTAAATTAAAAAAGGTCCACCAATGATGGCAACCCTACCCATCATTACTCAAAAAGTAATTTATGGGTTCAAAGGGTAATAACAAGTCATTCGACATGTGGATAGTTTCAGCATTATTGATATCCGCAATAATCCTATCTTAGTTATAATGCTGGTTGTTACTGAAGTGATGGATGAATTTAAAATTCTTAATGAAGTTCAATATTAATAACAAGTATCTTAAAAGTAACAAAGATACTGGAAGAACTTTACCTAAATAAACTTCGAGGTGGTGCCGCCTCAATAGAGAGTTATAGTTTCTCTCTTAAAAGTTTATTGAAAAATGATTAGCGCAATGCCATAATAGCGCTAAGCGAGTTTGAGAAATTTGAGAACATGTGATACTCATGTGTGTGTTCGAACCAGTATTGTCATTTGGAACAAATGGTTCAAAGTTTTATGCTACCTTTGATTCCAACTTTACTTTGTTTGAATTACACTATGGTTAGATTCAAATCGAAAGATATCTAATCCTTATGCATAAGTATCATATAACTTTGAATATGAGAGTTTATTTGTTTTTGAACAAGTGGGGGATTGTTAGAAAATGACTATTTTTCAAAACAAATAAATGTTGGAATGAAGAAATGGGATTAAAAAAAAAAATTATACCTTGCGGCCGCATGGGTTTGTACCATGCGGCTGCATGGGTCTTTACCGGGACTAAATGTCCCGGTATGGTTTTAACCATGTGGCCGCAAGGGTTTGTACCTTGCGGCCGCATGGTACAAAATTTTAACCGTTTGGAGGTTCATTTTTGCCCGTTTGGAATTCAAATTTGGTGGCTTTTGGAGAGTTTTTTGCACCACTTCGTGTAGCATTGTTTTTAGGCTATAAAAAAATGGTTTGTGATCAACTTAAATATTAAGAAAGGGTTAATTTCACAAATGGTCACTGAAGTTACCTAAAAATTTCAAAACGGTCACTGAAGTTTCAAAGTTTCAGAAACGATCACTGAAATTTGAAATTTCTTTCAAAACGGTCACTGAATTTTCAGATTTTTTGGCCAAGTTTGAGACAATTTTTCGGCAACTTTCGACCACCAAAATCGCCGATTTCAATATCGTTGGAAAGCCCATGATGTCCTCTTCAATTACCATCAAAAATCTCCCTAAGACTCCAAGTGATTCGGCCGGAATAAACTCACGAAGTCGGCAACCGAAAATTGTGAAAATTTGCCCAGATTTTCAGATTTTTTGAGCAAGTTTGAGGCAATGTTTCGGTAACTTCCGACCACCAAAATCGTCGATTTTGGATACCGTTAGCCCACGATGTCATCTTCAATTACCACAAAAAATCTCTCCAAAACTTCAAGTGATTCGGCTGGAATAAATCTACGAAGTTAGCTACCCAAACTGGGCAGATTTTCGAACTTTTTTGCCCAGTTTGGATAGCTGACTTCGTGGATTTATTCCGGCCAAATCACTTGGAGTTTTGGAGAGATTTTTGGTGGTAATTGAAGAAGACATTGTGGGCTTTCCAACGGTATCCGAAATCGACATTTTTAGTGGTCGGAAGTTGCCGAAAAATTGCCTCAAACTTGCTCAAAAAATCTCAAAATCTGGGCAGATTTTCACAATTTTCGATTGCCAACTTCGTGGGTTTATTCCGGCCGATTCACTTGGAGTTTTTGGGAGATTTTTGTTGGTAATTGAAGAGGACAACGTGGGCTTTCCAACGGTATCCGAAATCAACGATTTTGGTGGTCGGAAGTTGCCGAAAAATTGCTTCAAACTTGGCCAACAAATCTGAAAATTCAGTGACCGTTTTGAAAGAAATTTCAAACTTCAGTGACCGTTTATGAAACTTTGAAACTTCAGTGACCGTTTTGAAATTTTCAGGTAACTTTAGTGACCATTTGTGAAATTAACCCTATTAAGAAAACATACAAAAAACTATAGCCCCATTTTGAGAGAAAATTTTCATTCCAAGTTTATTTTTTCTTCTTCATATTCATAGTTCTTGAGTGTTCTTGATTTTAAAAGATTTTCCTTGATTGTTTGAGCATTAATCATTTTCAAGGCTTGTTTTAAATCCTGTAAATCATTTGTCATCATCACTTCAAACAATTTTCAATCCTAAAGGGGGCAAATATTATTTGAGGACAACGGTATCGTGATCAAGTCTTTTGGTGGATATTTCAATTTTGATTTCTTGTCTTCAAGTTAGTATTTGATTGCTGCAACATTATTTCATTCTTGGTGTATTCTCCATTTATTTTTCAACAGCAAATCACTCTAAACTCTTTCAAGGGGCAGCCAAGAACTACTCAACATATGATAAATAGCTGTTCGCTTTACTCCAAGTAGTGAAACATTGGATGGCTTACTTATTGGGGAAGGAAACAGTGGTGCACACCGACCACAAGCCACTTCAGAACATACAAACACAGTCGAGATTGTAGCAGGCTCGGCATATGAAGTTGATGACTTAGCTCCAACAATTCAACTTGGTAATTAAGTACAAGAGGGTACTCAGAATACATTGGCAGATATGTTGTCCAGACCACCAATGGCTGCATTATGCTTAGCAATTTTCATGCAGGTCCCATCCTTCATGAGGAGTATAGCGGCTGGTACGGTACAGATACGGATTTTGGAACCAACTGGGCAGAGGCGCAACATGGAAAACTCACAGGTTGTACAATTCGGAATAGGTTGCTCTACAAGGGAATGGTCCTCTGTATACCCCAAGCGGCAAAAGGGGTAATACTTATTCGTGAAGACTGAAGCCCATACTTCAAAGATTTCGGGTCACTTCGGAGTGACAAAGACACTGCAGAACCTCATGCGCCATGTGTACTGGCAAACAATGCAGATCGATGCGAGCCGTTTTGTGAACGGTTGCGTGCTTTGTAGCATATCGAAACCAGCGAACTGGAATCTCGGCACGTATATTCTACTACATGTACCACGGCACGTATATTCTACTACATATACCAACCAGACCTTGGGAAAGCATCTCAATAGATTTTCTAGGTGGATTACCCTATACCAAGAAGGGGAATGATTATCTTTTTGTCGTGGTTGATAGGTTTTCCAAATGGGTGGTACTTCTCCCTTGCAAGAAAACCATCACCGGAGAAGATGTGGCACGATTGTTTTTCGAGCATGTATGGAAGCTCTTTGGCCTTCAAATCCGATCATTTCAGAACGTGATAGTCACTTTTTGGAAAACGTTATAGTGTGCATTGTGGGCTATGATTGACACCAAGCTGAAAATGAGCACCACATTTCATCCATAGACCGATGGATAAACGGAGGTGGTGAATCCAATGGTGGGGCACATGTTGAGAGGTTACAACACCAAACATCCCAAGACCTAGGATTAAAGTATTCCTTATGACACGACCCGTCCCAAGTCCCTCTAATGGACTGTTACGAAGAGGATGAAGAGGACCATTGGAGATGGCTGCAAAAGAAGAAGAGAAGCAGCAGACGCAAACCAAGAGGAAAAGGGGAAGAAAATGAATAACGGTCACAACCAAAATTCAAATGGAAAACAACGTCGTTTCGAGCTAGGGATTAAAAGTGTCATTTTAATAATTAGTGGTGTCGTTTTGGTTTGTAATCAATTTCAAGTATTAGTCATGTTTTCCTTCTCTCATTCACGTTTTTTCTTCTGGCTGGTTAGTTATATAGTTGCATTGTGGGAAGTAGAAATGGTGTGTGAATTGGAATTCTTCTTCTCCAAGTCTTCTTCTAATTTCTTTCTTCCCCAATCTCTCTGTAATTTCTTTTACTGTTAACTTTCATTTCAGAAATAATAAAGATTGCAATTGTTATTTGAGTTGATTGACTCAGTTCGTGGGTAATTAGTGTGGTGTTTAGTATCAACCATAACATTTGGTATCAGAGAAGTACGTGACTTGGGCGAAATGGAAACTCGAAACAAATCCCAAGAAGAACAGATTAAAAGAATTGATAAGGAATTAGGCCAGCTGGGCATAGCTTACCAATGTACAGATCAAGCAGTGAAACATCTCTGTGGTAGACATGATACTCTGGAAGGGTTAGTGGTGGAGATGAACAAAAAGTATGAAAACATTGTGGGGATGTTAGCTAAGATAAGTGGAGGACCAGCTAGTTCTAGGAATTCTATACCTCGAGGAAATGGTAAAGGGGTACATGTAGCGGATCGACAATCTCCAATTCTACCGGAGGAGGGGGTGTTAAACACCATTACAAAAAAATCTTCTTCACAGGGGATGAATATGGGAGATTACAAATTGAACTCAAATATTCCTAAGATCAATTTTCCTTACTGTAGTGGAGAGGGCCCTAGGGAGTGGGTAAGGAAAGCTATGAAGTATTTTTCGATTCATCAAGTGCCAGATGAAATGAAAGTAGGCATTGCTGAAATGTATCTCAAGGAGAAGGCAAATATATGGTTCCATGGGTTTATTACCAATTTTTCCTGTGCAGACTGGAATACATTCTCCACCAAAATATGTAGACGATTTGTAAAAAATATGACTGAAGAAGTAATTGAAGTGTTCAGTAAGATAAGGCAAAAATGATCTATTGCTAAGTATCAGGAGCAATTTGAAGAATTGAAATCATAGGTGATGTTGTCCCTACCTCACCTTCCTGAGTCATATTACATATCAATTTTCACTAGTGGCCTGAAGGAAGAGATTAAATCAATGGTGAAAATCATTAAACCTACAACCTTAACCAAAGCTTTTGAAGTGGCCATGTTGTAGGAGAACACCATTACAGTCATAAATAAAGGAGCCAAGCCCTATAAACCCTATACACCAACCAAATGGACCCCTCCTTACACAAAACCAACTGGAACCACACATAAAGATACCACCCATACTGAGCCAAATACAAAGAACCCAAACGACCTCTTAAAGTTCAAAGCCGTCACAACTTCTGATTTCCAAACCAAGAAGGAGCTGTATACACGTGACGAGACCATGTATGTCGAAATAGGATGCTGAATTTCATCCTTATAGATGAGAAGGAATAAGGGGAAAATGAGGAGTTATTTGAAGAGGAGAATGAGTAGGAGACATGGAAGGAATTGAGTGAAGTAATGGAGATTTCAATTCATGCCTTGATGGGCAACAATCAAGTCCAGACTATTAGACTCCCAGGGAGCATAAAAAACAGGAGAATTTCCATCCTCATTGATAGTGGGAGTACCCATAGCTTTGTTGATGAGCACTTGGCCAGGAACCTTAATTACAGGATGCAGCTAGTTAAACCAGTGAATGTGATAGTGGTGGGTGGGGAGAAATTGGTGAGTAATGCTGTCTGCAACCCATTAACTTGGAGGATACAATATTTGGAATTTTAATACCAGCCGAAAGTCCTTAAGTTAGGAGGAAGTGACATGGTTCTAGGGGCTGATTGGTTGAGCCAGTTCAACCATGTGCTTTTTGATTTCTGTAAGGGAAGTATAACCTTCACTCATAGAGGTGCTAAGATGGAGCTAAGTAAAGATGTTGTGAATGAAGAGTGCCATATGATGACAGAAGGGGAGGAAATGAACTGGTTCAAGGGGCAAACGTATGGGGTGATAGCACAAATTGACTTAAGTACTAATAAGGAAACATAAATAATACCAGCCGAAATTCAGGCGGTGATAGATGAGTTTTCTATGGTTTTCTCAGAGCCAAAAGACTTATCTCCATTCAGGTTTAATGACCACCACATACCAATTAAAGATGGAGCACAACCTTTCAAACTGAGGCCATATAAGTGTCCCTACATACAAAAGACTGAGATCGAAAGCCTGGTTAAAGAGATGAAGGAGAGTGGGATAATCTAGCCAAGCACTAGCCTTTATGCATCTCATGTCTTGCTAGTTAAGAAGAATGATGGTACTTGGAGGTTTTGTGTGGACTATAGGCAGCTCAATAGCCTTACCATTAAGGATAAGTATCCTATGCCCCTAATTGATGAGTTATTGGATGAGTTAAATGGTGCAAAATGGTTTACTAAGATAAACTTGAGAGCACGGTACCACCAAATCAGAGTTGCTAAGGAAGACATTCACAAAACAACCTTTAAGACACATGAGGGACTATATGAATTCATAGTATGTCTTTCGAACTCATAAATGCCCCTGCTACTTTCCAATGTCTGATGAATAAGGTTTTTAGGGGACAACTCAGGAAATATGTGTTGGTCTTCTTTGATGATATGTTGATCTACAACAAGGATTTGGAAACCCACCACAAACAGGTGACTGAAGTTCTAAAGTTACTGAAGGAATACCAACTCTATGCTAAGAGGAGTAAATGTTCGTTTGGCCAGTCTAAGACAGAATACTTGGGGCATATTATCACAGCTGATGGAGTATTTGTAGACCCCTCCAAAATTGATGATATGCAAGGGTGGTCTACCCCTTCGAATGCCAAACAATTAAGAGGTTTCTTGGGGCTTACAGGCTATTATAAGAGGTTTGTGAGGGGATTTGTGGCTATGGACAGGCCTCTAACGGATCTGTTGAAAAAAGATAACTTTCAGTGGAATGAAGCAGCTGATCAGGTTTTCCAAGAATTAAAAGCATGCTATGAATACTACCCCTATATTGGCCTTCCAGATTTTTCCATTCCATTTGTAGTAGAAACTGATGCATGCCATGGTGGAATGGGGGCTGTTCTGATGCAAGATAGACGACCTATTGCCTACCTAAGTAAAGGGTTCAACAGTAGGAACTTTTGCCTGTCCATATATGAGAAGGAGCTCCTAGCACTTGTGTCAGCAGTTGGGAAATGGCGGCACTACCTAGAGGGACATCACTTCATCATAAAAATCGATCGTCAATCCCTTAAGTATTTGTTGGAGCAAAGAATTACAACCCCAATGCAGCAGAAATGGTTAACCAAGCTATTGGGTCTTAGCTATGAAACTCAATACAAAAAGAGGATAAACAATAATGTGGCAGATGCCATATCCAGAAGAGAGATTAATGAAGAGGCTGAGTGTTCTGCCATCACAACTCTGACACCAGCTTGGATCCAGGAAGTGATCACAAGTTACCAAGGAGATGAGGAGGCTGGGAGCACAATCACTGCTTTGCTCCTTGATGAAAAATCAGAACTTGATTACACATACAAGGATGGGTTGCGTAAGTATAAGTCCAGCATTTACATTGGCTTTGAAGCAGGTGTGAGGAAGAAACTAATTGACACTATACACTCATCTCAAGAAGGAGGTCACTCTGGGGTTCAGGCCAGCATTTATAGGGTGAAAACTCATTTTTTTTGTCCTGGAATGGTGAAGGAAATCAAATAGGAGGTTCTGGAATGTGACACATGTCAAAGGTGTAAAGGGGAGCATGTTGCTTATCCTGGCCTGCTACAACCATTGTCGGTACCGCAATATCCTTGGAGCCACATCTCCATAGACTTTATAGATGGACTGCCCAGTTAGTGCCAAGAATGCCATCTTGGTGGTGGTAGATAGGTTCACCAAATACGGCCATTTCCTATCTCTAACACACCCCTTCTCAGCTACCAACGTTGCAAAGCTATTCCTAGATAACATCTTCAAGCTTCATGGGATGCCACAAAGCATCATTTCAGACAGGGACAGGATTTTCACAAGTGCATTTTGGCAAGAATTGTTTAAACAGTTGGAAACTAAATTATGACTGAGCTCTGCATATAACTCCCAAACAGATAGCCAGACGGAGAGACTAAATCAGTGTCTTGAAATGTACCTTCGATGCATGGCTCACTGGCACCCCAGGTAGTGGAATAGGTGGATGAGTATGGCGAAGTGGTGGTACAATACCACCCTCCACACCTTTATTAAAATGACCCCATTTGAGGCTCTTTATGGAATCAAACCTCCTCAATTGGCGTTAGGCACATACCAACTAATCAACATGGCAGCAGTGGATGAATTACTCCAAGAAAAGCACAAGATGGACCAACTCCTCATAGAAAATCTGGCACAAGCTAGAGCCCGGATGAAGTTGTATGTTGATAAACATAGGAGTGAAAGGGAGTTTCAGCTGGGAGACTAGGTATACCTTAAACTACATCCTTTTGCTCAATAATCTGTGGCTAGGAGAATTTACAGAAAGTTGGCTACTAAATACTATGGCCCTTACAGAATAATTTAGAAGCTGGGAAAAGTTGCATACAAATTGGAATTACCTGCTGAAGCTCAAATTCATCCTATCTTTCATGTATCATTATTGAAGAAGAAAATTGGGGAGAAGGAGGTCCCAGTTTTTGAATTACCAGAGCCACAGATGAGCGCTAGTCATCCATCGCTTGAACCTTGGGGACAAGGTTGGTTTAAGAGTGAGGGATGTTATGAAGAGGATGAAAAGGACCATTGGAGATGGCTACAAAAGAAGAAGAGAAGCAGCAGACGCAAACCAAGAGGAAAAGGGGAAGAAAATGACGGTCACAACCAAAATTCAAATGGAAAACATCGTCGTTTCGAGCTAGGGATTAAAAGTGTCGTTTTAATAATTAGTGGTGTCGTTTTGGTTTGTAATCAATTTCAAATATCAGTCATGTCTTCCTTCTCTCATTCACGTTTTTTCTTCTGGCTGGTTAGTTATATAGTTGCATTGTGGGAAGTAGAAATGGTGTGTGAATTGGAATTCTTCTTATAATTTCTTTCTTCCCCAATCTCTCTGTAATTTCTTTTACTATTAACTTTCATTTCAGAAACAATAAAGATTGCAATTGTTATTTGAGCTGATTGACTCAGTTCGTGGGTAATTAGTGTGATGTTTAGTATCAACCATAACATGGATCTGACAAGTATCGTACGCCAATGGTAGATACCGGCTAAGTGCTGGACCAACCACCAAGGCGACTTTGACATATTCTGATCGTGGCTCACTTTAATGAAAATTTTGAGAGAGTTTTCCTTGTAATATGCACTAAAACCACCTGAAACAGCAATATATATTTTCAAACTGGTACATATAATTTAAAACAGGGACGCCAGCCCTTCACAACTCAAACTATTCACAATACAATACTGAAAAGTCGACTTTTACAAATACTTTACAAAAAAAGTCCCACATGTACTTAAAATACCCAATATGCAATGAACCCATGATATGGATACATGAATTACAACTTTAATTTTTCTGACAACACATGTATGTATCCCAAAAGAAATTTGAACTATGTAAATTTACAAAAGGAATCATACTATTAAAGATAAAGTGTGGCTCTACTCGGTGGATCACTAGGCTCCAATGCTGTTCAACTCAGCTACCATCTGATAAGAAAAAAGGTGACAAAATATAAAAACTTGCAACTCAGTGAGTGGATATTTTATAAATAAGAATATTTTTCTTCAATTTATGCATATTTTTTGAAAATTCTTATTCTTTTGAAACTTTGAGAAATTCTGAAATCTGATAATACTCTTAAGAACTGAAACATGATTGCATCATAAAACCCTTCATTCTTCATTTTATAAGTAGTTATAAAGTATAATGAATACAATTAATCTAATATATATATATATATATATATATATATATATATATATATATATAAGTCTCGTAAAAATACCCACCTTATGGGTTTATAAACACATCAGGCACCCTCCTCTTACCAAGTTTTAGGGCTAAACCCTAAACCCTAAAGTGCTTGTAACAGAAACATGGGTAGTGAAACTATAAATTTGATATATTCGCATTTTTATAAATTTTTATAAATTTGGGTTTTCCAATTGAATATGGTTGAAAGCTTAATTTTCTTTATTGTGTTTAATTTTCCATTGGATGCATAATTCTCACCACTGTCCAAAGTCCAATTCCAAATTTAGGTTTTGTGTTAAGAGACATTGCGTGCATTTACTAATTAATTAATGATTGATTTTATCATCTTATTGTGAATTTGTGAGGCTGGCAAGATTGTACTGGTGATAGGAGGATGAACACATTCCTCTCAGTATCTTCGTTTCTTTGACTTGTGCTGAATGTTTTCTGGAAAATATGATGGGGTATGTATTGAGGTGATTTTTTTTAGTGAATAAGGTGTTTATAGCTCTAATATCATGATATCAATGTTTTAATCTTTCTGTGTCTTAGTGTATATGTGTTCATGTACACTGTGCAATCATTGTCAGGCAGACACACCCAAAGTATTGGGGGAGGAGAAACTGAGGGCGGTATATCTTGTCTTTAGCTGCTGTAAATTATGATAATCTACTTGCAATTTCTGCAATAGTTCTATACCTAGACTTAAATGGTGACATGTGCTTATTTTTTCCTGTGATTTCTCCCTCCAAAATCCTCATGTTGTTTTGAATCATCTTACTTTCACCATTGGTCAAGGCAGCCAATGTGACTTGTGGGTCGGAGATCCATCAGTTGGTAAATCTTTGCGTAATCCGAAGCATATGGAGTCAGAGCTACGTAGTAAATTTATACGTTTGAAACAAATTCATAACCTTTATTGAGAATTCAAGTTCTTTTGAACATGGTGCTGGCCCTGTTCAGTTGTTTTATCTCTTCTTTTGTAACTATGTCCAGTGTGGAGAGTCAATTACTTTACTTGAAATAATTGGAAAGAAAGGATCTGTCCAAGTGAATGGCAAGTCTTGCACTAAATATTCCATTGTACGACTAATGGGGGGTGATAAGGTGGTCTTTAGCTCGTCCGATAGACATGCTTATGTATCCTTTGATCATCATGATTCAGTTGTATATGTTATAGGATTATGTAATAGTTGCTAGAATGAGTCATTTTATTTCATTTTGCTACATATAAATTGACTGAATTAGTATGTTCTTCAAACTTCCTTAATCGTGAGAAAATTTCCTTAACATACGGCCAGATTTTCCCAACAACTCGTAAATAATAAAGCATCTGTTGTGGACGGGCTACCTTCAGTCAACATATTAGAAGCCCATGGTGGACCAATGAATGGACTTTATATTGAGGCAAGATGACGAGATCTTTATTGATGAAGTGCATAAGGAGTTAGATTTCATGATGAAGTGGGATCGCAAAAGAAAAAAAATGATTTCATGATAACTTCGGGTTTGTCCGTTTTTGGCGAATTACTAGCCTAATTCGATTGGAAACGGGCCAACGATCACAACTCATCACCTTCGGCCATGACGTACGTCGGATTTTGGGCAGATTCCATCATTTAGGCTCTCGATTAAGCGTTTTTGCTGTTTATGGTAATTTTTATTTTGGTAATATCTCATTCAATAAAATTCGTATTCCGTTTGTTGGAAGACGATCCTGAATCTTAGGAGTTTCCATTTCAGTTGTTAGCTCGAATTTTTTCATTTATGGAAAAATATCGTTTTTTTATTTTTATTATTTATTTTTCGAATTTTGCTAGGGTTTTACTATTTAAAGCCTTGTAAGCCCTTTGAGTCAAATAATTATTGAGTTGAATAAAATTTTCGTGAGTTTTCTCACTTTATGTGTATTTTCATCTTTCCTATAATCTTCCGATACGTCAGTTGGTATCAGAGCCGAAGTCGTTCCTTCACCATGCCGCTAAGGAGACGTCCAGAAGCTCGTGAAGCCTCGGTAGAGGAGGTACATAGACGTGATGACATCGCACGACTGAGTCAACAAATGGAGTTGCTGACACAGCAAATCGCTGCACTCATGCCACAACAACATGCGCCTGTGGCCCAACCAGTTGAGGATTCTGATGATGAGAATCCGTTTGCATAGCCTGAGCATTTACTAGATCTGCCAGTTCGACAGAAGGGGGGTGGTCAGGATGAAAACAGGCGTTGGGAATCAGGATTCAAGGTTGATATTCCTGAGTTTCATGGTGGATTAAGTCCAGAAGAGTTCTTGGATTGGGTGACTGCAGTGGATGAGATCTTGGAATTTAAGGAGGTTCCTGCTGATAAATGTGTGCTTCTCGTTGCGACGAGATTTCATGGACGAGCAGCGGCGTGGTGGCAGCAGACCAAGGTGACGAGATCCAGGTTAGGAAAATCGAAGTTTGCATCATGGGATAAATTGAAGAAACATATGAAGAAGCAGTTTCTGCCCTACAACTATGTTCGGACCATGTACCAGCAACTGCAGAATCTGCGTCAAGGTGTAAAGACGGTTAGTGACTATACCACAAAATTTTAGATGTTGATTACGAGGAATGAGGTGATGGAGACGGAGGAGCAGTTGGTGTCACGATATGTGGGGGGTCTTCATCCCCAAATACAGGACACGCTGAATATGTTTGATCCTGTGACAGTTTCTGAGGCACATCAAAGGGCAATACAGATAGAGAAATAGCAGTCTAGGAGAAATATAGTTCATTTCACTGCGGGCAATTCCGCTAATAACTCACAGCAGCAGATGACACGTCCTGGTAATCCTACTCATTCTGGCCCTCCTAGAACTAATCCTGTTCAACCACCATTACGTCCTGGAGGTGGTATTCGTTGTTTTGCATGTGTTGGTACATGCCATAGGCAGTCTGAATGTCCTAAGAATCCGCGCAGAGGACTCTTTGTTGATGAGAGGTATGAAGATTATGAAGGTCCGCCTGTATTTGACGGTGAAGACATCGAAGAAGTCACAGAGGAAGAAGAATTTGTAGTTGGTGATGTGGGTCAGGCGTTGGTGGTAAGGCGTAGCTTTCTGACTCCCTTGGAGAATAACACTGACTGGCTGCGAAATAATATCTTTCAGTCAACGTGTACTGTTGGGGGGAAGGTCTGTAGATTTGTTATTGACTCTGGTAGTTGCGAAAATGTGGTGGCTGAAGAGGTCGTTAAGAAGCTGGGTTTGCAGACTAAAAAACATCCTAAACCATATAAATTGGCTTGGCTGAAGAGGGGTAATGATGTAGAGGTGTCTCAGCGTGCTTGAATCATTTTCTCCATTGGACCTACCTACAAAGATTAGGTTTTATGTGATGTAGTAGAGATGGATGCATGCCACTTGCTGTTAGGGAGACCGTGGCAGTTTGATCGACGTTCGGTCCATGATGGATATATCAATATGTATAGTTTTTTATTTGGGGGAAAGAAGATTGTGCTACTGCCAGATAAGGGTTCAGTAAAAGCAGTTGGGGAAATTAAAAATTTGCTGACCAGAGCGAAGTTTGAAACGGAGATGGAGGAATCTGGGGTAGTGTATGTGCTAGTGGGAAAATCAGTTGCCAGCGAACAGGATGTCCCTTGCAGGGTTCAACCATTGTTAAAAGAGTTTCATGAGGTCTTCCCAGAAGAGCTTCCAGATGGATTGCCACCACTGCGGGCTATTCAGCACCGATTGACTTGGTGCCTGATGCTTCTCTTCCTAATCGGGCGCATTACAGGATGAGCCCCACTGAACATGAAGAGTTGCGCAGACAAGTGGAGGAGCTTTTGGCAAAGGGGCACATCAGGGAGAGTCTTAGTCCTTGTGCTGTTCCTGCTCTCCTTACATCGAAAAAGGATGGGACGTGGTGCATGTGCGTGGATAGTAGGGCGATCAATAAGATTACAGTACATTACCATTTTTCTATTCCTCGCCTGGATGATCTGTTAGACCAGCTTACTGGTGCTTGCGTGTTCAGCAAGCTTGATTTGAAGAGTGGGTACCATCAGATTCGGATTAGACCTGGAGATGAGTGAAAGACAACCTTTAAGACGAGGGAAGGGTTGTACGAGTGGTTAGTCATGCCTTTTGGCCTTTCAAATGCACCTAGTACATTTATGTGGATCATGAATCAGGCTCTTCATCCATTCATCGGTAAATTTGTTGTCGTCTACTTTGATGATATTCTGATTTATAGTGCTAACGATGATGACCATGTCCAGCACCTTCGGGAAGTCCTTTCAGTTTTTCACAGGGATAACTTTTATGCTGCAATGAAAAAATGTTCGTCCTTAACTGATCGTATGGTGTTCCTGGGTTACGTGGTGTCGAAGGAGGGGTTAGCAGTGGACACATCAAAGGTGGAGACAATAAGCCAGTAGCAACAGCCTAAGACTATTACAGAAGTGGGCAGCTTCCATGGCCTTGCTTCATTTTATCGAAGGTTTATACCACATTTCAGCAGTATCATGGCACCAATTACAGATTGTATGAAGGATGGCAAGTTTCACTGGACTCCCGAGGCAGAGGCATATCTTCAGTTGATTAAGCAGAAGTTGACTACTGCTCCAGTTTTAGTGTTGCCTGACAAACCCAGCCATTTGAGCTGCATTGTGATGCTTCGAAGGTGGGTATTGGTGGTGTGCTGAGTCAAAACAACCGTCCTGTTGCATACTTCAGTGAGAAGCTTTCTGGTCCAAAGTCTGGGTACAGTACTTATGATGTGGAGTTCTATACAATAGTCTAGGCAGTTCGACATTGGCGTCACTACCTGTTCCAAAAGGAGTTCATTTTGTATACTGATCATGATGCCCTCAAGTACCTTAGTACTCAGGATAAGGTATCTGCTCGGCATGCTTCGGATTGCTTACCTGCAACAGTTTACTTTCGTGATTAAGCACAAAGGAGGGGCCCTTAACAAGGTGGCAGATGCATTGAGTAGGCGTCAGACTCTCCTAACGGAAATGCAAGTGGAGGTTCCAGGTTTTGATAGCTTTTGTGACTTATATGCTACTGATCCATATTTCTCCCATGTTTGTCGGCAGTTGCAGAAAGGTGAGCGGTCGGAGTTTGTATGGGTTGATGGTTTCCTTTTTCGTGGCACCTAGTTATGTATTCCAGAAGGTAGTTTGAGGTTGAAGATTGTTTAGGAATTGCACAACGAGGGCCATGTGGGTCGTGATAGAACTTTGCAGCTTGTTGCTGCTTCTTACTTTTGGCCATCATTGTTCAAGGATGTTGGCAGATTTGTGGAACGTTGTCGGACTTGTCATTTGGCCAAAGGCAAGGCAACGAATGCTGGCTTGTATATGCCCCTGCCTATCCCAACCCAACCTTGGACGGACGTTAGTATGGATTTCATTGTGGGGCTTCCTAGGACCCAGCGTGGTTTTGACTCTATCTTTGTAGTGGTCGATCGGTTCTCCAAGATGGTTCACTTTATCCCTTGCAAGAAAACTACAGACGCTGTCAATGTGGCTTTGCTGTACTTTCGTGAGGTTTATCGCCTACATAGACTGCCTACATCTATTGTGTCTGACAGGGACACTCGCTTCCTCAGTCACTTCTGGCGTAGTTTATGGCGTTCGGTCAATACACAGTTGGACTTTAGCAGTGCATATCACCCTCAGACAGATGGACAGACAGAGGTGGTTAACCGTTCCCTGGGTGATTTACTACGTTGCTTGGTTGGCGATCACATCAAGTCTTGGGATCAAAAGTTGTGTCAGGCAGAATTTGCTCATAATCATGTTGTCAACCGGAGTACAGGTTTTAGTCCATTTCAAGTGGTGTATGGTCTTGCTCCTCGTGGTCCCCTTGACTTGATCCCAGTTTCTTATATTGTTAGAATACATGGCAAGGCCGATGACTTCATTCAGCAGTTGCAACAGGTTCACTCGCAAGCTCATGATCAGTTGCAGGCTGCTGTCACTAAGTATAAGCATGATGCAGATCTTAAGCGCCGCATGTTGAATTTGAGGTAGGTGACTTTGTTTGGGCAGTGTTAACTAAAGATCGTATTCCTGCTCATGAGTACAACAAACTTACTGCCAGAAAGATTGGTCCGTTAGAGATCATTGAGAAGATTAATCCAAATGCTTATCGTTTGAAGCTGCCAGTCATATTCGTACATCCGACGTGTTTAATGTCAAGTATTTGGTACCATTTCGTGGTGATAATTCTGATGATGATGAGACTTCTTCCACGTCAAATTCGAGGGCGAATTTTTCTCTCCCTGGGGAGAATGATGAAGTGCATAAGGAGTTAGAGTTCATGATGAAGTGAATGCAAAGGAAAAAAATGATTTCATGATAACTTCGGGTTTGTCCATTTTTGGCGAATTACTAGCCTAATTCGATTGGAAACGGGCCAACGATCACAACTCATCGCCTTTGGCCATGACGTACGTCGGATTTTGGGCAGATTCCATCATTTAGGCCCTCGATTAAGCATTTTTGCCGTTTATGGTAATTTTTATTTTGGTAATCTCATTCAATAAAATTCGGATTCGTATACCATTTGTTGGAGGACGATCCTGAATCTTAGGAGTTTCCATTTCAGTTGTTAGTTCAAATTTTTCCATTTATGGAAAAATATTGTTTTTTTATTTTTATTATTTATTTTCTGAATTTTGCTAGGATTTTACTATTTAAAACCTTGTAAGCCCTTTGAGGCAGATGATTATTGAGTTGAATAAAATTTTCGTGAGTTTTCTCTCACTTTGTGTGTATTTTTATCTTTCCTATAATCTTTCGCTACGTCACTTATGATGTTGCAGTTGCGTAACCACTGGCATCTTTATCAAATCTCCGGAAAGAATTATCACTTCTTCCTCCATCATCTCGGAATGATGAGGATGTACAACAGGGTTCTGAATTACCATCTGTACCTACTACTTCTAACGTGTTAGACAATGGTCTCTTGGATGCTGACATGAAGGACTCGTTTGACCATAATGACGAGCCTATTGTTTCATTAGGTGAGAAGAGAACCATTCCATCTCCTGGCGTTGCCAATGAAAACTTGAATGTTGATGTTGAGACTGGGAAGATTGTATCTGAAACCAGTGACTTGAGGCCCTTTCTACGCATTCTTGTAGGATCAACGGCTCCTGACTTGGATATCAATGGTAGCATTTCAAAAATCCTCAAAGAGCATAGAGGGGTAAGAAATCGACACAAGGATTCTGATCCTTCTTTTTCAGCATCATTAAGGCGTCAAGCATTTAGAGATGGTTTACAACAGGGGATTCTTGATTCCAAATATATTGATGTTTCATTTGAGAATTTTCCATATTATCTAAGGTACCATTTTCCAATTAGCTTGAGGCAGCTTAAAATATCTTCATTCTTATCTCTGTTGTTTGTGCTAAACTTTGTTATTTTCTAGCAATGACTTCTGTGGATCATTTGTTATTATTTTTTCACTATGCTTTTCAAGAAGTGTTGTTTTTTCATTTGTTAGGAGTATTTTGGTCAACTTAGCAATAATTAGATGGATTGAATTTCTTTTTGTGTCACTATATTTGCTTTTATTATATAAGTGTAGGATTTTAGCTAGTTTTCTATAGGTACTAGAAGAGATGTAGTTTTTGCAAGTGATTTGACTTTAGTGATTAATATGTTTTCTGACAGTGAAACCACAAAGAATGTTCTAATTGCTTCGAAATACATACATCTGAAGTGTAGTAAATTTGCAAAGTTTACCTCCGATCCACCTACGGTGTGTCCTAGAATCTTATTATCCGGCCCGGCAGGTAAATAGATCCTATTCCCGTTCTGTGTAAACGAATATACATATTTCCATTTTTTCTTCCTTACGGATTGAACCATTTTCATTTCACTTTCTTCCCTTCATAGGTTCAGAAATTTACCAGGAAACATTGACCAAAGCACTTGCTAAACAGACTAGTGCTAGGCTTCTTATAGTTGATACTATTCTATTTCCTGGTGTAAGCTTCTTTCATAGCTTCTAAAATGTGTATATTTGTTTAATTTCATTCTTTAAGGAGTTCATCACTGTCTTTATCGCTAGTTCTTAATTTATACTTACTTTATACTATCTGCTTTTCTAACTCTGTTCAGGGACAAACAACGAAGGAAGCTGATCCTATACAAGAAAGTTCAAAGCCTGAAAGAGCAAGTGCATTTTCTATGGTGTGCAATGAGTTACTATTTTGTGGGATAGCTAAATTGTCGGTCGAAGAAGTTAACTTTTATATGGTCCAATCATTTTTTTGAAGTAGTAGGCTTTTGAAAATTGTTGAGATGAACTTTACATTGACATACTGTATTGAATCGTATTCAATATTTTTATTTATCGAAATAATGGAAACCTTGATTATTTATGGATTAAATTTGTTTTATTATTATTATAGGTTTGCGGCTAATCAAATAAATAAATACTTTTTAAAAAATTAAATTGATATTTACGACATGTATAAGCATGCCATTAATTGCATTCAATTTTACGACGTGCTTAAGGCATGCTGTCAATTGCAAAATATTTTACGGCATGCATATTAATCCGCCGTAAAAAGTGATATACTTTTTACGCCTTGTAGCTGAATGCCGTAAAACTCATTTACAGTGTTCTATAGATGACGTACTCTACACGTCGTAAAAGGTACACCACTTTTTACGTCATGGCTTTATATGGTGTGCGGCCGCACTCTATAAAGAAGTTTTTACGGTATACATTGCATGCTGTAAAAAGTACATTTTGTTGTGTATTTTCCTATATAATATATCTAATATTATATGCAAACATGTTTCAAATTTCTATCAATTAAGTTTGTATAAACTAATTTAGATAAATGGATTAGAATAATTATATAATTAATTAATGAAATTAATCAATTAATTTAATTAGCGGGCTTATTTAATTAAAATCAAATTTTGATGCATGCCATAAAAAGTACATTTTGTTGTAGTATATTTTCCTATATAATATATCTAATATTATATGCAAATATGTTTCAGATTTATATCAATTAAGTTCGCTTAAACTAATTTAGTCAAGTGGATCGGAATAATTATATAATTAATTAATGAAATAAATCAATTAATTTAATTAGCGGGCTTATTTAATTAAAATCAAATTTTAATTAACTACCGAATTAGAGTCCAACTCTAATTCCACGAATATTGAGCGGATTTATTTAATTAAAATCAAATTTTAAATAAATACAAAATTAGAGTCCAACTCTAATTTCAAAATTTTAGGGCTAGACAATTTAGTTTAAATCAAATTCTAATTAAATATTAAATTAGAGTTGGCAAAAATATATTAGGGTGCGATAATTTAATTAATATCAAATTTTAATTAAATATCAAATTAGAATTCAATTCTAATTCTAATTGAGTTAATATTTTAATTTAGGATAAAACTCCTAAATAAAATAAAACTCAATTTAGGGTCAAAGTTTAATATTTAAGTTGAAATCCAATTTTAAAGAAAATATAAAATAATTTTCAATTTTAAATAAAAATTTAAACGGGTCAAAATTGAAAATATAGGTCAAACCCCCTTTAAAATCAAATTTAAAACTCTTTTTAAAATTGCATTTTAACAGTCTTAATTAAAAACGAGACCTTCCAATTTCATAAATAGTGGAATAGGTCCTCCATTTAAAATTACAAACCTTAACCCTTCAATCATAATTGCTTGCAGGGGCCTGCAATTCATAAAATTGCAACAAAGGCCCCCTACTCCAATCATTTTTTTTAAAAAATTGTAGCACTAGCACTCGAGCTGTCACAACGCAACGAGCGTCCTTATGCAGTGTCAGCGCATGCTGCTACCGCGTTGCCCACTGTCTTCCTCTGTTTCGATAATTTTTTTAAATTGGTAGAAATAAGAAATCAACAATCAACTTTTGATAGCTCACACATGCAAAACAATTTCTAACAAACACAAAGTAAGTTCTAATACCACAATTGGTAATTTACTTAACATGCATAACATAAAATAAATTAATTGTAAGAATGGATTTGTTTTATGTTTAGATAGAAACCGTGTTTAGATTAATACATTTGATAAATTCTACAAACTCTTTTGTTGATCTTGAAACACGAACAATTATGATATGTAATCCTAACTGACCAATTGTCCGTCTCCAATGAAAATGCACACAGTGAACAAGAATAAGAGAATTATGGCTTCTCTTTTCTTGTGCTAGCAAGAATATGAATTGTGTTGTGTTCTGTTATTCTGAAACCCTAATGACTTATTAATACAAGTTCAAGTGGGCTTGATCCGTCTCTTAAACTTAATCCAGTCTAATATTTACTTAATTCAATTAATTAAATTCGGTTCATAAATTAATTAATCCAACTAATTAATTCGGGTCTATTAACAAGCAACTCAATTAATTAATTGTACAACACTTGTTAATTAATAAATTGTAATCACATTCTCCTAGTTCTCCTTTTGTGTGTGACTCATCAGGTTCCCGATCACGATACGTAATGACTTGAATTATTATTTTGTTCTAATCAAAATCGATAAATTAAAATGCCCCTTTTTAATTTATCATTAATTCACATTCGTTGCCCCAGATTGACATTTAGCAATGTGTCAAGCAATACATGTGATGGGAAGTGTCATGTAGTATAACAAAACTGAAAGCCCAAAAATAACTAATCAAGAGGGGGGTGAATTGGTTTTTAAAACTTTTCGAAGCAAGTAAAGACTAAATAGATTAATTCAAATAATAAGCACAAATATAAAAATGATAGATGATATAAACGATATAATTGTGGAGGTTCGATCCAAAGCAATGATCTACGTCCTTCGTTACCAAACTTTTCTACATGAGCAAGGCCATTTCACTATATTGATTGTGCAATGCAACCCTTTACAACGCTTTCGGTGACTTACAAACAAGAAGCACCGATCCTTATACAATGTTGAGCTTTACGGGACCTCAACACGATCTACACTATTGAGCTTTATGAAACATCAATATGACCCACACGGTGACTTGTAATAAGGAACACCGATCTTTGTACAATGTTGATCTTTAAGGGACTTCAACGTGACCCACACTTTATCCAAGTGATTTTACAATGAAATCAATCTCTTGATAAATAATACAAACAAATTAAGTACTAAGAGAGGATAACACTTCAATGAATCGTTATAAATGATAGCTCAAGTATTCGATGAAATTTTTTGATGAATATGATAATAAAAAATTAGATTCAATCAATCAAAGTGTTTCAATGAGAAGAAGATGAAGAGTAAATACAATATAGGTTCAAAAATCTTCTCAAGAAAAATCTCCTTTTTAATGGATGATTTAATAAATTAGGTACTAAGAGATAAATGAGCAACTTTGATGAATGTGATGATTTTACAAGTTTAGTTCTATCGATAAAAGTTTCAATATGATGAAGAAAAAGAAGAAAATTTTATGCAATGTAAGTGTAAAAATCTTCTTCAAAAATATCTCTCTTTTTCAATGAATGATTTCTGATAAATTAAGCACTCAGAGATAAATGAAAAACTTTGATAAGAGAAATGATTCAAGAATTTTGATCCAACAATCAAAGTTTTTGCTATGAAGAAATAAACTTAAATGAATGTAAGTTCAATGAATATTTTTCAAATGAAAAACTTTGATAAGTAGATTTTCAAAATGTAATTGATCGAAAGTTTTTCAAATCTAAATGATTTGATAATAATAAATGAGATGAGAAATCAATATAATTTTGCTCAAAGGTATTTCATTTGAATGCTCTTAAGCCCCCGTTTGACACTCATTAATTTCCCATTCTCATTTTCATTCTTCATTTCAACCACACATTCTTCAAGTAAAATAATATTACACACAAATCAAAAACTTTTCATCATTTTTTCACCACACATTCTCACATCAATCACTATTCCAAAATTTCTATTTTCTTCAAAATGGGTTTCAAACATGGGCTAAGTGTTGAAATGAATGTCAAGTGAGTTGATATTTATAGAAGTGAAAAACACAAAATCTTCAGTCAAATCGGATGACCGATTTGGTCGACTGCCAATTTTCGGATGACCAATATAACTGTTTGTATAACTTAGAACGGTCAAATTTTGGACCGTTGAAGACGTCCGGTCGGTCGACCATCAGTCAACCGTCGACCTTGACCTTTTTTTTTTTTTGGAAATATGATTTAAATTCAAATATTACTTTTAAAGATCAATCTTACTTTTGATCAAAATATTTTATGCAAGTAATATGAAATTAACTCTTCCTGCACAAAATGATTTTTAAGCTATGTCATTCATTACTAAAGTTCAAAGTGCTATACCTTTACACATGATCTCGAAAGCCTAGTTTTTTATCTTTCTTCGAAATTTCTTTCGTGTAGGCTCTTAAATTCTTGATCATGATCTTTCTTGATGTTTGACTTTCATTCTTGATTTCGATCTTGACCTTCTTCATGAGCCCAATTTGATAATCTTGATTTTGACCTTTTAAGCTCTCGTCTCGAATGATTTGACTTGAATACTTAACTTCTTTGATCTACATTTCGAGTTCGATTTATGATGTGTTGATTTTGGCAATGCTTGATTGATTTTAACATTGAACTATCATCACTCAAAATCAATTGTTAGAAATAATATTAATCTTGTTTGTTGATCAAAACATGGAGGATGAAATCAATCATAGGTCAACAATTTCTCTCCTTTTGATTATGACAAACAAGATGATTTGCAATGTAAAATTTGAACAATTAATATCATATTGATAAAGGAATAAAATTTATCATGTAATTCACGTTATCTTTTACAAATCAAATATCATAAATTCAAAGCATATTATATTTTTAAATCAAAGCATGCATAATCATCTCACTTCATTTCCCCCTTTTGACATAAGCTAAAAGGTATAGAATTTAAGATAAAAAACATAATAATATCACTACATTTCCACCGTTTGGTATAAGCAAAAATGTATAGTATTTAAGATCAAAAGATGACCATAGGAAACAATAAAAGACTCACCCTTTTTAATGTTTTTCAAATTTATCTTACTCAATTTCTCTTTTTTAGTATAAGCAAAATGATAGCACATATGAGAGGCAGGTTATTGTATATAAGATCAAAACTTTAAATCAACCATAAATGAATGATATATTCCTCCTCAATTAAGCACAAGATGCTAAATATATATAAATTTAAATAAGAGGATAATCATCACATTTATAGTAAAAATAATAATCAAAGCATGAGTGATGAAATGACAAAAGCATAATCATTTGAGTAAAATTTATATAAATTCGTTTTAGCCACATATTTCAAATTCTAATACAATATCTCACTTCTGGGTGCCTTTAGAATATCTTAGACATAATGTCTTAATACCACTAAGGAATCTAAAATTTGTTTTATGGCACTAATGTGTTATTCTCGAGTATTGGATTGAAATTTAGCACATAATCACACCTAAACATAATGTCGAGTTTACTTGCAATTAAGTTAAAAAGAGATCTGATCATATCTCGATATTTTGTTATATTTATGTAAGTATCTTGATCATCTTTGTCCATTTTGGTTGATGAACTAATAGGAGTGTTCATTTCTTGAATCTTCCTTATTTTGGTCTTGAATAGTCATTTATTTGAAATGAGTTTCCGATCCTACATCATTACTAATACATTTCTCACGATCAAGAATGTTAGTTTCATCAAAAGTGTCATACATGAATTTTTCAATGACTAGAGTTCTTTTGTTAAAGATTCTATAAACTTTGCTAGTCGATGAAAAATCTAGAAAGATTTCAATATCCGATTTTGAATTAATTTTTTTTTTTCAAAATTTTCGTTTTTATTCAAAATGAAGTATTTGCAACCAAAAAAATTTGGAATAACCGATATTTGAAATTCTATTTTTTTTCTCAAAACTCATAGGGGGGCTTTGTGTTTTTCTTTCAACTAATTGAAGCTCTAGAAACAATATAGTAAGTAGTGTTAACGACCTCAACCCAAAAATATTTTGTCATGCTATTTTCATTTAGCATGATTCTAATCATTTCTTGCAATGTGTGATTCTTCCTTTCTACTACATCATTTTATTAAGAAATTCTAGTGGCCGAGAAATTATGATCATTGTCATAATTGTTTTGCAAAAATCATTAAATACAATATTTTCAAGTTCTCCACTATAATCACTGTAATGGTAGTAATAGTATATTCATTTTTTATTTTGAACTTTTTTACAAAAATATTCAAATGCATTCAAAACTTCATCTTCCAAGTTTTAAAAATGGGACTCAAGTAAATGTAGAAAAAAGTCATCAATAATGACGAAAGCATAATGTTTACCATTTAAGCTCATAATTCTAGATGATCCAAGAATATTCATGTGGAGATGTCAAAAAGATTTTGTAGTTGAAGAATGTTGCTTTAATTTTAAAAGAACTATTTACTTGTTTTGCATACATCACAAATTTTGTCTTTCTCAAAATTGACGGATGTTTAATAAATCAATTTTTGAAAATTTTGAAAGTAGATCCATGCTAACATGACCTAAACTTCTATCTCATAACAAAGTATCATATTTTAAACTTGATAAACATTTTTTTCCCGCATTAAAACATAAACATTCTTACTTCGGCTTCCTATAAACATCACTTCTTTTGATGTAGTATCATCAATAATGCACTTGAAAGAATCAAATTTGATATAATAACATTCATAACACAATTGATTAAAACTATGTAGATTACTTCTGAAGTTATCTAAGAAGACATTTTCAATAAAGAGAGATGAATGATTACCAATAATTTCAATATCAACGATTAAAACTTTGGGTCCTTGATTGTTAGTACTTGTGGACTTTGGAATCCACTTGTATTTGCTCTCAAGGTGAAACCTCTTTTTGATTGAACAATTACAATATATATGTCTATTTTTATTGTAAAAATTACATGTGACATTTGGAATGGGGGAAATAGAGGCTTTAGCAAAAAAATCTTCAAGAGACTTTTGTTTTAAAAATGGTTTGTACCCAATTCATCATTTATCAAAAACATATATTTGCTCACCAAGCATTAAATCAAAAAGTTTTTTGCCTTGAGTAAATTTGTGAATAATTGAGCCAAATCTAAAATCATTTCGTGTAAAGAAGAATTCTCCTTAATTAAAGAATCATAATCAACTTTTCGTTTTTCAAAATCATTTTAAATTTTTAAAAGTTATTTTACCTCAATTTTTAATAAATATTTTTTTCTTTTTTGAAGATCAAATGATTTAAAGCAGGTTTTTCAAATTCTTCAAGAATTTCATCATAAGAGGTAGATAATTCATCATATGAACAATTTCCATTCAAATTTATCTCATCATCAATAGTCATGAAGCACATTTTGAAAATTTCCTCTTGACTTCCATCTTCTTCATGGTCATCATCATCACTCTCATCCCATGTTGATTGAAGGGCTTTCTTTTTTATTAATCTATTCTTCTTTTTCCCATTTTCTTCTTTCTTTTGGAATCGATGACTTTTGCAAAAACCTTTCCATTTCTTAACAAGAAGAACTAGATCATCAAGTTCTTCATCATTCATATTTTCACTTGAAGTGTCGTCATCAACTACGTATTTAAAAGGAATTTCATTTTCTTTACTTTTCATTGTTTTCTCCTTTGTTTCGGTTCAATTTAACTCATATGTTATCAATGTTCCATAGAGCTCTTCCAATAGATATGTATTGATATCTTTGGTGTTTTCTATCAACATTCTCAATGAACTTTATTCTTCCGAGAGTGATCTAAGCATTTTAGTTACAAGCTCACCATTAGTAAATTTACGATCAAAGCCTTGAGGCCATTAACAATATCGGTAAATTGAGTAATCATATTAATAATAGATTCATTCTCTTTCATGAAATTTTTTTCAAAATCTTTAACTAAGAGATTTATTTAGTTTCTTTCACTTTACTAGTACCAACATGAGTAATTTCTAAAGTATGCCAAATATCATAAGCGGAATCACATGTACTAATACGATTAAATTCATTTCTATCTAAAGCACAATAGAGTAGATTTTTGGCTTTAGCATTTAAAGACAATTTTCTTTTATCCTATTCGTTAAATTCCTCTGTAGGTTTATAAATTATTTGATCCGATTTACCATCCTCTTTAATAACTTTTTTAGGCACATAAGGACCAAATTCAATAACTTTCCAAATATTATAATCAATTGATTGAATAAATATCGACATCCTAGTTATAATGAGTACCATTAAATAAAGGAGGACGATTTGTAAAATACCCCTCAAAATTATGAAAGATGTGGTTAACCATTATTCAAGATCATGAAATCTTTAAAATTGAGAACATTGCTCTAATACCAATTGAAAGACCAAGAATAACTAAAAAAGAGGGGGTAAATTGGTTTTTAAAACTTTTTTGAAGAATTAATCTAAATTCAAGCAAGTAAAAACTAAATAGATTAATTCAAATAATAAACACAAATATAAAAGTGATAAGTAAAATGGATAGATGATACAAACGATATAATTATAGACGTTCGATCCAAATCAATGATCTACGTCCTTCGTTACCAAGCTCTCCCGCACTAGCAATGCCATTTCACTATGTTGATTGACTTATGGTACAACGCAATCCTTTACAACGCTTCCGGTGACTTACAAACAAGAATCATCAATCCTTATATAGTATTGAGCTTTACGGGACCTCAATATGACCCACACGGTGACTTGCAACAAGGATCACCAATCTTTGTACAATGTTAATCTTTAAGTGACTTCAACACGACCCACACTTTATCCAAGTGATTTTACAGTGAAATTAATCTCTTGATAAATAAAACAAAAAAAAATTAAGTACTAAGAGAGACTAACACTTCAATGAATAGTAATAAATGATAGCTCAAGTGTTAGATGAAAAGTTTTGATGAATATAATAATCAAAAATTAGATTCAATTAATCAAAGTGTTTCAATGAAAAAATGAAGAGATAAATACAATGTAGGTTCAAAAATTTCTCAAGAAATATCTCTTTTTTAATGGATGATTGTAATAAATTAAGTACTAAGAGAGAAATGAGCAACTTTGATGAATGTGATGATTTTACAAATTTAGTTATATCAACCAAAGTTTCAATATGAAGAAAAAAAGAAGAAAATTTTATGCAACATAAGTGCAAAAATCTTCTTAAAAAATATATCTCTCTTTCAATGAATGATTTGTAATAAATTAAGTATTAAGAGAGAAATGAAAAACTTTGATAAGAGAAATGATTCAAGTTTAATACAACAATCAAATTTTTTGATATGAAGAAATAAATTTAAATGAATGTAAGTTCAATGAATATTTTTCAAATGAAAAACTTTGATGAGTAGATTTTCAAAATTTAATTGATCAAAAGTTTTTCAAAACTAAATGATTTGATAATAATAAATGAGATGAGAAATCAATTTAATTTTGCTCAAAAGTATCTCATTCGAATGCTCTTAAGTGTTGAAACAAATGCCAAGTGAGTTGGTATTTATAAAAGTAAAAAACACAAAGTTTTCTGTTAAACAGGATGACCGGTTCGGTCGACCACCAATTTCAGGATGACCAATATAACCATTTGTATAAGTCAGAACGGTCAAATTTTGGACCATTGGAGACGTCCAATCGACCGTTGACTTGTTTTTTTGGGAAATATGATTTAAGTTCAAGTATCACTTTGAAAGATCAATCTTACTTTTGATCAAAATATTTTATGCAAGTAATATGAAATTAACTCTGCGTGCAAAAAATGATTTTTGAGCTGTCATTCATTACTAAAGATCAAAGTGTTATACTTTTACACATGATCTCGAAAGCCTAGTTTTTGATATTGGTTCGAAGCTTCTTTCATGTCGGCTCTTAAACTCTTGATCTTGATCTTTCTTGACGTTTGACTTTAATGCTTAATTTCGAGTCTAATTTATGATGTGCTGATTTTGGAAATGGTTGATTGATTTTAATATTGAACTACCATCACTAAAAACCAATTGTTAGAATTAATATTAATCTTGTTTGTTATGATCAAAAGATTGAGGATGAAATCAACCATAGGTCAACAAAAATCAAACTTGTTTGTTTACCGTGAAACTATAATTCATTCGTCAATATGATCCGATCAATTACGAGATATGGATATGTGTCAATCTCAACTATATCTTTCATCCCACTATTAGTTCAATGTCCTTTTCGACTTATGAGTACACATTTGCCAATAATGTCATCATCAATTTAATTGAATGAAATGTAGATTATAATTTCTTACTATTTAAGAGTGACGAATCCTCTATTGATCATTCACAACCTTCATATGATTCTTGACATACCCGAACGATGTCGTATAAGCAATCCTTGGTAGAGCAACATCCAACATCACCAAAGTATAATTATTCTCATATAAGACACTATGATGACCTTAAGTTAAATGATCAATTCCACTGTCGAATGTTAGAGATTAACCACTGACACTCAGACGATTTTCCATATGGAATCTTCCCAATGAGTTTTCAATGTTTTGTTTTATAACAAAACATTCACATGTTCATTTAAGTGTCATCATACTTTAACTTGTGAGATCAAATATTTACTTCACAAGTAAGAAATGTCACACATGATAATTTATCCGTAATAACGATATACGTATCTCGTATTACATACTACTACGGGCGATTTAAGATTTGGTTATATGTAATTTGTATCCAACAATCACAACTCCTTGTGATTAACAAATTACAAAAACTTGAATTTACGGATTCTATTATTTAATTTATTAGAATATTAAGTCAATTAAATAATAGATCTTGCCATAAATGTGCATCAATTATACATTGAAAGTGTTTATGTCCAAAGTTGATTCGACCTATGAATAACACTTACAAGAAACCTAGTTGCCTTAGGATTTCTAATCTACAATTGATTTCTAATATATAAGAAAAAAAAAAAAAAAGTCAATGTGGATCAATGTATGTTTTATCTCAAATTCTAAAATTGTGAAAATCATCTTGTTCAAAAATCTGGAACTTATTGATCATGCATAATAAGATTTGATTTGCATAAATAAAGAATCATTTCTTACATATAATATCAGAGCTGGTTAACGAAATTATGATTTTTGAGAAAGTTGATCTTATTGATTATGTATTTCCGCTTAAATTATATATCAAAATATATAATTATGTTTCCACCTTCAAATCACGTCATGCTGGCCAATTTTTTGTAATGTTGTTTGCAGGTACATTTGTGAAAATTCAGTGCATTTACTAATTGTGGTTTCAGCTGACCATAGAAGATGATTTATAACTTTGTCTATAATTTGTGCATGCCTTTTATTTATGTTCATTTAAATTCCATTTCTTTAATTTCATAATTAATATTAATTAGCAAGTTAACAATCATAGGTAAAGTTATAAATGGTAGAAGTAAATTTATTTTTTGAAAACATAATTAACGAGTAAGTGTATTTATAGTTGTAAATTAAACTAATAACATTATTGTCTTATGGTTGTTAGTCACCAAATTAGAAAGTTCTTATATACGTCAAATTAAACAATATTTTCAATTACCCATGATTATGTGGTGCTATATAATGAGATGATAGAATTATATAATATTTTTTTTTTGTCATGGGTATGTTGAGATTTATCTATTATATAAAATATTTAAGGATCGTCCAAAGGTTGATTAGTTATTTTGTAATCATGGACATAAGCGTGGTTAGCAATCACGTCTAATTGGAGGGTATCTAATTACCAATTGTGTGAAATTAGAATTAAGCATAATTATGTTGTTGTACATTGTTGGATCACCAGAAAGAGAACTTCTATGTATATAATCAATATTATCTGAATCTGTGTTGCTTATTTAAGTTATGACTCGAAGCATTAATATGTGATGCATTCTATGTATTTTTGCACAGTCTGTTAATGTTGCTCTTCATTCTTAAGCTTCGTCTATTCCTGTGTTCAATGGACTTAATTACCTATAATGGTCCGAACAAGTTTAGTTTCACTTATGTGTTCTGGACCTGGATCTCGCTGTTCAAGCTGAGAAACCTATTGCTCTTATTGATAAAAGCATCGCTGAGAAAAGAGCTTTCCATAAGGTTTGGGAAAGATCGAACAGACTAAGCCTCATGTTTATGAGGATTGTAGTAGTGAACAACGTCGAGTCTACTCTTTCAAAGAATTGAATTTGCTAAGGACTATATGAAGTCGGTGAAAGATTGTTCTCAAACTCCCGATGGTACATTAAGAATTTAACGCACGACTTAGTAAATAATAACCTAGGTTTAGCAACAAGTAATGATTACCTCACATGGTAACCTCAAACCTAATGTCATCTCATACAATGATCTCTAATGAGAAAAGTAAATGGCTACTCTTCACTATAGCCTTTATTGTAATAATAAAAAGGAAAGAACACTATACCAAGTAATTGTTACCTCAAAAAGTAATGGTTACCTCTAATGAGAAAAGTAAATGGCTACTCTTCACTATATCCCGATTTCCATTTGCATGAATGGATACTTGATTTTGGTGCATCGTTTCATGTGACACCATAAAAGAACTGGTTTGAAAATTTGCATGAATGAAATGATGGACATGCTGTGCTATATGGAAATTATGCTTATAATGTTGTTGGAATTGGTGATATTACCTTAAAGTTTGAGATTGGTTTTCTCCATACTTTAAAAGATGTTAGATACATACCTGAATTGTTTAGAAATTTAATTTCAGTAGGAAGACTTGAGAAAGCTGACTTCACTGGTAAAATTGAAAATTGAATTTTGAAATTGGATAAGGGTGCACTTGTCTCTATTAAGGAAATTATTTATATCACTACTGGGAAAGTAATGAGAGGTTTAAACTTTTCTATCTCTTCTGCTAAGGCCGATCATACACATAAATCGAACAATAGACTGACACATGTGGGTATTAAAGGATTATAATTCTTAATGAAAATGGTGCATTTGGAAATGATTGCGTGTCTGATTTTTTTGTTACCATTGTGTGCTTGGTAAACATCATAGAACCACTTTCTCCATGAGTGTTCATAAAACTAAGCAAAGTTGTATAGTCGATTGACTATTAGAGAAACAACACCATTATCTTGTATAAATTCAATTTATTAAGAGACTTTGAGCCATAAAGCTTATTTCAAGGCCTCATTGTAGTGTACTTAGATTTTGTAGTGGATAATGTAACTATGTGATGTAGACCTCCAACTAATGCATGAATGAATTACACGAAGTAAACATATAAAAAGTGACCGTGTGTATCACTTGTATAGTTATCATCCATGTAACCCTTTAGTTTAACCCCTTTCACTACAGTGACTAAATACTAAACCAACACTTGCACAACTTTTAAGTACATTTTAATGTCCCCAATGTTGAACTTTGGATTAGCCGTGTAATTAAAGTACTAACTGCGTAAGCAATGTCAGATCTTGTTCAATGTGTACATGCCTAAAGGTATTACACTAGCTTAAGGCACCTTTTGGATATATTTAGCCCCTGTTTGGGCCGAATTAAAATCAGTGTTGAACCCTTGGATTAGCCATGTAATTAAAGTACTAACTGCATAAGCAATGTCAGATCTTGTTCAATGTGTACATACCTAAAGGTATTACACTAGCTTAAGGCACATTTTGCATATATTAGACTCCATCTTCATTATTAGAACACTGATCTTTGCTTAAAATTTAGTGAATTGCTAATGGAAGAACATAAAAATTTATGTAGAAACCTAATTCGGGTAAAAACCACGGGCAGATGAGAGCAATCCACTATAATCAATAGTTTTGTGTTTACAATATCAAGATTTTAATAATCTCAATTGAAATTTAAACTCTCAATCTCTCGATATGTTGTTGAAGATGAAAAGAATAATATTTGAATGTTACAATATGGAGATACAATGTGGCAATATATATAGAACCTTTTATTGGAGTCCAAGATGGAGTAGAAGTCCAAAAAATAGAATAAAAAACATGTATCTGAGTTGGATACGTAGCCAGGGTGCTGCGGTGCCCGACAAGCTGTTCCCAATAGGGAACATGGCGCCGCGTCGCCCCCTTCGAGCCGGGACTTCTGTCCCAATTTTTGTTCTTGGTGTTGCGGCGTGGTGCCCATCTTTCGGGTTGAATGCTCCAAAAAATGCCTTTAGCCATCAAGAGTCATTCTTCAAGTCCAACTCTTAATTATCATTGAAATTTGATCTTCATAACTTACAACTCTACAAATCCAAATACTTTAAACTTCCTCCAATCAACCAAACACCAAGTCACATAGAATTTAGATCATACCACAACAGTCCATTTCAAATAAACTATAACACTTTGAAAGATAGGTGGAATATGAATGAACTTCATAGAATGTTGGTTCAGGAGGAGATAAAGATTAAGAACTAAGGAGCTCATAAATGAACCCACTATGTTAATCTCATAAATGATAAAAGAGTTGGAAAGAAAGGTAAATAGAATCAATAGAGGGGAAAAGGAAAGAATGGGCCACTAAAGATCAATGAGTTTTCTTCCCAAATTAGCAAAAAGGGCATAAGAAATTAGAAGTGTCACTTTTGCAAGAAACTTCGACACTTCTAGAAAGACTACCATAAATGCAAGGCATGGTTCAAAAAGAAGGGTAAGCCTAATGTTTTTATAGGTTTTGAATCTAACTTAGCTGAAGTTCTTTATAATACTTGGTGGATTGATTCTGAATGTACCATTAATATCTCTAATACAATACAAGGATTCTTTATGGCCCAAACCATAAAGGAAAATGAGAGATTCATGCTCATGGAAAATAGAGTCAAAGCTCAAGTTGTAGCAATTTGAACTATCATTTAGTTTTAGATACTGGACGTATTTGGATTCAAACACTTTACATTCTTTTTGTTTCTTGTAATTTAATTTCTTTATCTTGACTTGATATATAGGGATACTCATTTAAATTTGGGAATGAATGTTTCAGTTAATTTAAGCAAAATATTTTCATTGGTTCTGGTATTCTTTCTAATAGATTAAATAAGTTGAAACTTGACAATCACTTTTCTAAAACTCTTTACTTTGCATCATAATGTTGGTATGCCACGATGTTCAGTAAATGAACTATCAGCTTACTTGTGGCATAAATATTTGGATTACATATCCAAAGAATGTTTACAAAGATTGGTAAAGGATGAAATCCTTCACGATCTAAATTTTATTGATCTTGATGTATGTATGAAATGTATAAAAGGAAAACAAATCAAATATACAAACAAATGAACCACAAAAAGCACACAACTTCTTGAAATTATATTCACCGACATATATGGACCTTTTGATTTTTGTTCCTTTAATGAAGGAAAATACTTTATTACCCTTATCGATGACTTTTCGCGTTATGATTTGTCTATTTATTGCATGAGAAATCTCAATCTCTAATGAAATATAATCTAACATCAATATGTTTGGTGCATACGTAAAAAATAGTATTTTTGCAGAAATGTGTAGAAGACTAACTATTAGAATATACTACCACATAATCATTTAAAACATAAAGTTCATGGAGTAGGTCTCTAAGCCATAAAACTTCTTTAATAGCTTCAGTAGTAGCAATGTATTCATTTTCTGTCGTGGATAATGCAAATATGTGTTATAAGTGTGATTTTCAACTAATACAAAAGTTAGACAAAGTAAATACATAAGAAGAGGTAAATTTTCTATTATCTCTAGCCCCAACATGGTCAGCGTCTACGAAACCCTTCAAGTTCACTATCTCCTTATTAACACAAAACCTTTGGCCTACATTACTAGTTCCCTTTAAGTACCTTAACATCCGTTTCAGGGCTTTCTAGTGTTTAGGACCATGATTAGACATGTATCTACTAAGAGTGCTAACTACAAAAGCCAAATCTAGTCGAGTGCAAACCATCAAATACATAACAGAACCAATGACACTGGAGTATGATATTCTACTCATGTATTCTATTTCTTTTTCATTACAGGGGGCCTGATCTTTAGATAATACAAAATGATTAGTTAAAGGTAATGTAACAGGTTTGCAATTATGCATGCCAAATTATTTAACACATTTGAAACATACGAGAACTTAAGTAAAAACAGAACAGAATTTGATCCATCTCTTTCAATTTCCATGTCTAGGATTCTTTTAACTTTTCCTAGATCTTTCATGTCAAATTCACCATTCAAAATTGTTTTTATATTACTTATCCACTTAGGTGATGAACCAACTAAGAGCATATCATCCACATATAGCAATAAAAATACATAATCATTATTAGCATCATTGTGTTAGAAATATAGGCAATAATCAAATTTACTCCGTTGAAACCTTATGGATAATACAAAATAATCAAATATTTTATACCAATGTCTAGGTAATTGTTTTATGTCATATAAAGATATTTTCAAGAAGCACACATGATTGAGTTTTAGTTTATCTTTAAAACCTTTTGGTTGATTCATAAAGATTTGCGCATTAAGTTCCTTATGTAAAAAAAAAGTTTTTACATCAAGTTGTTCAAATTCCTACTCAAAATGCACAACCAATGCAAGTATGACTCTAATATTGGTATACTTAACAACGGGTGAAATACCCACTTACAGTCAATAGTGGATTTATTCTTAGGTCTGGGTACTAGCTCCCAAGTTTGATTTTTTTCTAAAGAACTCATCTCATCCTTTATTTCCTTAAACCACTCTTGATATTGTTCACTTTTCATCGACTCATCAAAGGTCTTTGACTCTCTATCAGCTAGCTCCTCATAGCTCACATAAGCAAAGACTAGCTAAGACTCATACCCAAATCTTATATGTGCTCTAGACTATATCCTCTCTCTATACCTAGCTAAATTATAATACGCTAAAGGATTTTCTTCTATCACTACTTCCTCTCTATTTTCCATATCAAGTTGTTGTTCCCGAGTCTCCACCTCACTCTATGTAACAAGACGGAAGTGCTAAGTTTTCCTAACTCTACATTCAACCGATTTCTCTCTCCACCTTGGTTTTCTTCACTCACATGTTCAGATTCAGTTTTAAGGCAAGACATTTCAATCTCATTGAATGTAACATCTCTACTTACAATGATCTTAACCTGTTTTTGGCTCCTATCTCACAACGTGTAACCATTGACACCTTTAGGGTAACCTAGAAAAACATATTTTCTAACTCTAGGTTTAAGCTTTCCCTCACTCTGATGAGAAAATATAGCACATCAAAAAATTCTAAACATAGAATAATCACTTAGTTTACGAGACCATTTTTCATGCGGAGTATCACCATTCAATGCTGCAGATGGAGTGTAATTAATCAAATAACAAGCAATCATAACAGCTTCTCCTCAAAAAGACTTAGGGACTTCATAAATTAACATCATGCAATGTACTTTATCAAAAATGGTTCAATTCATCCTTTCCGCTACCCCATTTTGTTGGGAGTATAAGAAACTATTTTATGTCTTGTTATCCCATTTTTTTTTTGCACATATTGTCAAATTCAGTGCTACAAAACTCAGGATTATTATCAGTTTTCAAAAACTTGATCTTCTTACCAATTTGATTTTCAACTTATCTTTTTCAATTATTAAAACTATGAAAAGTATCAGATTTATCCTTTAAAAGATAAACCCACACTTTTCTAGTATAGTCATCATTGATAGATAAGAAGTACCTATTTCGACTCGAGGTGGGACTGCTAGAGGGACCCCATAAATCCGAATGCACATATTCAAACATGTCTTTAGTTTTATGAACACTCATGGAGAAAGTGGTTATATGATGTTTACCAAGCACACAATGGTCATAGAAAAATCAGACATGCAGTAATTTCCAAATGCACCATTTTCATTAAGAAGTATAATCCTTTAGTACCCACATGTGCCAGTCTATTGTACGATTTATGTGTGTGATCAGCCTTAGCAGAAGAGATAGAGTTTAAACCTCTCATTACTTTCCCAGTAGTGATATAAATATCATTTTTCTTGATTTCCTTAATAGAGACAAATGCACCCTTAACCAATTTCAAAATTCAATTTTCAATTTTACTAGTGAAGTCAGCTTTCTCAAGTCTTCCTACTCAAATTAAATTTCTAGACAATTCAGGGATGTATCTAACATTTTTTAAAGTATGCACAAAACCAATCTTAAACTTTAAGGTAATATCACCAATTCTAACAACATTACAAGCAAAATTGTCACACAGCACAACATGTCCATCATTTGTTTTATGCAAATTTTCAAACCAATTCTTTTGTGATGTCACATGAAACGATGCACCATAATCAAGTATCCATTCATGAAAACGGAAATTGGCAATTAAATTCAATTCTATAGGATAAGTAATGGGACTTGTAATCATACAAACCTCACCATCACCACTATCGAAAATAGAAGACAAAACATTTACTTCATCTCTCTCTTTACCATTTTGCTTATTTTTCCTTTTATAGCAATCCTTTATATATTGTCCCATGTTTCTATGCCCATAGAATTTCTTAATATTCATCCTAGATTTGGATCTAGGCCTAGCATTGTCCTTCTTTCTACATCCATTACTACTTGACTCGCCACTACTCTGATAACCATCATGATTGTTTTGCCTAAATTGAGTTCCATCCCTTATCGTGTGAATCTCACCACTTTTCTTATCATGTTTTTTTTGTTCTAATGTCCATCCCCTTACTTCTAAGGGAGCCAATGACAATTTTAGGTGTCAAAGTGTCTCTACCATACTTAATAGGATTCTTTACTTCCTTATAAGTATCAAATACAGAATTCAGCAAAATAATTACCTTATAAGTATTAGACGCTGACTGTTCACAATTAACAATATCTTGAATAAGTTTGTTAAACACGCCTAAATTATCATCAAGATCTTTTGAAGAATCCATTTTAAAACTAAAAAAATGCTCAACTAAAGTTTGTTTGGAATAGATTTGAGCAAATACAAGTCTTCCAACTCTTTCCAAAGTTCTTTAGTGGTTTTCAGTTTACCAACTTTTCTCAAAATTGCATTAGCTAAGTGTAAAATAATTGATGTATAAGTAAGCTCATCAGTTTCTTCTTTTTGTTCTTTTGAAAAATCAGCAGGAAAATTGCCATCAATGGCTTCGAAACCTTTTATTGAATCAAAATACCTCTCATTTTTTGTTTCCAGATTGAAAAATCACATTTTATGTTAAAAGTTCTCAAATAAAATTGAGTGTTGTCATTTTTAATAATCAATTAGAAATACAGAATCACAATTAAGACACACAAAGTACACTTAGGATTGCAAATACTCACCGTTTTAGATTCCCAGAGTTTCGTAAGATTCTCAATCTTAGATTAAGGGAATGTTCAAACAAGCAAGATCTAGGTATTCTAGTAACTTAATAGTGTAACAAGAGATATGTCTATCAAACAGTTTCACTCACAATATATCACAGAGAGAATATGCTGAAGTTCATCAAATAAATAATTTAATTACGTAGCAACTAAAAGAACAAGTAGTTCCTAATTTATAGCACAACATGATTAGCCTATTTACCAGAGCGGGCCTATTTGAATTTGTAAATAACAAGAAATGTGATTTTAACACTTTAGGGTCACTACTATTCGCCCTAATGTCTCCGCAACCGTCGAATGTAAAATTGAATTTCAAATGTGCAGGTACAAAATTGTCTAAATTTTACCATAGCACCTGAAACAGAAAACTAACCCCACAAAAATGTTAGAAATCTCGTTAGGATAAAAATGTCTGAAGAAAATTTTTCCAGATCACGCTGGACTTGCCTCCACGTGCCGTCACCACTATGCGTGGTGAACCCATGTGTGCCTCCACCTGTAAAAGCTCCATGTGGTATTGGATTTCTCAAATAGCCACTAGTTTGGCTAGAAAATGCGATTACATGTTTGGGTGAAAATGGAAAAAACAAACGGAACTTGGATCGGCTTTCTCCTGTCATTTCTGGTATTGGACAGAACTTTCAATCCACGCCACCAAGGCTCTAATACTAGATGTTGAGCAGAATATTGAATCCAAGATTTTCGGGCTTAGTATTTCATAAGAATACCAAATCGGCACCATGAAGTTCCACGATCTAAATCAAACCTACAACCACCACGATCTCGATTGCTTGGTATTGCCCATAAAGGACACGGTATGGAGTGTTATATTGTAGCCACAATAATAGCCAAAAAGGCTAAAGAAGATGAAAATAGAAAAATCGTAAGGGCAGAGAGCACGAAGCAAAAGCAGCCAGTTCTCACTCAAACAAAAAATGGGGTAGACAATAACACTTTCACACACCTCCAAAAACTAAAATGGGGGTCAACATATATAGCATAGTAGTGGGCTTTTAGGTTAGACAATAGTTAGGCTCAAGAACAAATAGATAGTTGTAAATGGGCTATCAACCAAAAGCAGTCCAATGGTTAATGGGTTTGGCCATGAGTAGTTCTAATTAAATAAGGCTACTTCCAATGGCCATATCAGGTTATAGGTTTAGGTCGGTACAAAGGTGGTATCGATGTTTCACTTCAGTCATTGGTCAATGCCGACTAAATAATTAATGATTAACATCATTGCCCGAGAGGTCATTTAACAACAATTTGCCTAGAAAAACCTAGAAGCCAAAAATATCAAGTTAATACTTTCCTAATCAAGGTATCCAAAATAAATTGGAAGTCATGGACCTTACCAAGTCTTGAACCCAAAACATATACCATACCTGCTAAGTGTACTCACCAAGTTCTAAGGTCAAACTCTAGTATAATCAAGAATACATAGTGAACACATTTATTAAGGAAAACTACGTATGTTTATCTAAAAAGCAACTAATAGAACTTTAGATTTAAGAAAAAACACATGATGTGCTAAAGACGATGAAAACACATTAAATTCATTCGGGAGTTAATCTAGAGCTCACAATAATACACAGTTATAGATGACAATACACATACGATGAAAGCACACCATAATGTATTACACCTAAATCTTTTTAACATGTTCAACATATAAGAGAGAAAAATTAACTCCAAGTTAATCAAATAAAAAATTAGCATACGCAATTGATGCATAAATGACCCAAAGGATAGATCTCACCAGAATTACCCTTCCTCATTCCATGTCGATTGTATATAGATAACATATATCTCCTCTCATCGCCAACAATACTCACTAAATTAATCATTCTTCATGCGTAATTGGTAATCTACTAAAAAACTTGGGTCAGTGGAATGTTCATCTATCACTTCCTCAACATCTCTCGTCTAATTAGGTAGATAATAGGTCTCCACCTTAATGATGGTGATAGGAGTCTCACTCTCTCACTCCATTCGATTAGGATTCTAACAGATAGAGGGTTCCAAATATTTACCCATTTTTCCACTAGTTATCTAAATGTCATTTCTCTACACACCATGTACATGTAACCAATGCTCCCTCAGTCATCTATTCTTAATATTACTAGTTTAGCCCACTTACTACTAATGCACCTAAAGTAAAAATGCATACAATGTCAAATTTCACAACACCAATTTCAACAATTATGCATGCAACATGTTACACACAGTAACATGATCACTCTTAAATTCATTCAATTTTACACACCAACCATAATGAGATATAACATAAACAATGCACTACAATCAAGCAATCACTCATGTAAATTGAATTTCACACATAGATACAAATATGTTAGTAACAATAAGAGAGTTTATCATCAATAACCTCACTCAGATCATAACTAGATCCATTGGCAATGTTCGTCTCACCTTTCATTATTTCTTTCCATTTATTATTCTTTTTTAAGACAGACTTTTATAAAGTTTGCAGATTTATTGCAGTTGTGACATCTTTTACTTTTCGCTCCCAACTTAAACTTGCCACTTCTACTCTTCTTTTTACTACCCTCATTGCTCGAGTCATCACCCGAGTCAACATGTCTTGATTACCACAATTTCCATTGTGCCAGCTTGAGATCTACCTCTCATCATGTGAAACTTACCACTTCTTCTCCCTTGTTTTTTTGCTCTCAGCTCTATGTCCTTACTTCTTAAGAAGTCCATGAAAATCTCTCAAGTATTAAAATGTCCCTCCATACTTAGTAGCATTTTTAACATCTTCATAAGCATCAAGATAGCATTCAACAAAAAGATAACTTTATTCCGTGCATGCACTTTTTGACTACTATTTGTAATATGTTAAACCAATTTGCTAAAGGCATCTAAATTTTCTTCCAAATCTTTACAATAGTAGATTTTGAAATTGAAAATACTTTCAAGTAGAAAAAAGAAAATTTGGTTAGATTTTAACAAATAAAGATCCTTCAGTTTTTCTCAAAGCTTTTTATGTAGAATCATGTTTACCAAATTTTCTCAAAACAACATCAGAAAGATGTAAAATAATAAAAACATAAGCTCATTCATCATGTATCTTCAGTTAAAGTTGTAGAACATGTACCATTAATAGTTTTAGAAACTTTTTGTTGATTAAGAATGTCTTTCATCTTTTGTTGTCAAATCAAAAATCACGTTTGCCATAAAAAATACTCAATTCAAAATGTGTTATCATTTTACAAAAAATGCACAAAAACACAAAATGCAATCAAACAATTACAAGCAAAGTAGGGGCACAAATCACATAGAATTTCCAATCATACTTTTTTAAGGTCACGGGCAATCCTAATGACAAAAATATGACAACAAAATTAACAAAAAAAAAAAAAAAATCTAAAGCACAATTTATCAAGCTCACACATAATGTAATATATCAAATTCACAAAGAATTCAAGGCACGAATTAACAAATAATATCCTAATTCTAGCAACATGTAATGGTTACCCCACATGGTAATCTCAACCCTAATGGACTTCCCACACGATGGTCTCTAAATCGAAAAATGTAAATGACTACCCCACGTGATAGCCCCAACTACAATAATAAAAAGAAAGAACTGAGCGGACCAATTGCGATCCACAAATTAATGAAAGATGCAAACTTTACAACTTTAGGGCTAAAACTATTCACCATAAAAATTTTAGCAGTTGCGGCTACTGAAAATAGTACCCAACTCTCAAAAAGTCAATGGCAAGACTATCCAGATTCAGCGAACTGCACAAAACACAAAGGCAACACCAGGTTCGGAATATAGCCTGTGACACTAAGTCCAGTATACAGCTAGTAACACTTGATTTGGCCCAAAAAAGGAGTTGCAGCTGCGGGTAAAACTTATTTATAGTTTTTTCGTACGGTTTTTGGCACGGCTTGGAGGCCCTTTTTCTTCTTGATGATTTTCCCACACCAAGATTACTAAGACCGCGACCTTGATACTAAAATGTTGAAAAATATTACACCACCAAGGAAGCTCCAAGTGCAAACCCCGACACCTTTTACAACCATAAAGGTTAGGGCTAGCCAACAAGCTCAACCATAAAATACCACAAAGGTTGCCTAAGAATCTAGAAAGGAAATATCTCACAAAGAAAATGAGAAGGTGGCTGCTCATTCATAAAAAGAAAAGGAGAAAAAAAGACATCGCTGTTTTGCTCACAAAGAAGAAATGGTCGTATGGATGGCAAAAAAAATCGACAAACCCAATACCCGCGGGTCTTGCCCCGAACGGGATGAGGATTTCCCTCTTAATCGAGTATTCAGGTCGGGAACAAGGTGTAGAATTTTGTCCCGAGAAGGGGACAGGTAACGGGTGCCCCGCCCTACCCCGTTTAATGTTTTTTTTAGAATTCAATACTTTAAATGGAGATTTTCATGAAATTTTACTAATTCTAATAGAAAATGGGAACTAAAGTTACTTGTCTCAATCTAATGAATGGGGACAATAAAATAAAATATCAAAAACTTAAAAAAAAAAAAAAAAATTAAACGTGGCAGTAAACGGGGTGGAGAATTGCTACATTTGGCCAATTCCGTTGCCATCCCTAAATGGCCGCCTTATGTTTTTCTCAATTGCTACATTTGGCCAATTCATTCGAAAGGCAAAACATATAAGCAACCAATCTAGTGCACAAACAAAATGGGCCAAAGAGAGTGCAAATGGGCCATCACTCATAGCGGAGCATGAGCAACTAATTCAATGAATTATTACTTAAATGGTCCACCATTAAGTCGTAGGTCGAGCTTTTTGATTTGGATCCCATCTTGTGATGTTAATTCAATCTTCAGCCGAAGCCAATAAAACTAACTTAAACAATAAATATCATAGCCCCGAGATTTATTGGGCATTAACAAAAAACCCAACAATCCTTGTATTGATCGTTTTCTTATAGTGCAAGAGGCTGTTCTACGATTGTAGAGCCTCAAAGGGAGATCGTAGAGCCTCAAAGGGAGACGTGGATAATTTATTATCTTGAACTCCCTTCCCCTTTAAAGGGGCAATCGTATTTGGTGTTCTTTTTCGTTATTTTCTGCAATCTTTAATGTGCTGGTGGTTGATTCTGCAATCTTTAATATCTACTCATTATTTTTCGTTGAAGTCATAACACATATCTGAATTTTAAGAAAAAAAGAGAGAAGGTTAGAAATAAAATAATGAGTAGTTATGAATCTAGAATCACATTGTGAACAAACTTCGTAACATTTCGTCATTAACATTAAACAACATAAACACCACTTACATATGACCAGACGTGTCTGTTAGCCGTGGTTTGGAACAACAGGATTAACCAAAGAAAGATCACAAATATTACCAGACTTCTTATTTATACTAATCCACCTCTAGTCTCTATCTAGATGACTAGACTTAGCGCAGCCACCAGGTACAGAGGTCATCCCTTGATCTGGAGGCGCAGAAGTTGATTAGTATCACCTCCGCCTGCAGATGGAGCTCCGCTGCCAGTTGCGGTGACTGTATGTTATTCCAGCAGAGTGGACATGTTCTGTGACCATATCCTAACCTGCTTTCTATGCAAACTCTGTGATAAAGATGGCTGCATCTCAGCTCTATAACCTCATCCCCTTCATTAATTCTGCATAAGCAAACAGCACACTTCATGGATGAATCCCCACGCTCATGATTATTATTTTCAAAACACGTTACACTAAGGTCATCAACATAGTCTGGTAACTCAAATATTCCGCGAGGCTGAAAGAAGGACTGGGTAAGAAGGCAATCCCATGCCCACTTCACCTTGCATACAATCTGATATATGTATGTCAATACAACCGATCTTGGCAGCTGCATTACTTGAATCATTATATATATAACTATATGGAGAGAAAGAAAGAGATTCTTGGGATATAATGGCAAGTTCTGAATTGCTTGGATAGAGATATATAGCCATTTTAGAGAGAGAGCGTAATACATACGATTCAGTAAGACCAATACACAATTTTCCGTTGAACATAATTTATCACGGTTCAACGAAGAATATTTTATATTTATTTTAATTAGTAGGTTAGCTGATTTCTTATAAGTCGTGCTGTTTAGTAAAAGATGGCATTCCAATTACGCTAGAAAATCTTTACCCAGCAGCAAAATCTGGTCTATACAAATATCTCCCAACTTCTACTTTTCACTGTACAGCTATGGATCTAGAAGTATATTAGAGAGTGTAATTTTCTATTCCAACCACCAAAGTCTAGGTCCATTAAACGATTTCTATGCAAGTTGAGTTACTTAACATGTAAAACAGAACATAAACAATTTTTTTAATTTGTACCAAAGATCTGTTTTGTATTTACAAAATAATGTGGGATAGAAATTATACATTTTGTAGATTTTATAAACCCTTTACTGATCTTGGAAGACGAGTAATCACATCTGCAATCCACTGGCCAATTCTCCGGCCTTCAATGAAAATTCAAACATGGAACAAGAATGAGAAAATTATGATTTCTCTTCGAGAAATGCAAAATTCGATCTAACTACACCTAAATGGGGGTGATTAGGTGTAAATGTGGAATTATCAAATTAATTAACAAGCAACAAGTCACAAGTTAATTATGTCTAGGTGATTATTCATACAATTCAATTAAGCCTATCTTTGAATACCGCAGTTAAATCAAGACAATAAAAAGCAGTAAACAACACTAGATTTGTTCACGGGAAAACCCAACGTGGAAAACATTTCGGGCACTTTGCCAGTTAAAGATCCACTATAAATTATCAATTAACTTACAGACCACCAACAAAGTTGACAACACAAGCTTTCTGATCTCCTGTCTGAAGTGCGAAGCATCCCTCTTAGAATATGCACACGAACACCAATCCCTACTCTTCTTTGTAAAGCATTTTCCAGAAATGAGCACAAGAACTCCAATCCTGACTCTTTACGCAATTTATCTCCCCTAGATCTTCCCAAGGAACTCCTTGTTCTTTAGTTCTTCCTTGATCATTAATGCATCACAGTTAACGAAACAATCTTGCAATAGATCCAAGTGAAGAAAGCAATTCAGTGTTTGATTTGCCTCTTTGATATTTTTACAACTAATGGTGCATGAACAATGGAGGGTTTGAACTTTGGATATGATGAAGTATGAATTCTCTCAAGAATGTAATGTGTTCAACCTCTCTACAGAAGAAGATGCGATGCAGTATTTATGTGTTGGACGAAACAGGTTGTATGGGCCAAGTAAAATTCTCGAAAAAGGAAAATTAGGTCTAACCGTAAAAACATCGCTTGAGCGAGAAGGCTACTTCGCTCGAGCGATTGTGGGGTGAAAGTCGAGCGAGGCAATCTTTGATTCCTCCTTTCGAGCACCACTCCGGCGAGCAGCTAGCAAAATATCGGCGTGATTCCTTCTTGTTCCAAGCATTGAACCCTGAACCCTACGCTATCCTACCAACTATGAAACTTTACAATTCAGTCCCAAAACTTTTATAATTGTTCAAGTTGGTCATTTTGTTCACAGAATCGCCAATACAAAATATAAAACTAACAAACTTCCCCTTTAGCATTCTGTGACAAAATACAATGCAAAACACAACAACCTATCAAAACTACACACGTCCAACTGAATCAACTGAATGTAGCTTCATCTTTTTTAATCTTGTATCCTGAAATCAAAACTCACATACCAGTATAACAACACGTGATACAGGAAATAAACAATAAAGTACTTAAAAGCATAATCAGTAAAATAAGCAAGCTAGTTTGAGATGCAGTATTAATATTAACCAAGACACCATAACCACATTAATACTACCAAACATCAAGAAAAAAACTCAAAGAGCCATGCATGAAATGCAACACAATTACAAAGCACATGCTTCCCCGTAGTGCATGATATGCAATGGAAGTGTAATGCCGCTACTGCAAACAAGTGTTAAAGCAGTAGGAAATGTATCTACGTCTCTCCCCAAAGACTCCTCAAGACATATGCCATAACAATAATGATCAATGCAAATGTAAATCAAGTCAAATGTCAACATGTATCTATGTCTCTCCCCAACGATCTCTCAAGACATACGACATATGTAAAAGATCAAACCAAGTTTAAAGCATAATATGTCTATACAGTATCTAAGTATCACCCAATCGACCCCTAAAAAGACAAACGATATGTATCAAGCTGTTCTAACCAATAAATGTGCATGATTAAATCTCCCCCTTACTACAAAATCTCTCTATCTTTTTGTCACAAATGACAAATGAATGGAGCAAAATCACACAACATCTCAACAATGTAGGTATAAGCAATTACAAGAATACGTAGTTAATTGTAAACATTCCCACAGTACCAATTTAAATGACTGATGGAGTAAATGATATAAGTGACTCATATGTGTTATGTGTCACTAATCCTCTGGTAGTAGGACTCAAAGCCTTAATTTTCTGAGAAGGGACAAGCAAAAAATATCATTGCTAATAAGTATATTCTTCTACTTATGAAAGTTAAACCTGAAAGCACATTAGGACCTACATATGAAAGCTTATTTTAATCAAATTGGTTTTTTTTCTTGACTTACAGCATAAACGATTTTTCATTCTGCATTACTTGCACCAGGGATGCTCACATATATTTTTTAATCTTAAGTGTAGGTTGCTTTCCATTAACGAGTTTAAGGCCGGTTAACCCAAGTCAGATGACCATAGGCACCAAGTTATGAGAAACCCCGCATGTATAATCATTCAAGTCAAGTAGGCTTCGAAAAGTAGCATTAAGATATTAAGTCTCTCTAAATTATCCCTTTTCAGTCATACATTAAACATGCAGGGTTATTATCAATCTTATGTCTAATAAAAATGGTCAATTCATCTTCAAAGTCACCCTACTAACATGTGACTACCTTCCCAAATATCACACACATGGTAAAGTCCCACTATCAAAGTCATAGTGTGTGTAGTGCAGATGATATATGAAGAGATCTATATTAAATACTCAACAAGCATCATAAGCTATCAATGGAAATTATGTTACAGCACACCAAATAATCTCATTCTTGATTAAAACCAACAACATCAAGTATAGTGTGTATCAGGCTGTAAAACCAATTTTCAAATCAAACTCTTTTTGTTCTCATCATTTTTTTTTCCGCATAGAAACATGAATGCAACAAGCACAAAAAATCTAACAAAACACAAGATCAATAAAAATAAAATGTATGAGAACAATTAAATAAAATATGATGCATGCATATCAAAATAGAAATTAGTAGTAGCATACTTGCATGTATCAAATAACCTCAATCAGTGAGGAACACAAATACCAATAGTTGTACGAAGAGACTCAAACCGAAGACCATCCAACAGTTTAGTAAATAAATTAGCTAATTGGTTTTCAGTGGAAACATGTTCAAGAGTCACAATTTGAGTTTCCACAAGCTCTCGAATGGAATGATGTCTAATGTCAATGTGTTTAGTTCGAGAGTATTGAACAGGATTTTTAAAAATATTAATAGCACTTGTATTATCACAATACACAGTCACATTACCCTGTTCAATCCCATAATCATTCAACATTTGCCTCATCCAAAGCAGTTGAGTGCAGCAACTACCAGCAACAATGTACTCGGCCTCGACAGTGGACAATGATAGGAATGTAAAATATACATTTTGCATCTTTATTTAATGCGCTCATATGACTATTTTATGCCTAAATGTACTTAGTATTCTCATATTTTGGTTTAGGTGGCAATTCAATAGATATGGCGTAATTTGGAAGAAATAAAAGAAAATGACCAAAATGAAAGAAAACAAAAGTTCGGGAACCAAAGTGAAAATATTTAAAAGTTGTATCGAATCTCACGATGAAGACTTGAGAGCGTTAGAGGTCACTTGGATGAATGAATGAGTCAAAGAAATGAAACATAGCCAAAACATTATCACATATCAACTTTCAAGCTGAAGAGTTTTACATCGATTTTCAGCCTCATCTTGAGACTAATTTTTGACATGGTAGATGATCAACTTCAAAGATGGTATCTGATGCAAAGTTGTAGCCATTTGAGTTATCTTTCCAATGTATCTTGAATCATCTCAATCGAACATCGGAAGACGAAGTTATGACGAGAATACTGAAACAGACGAAAAGTGGACAGAAACCCAGCGCTCAGGCGCTACGTACTTAGCGCTCAAGCGCTGCACTAGCTAAGAAAACACAATTTTCAACAGATTTTCAAATTGGCCAAGAACGTGTAGGGAAGTATAAATAGACCTAAGGAGGCAAAAACAAAAAAAAAAAAAAAAAAAAAAAAACCTTTCCAACTTTATTCTTTTCTATTTTTCTCTTAGATTCGTGAATTGTAACTAAACTTTTACACTTGGTCGAAGAAGATTGAAGCATCGGAACCACATATTGTGAGATCTAAATGATTTTTCTTAATTTAATTCATGTTTTTGAGTATTGAATATTTTTCTGCACTTATTTCTATGATTGTTATGTTTAATTGCTAGGAGGCCTACTAGTTTATTATTCGTTGCAATCTACCGCTAAGTTAAATATCAAATACGTAATTGTTTGATCCCTTTAACTTGTGAAGCACTAGGATTTGATGATTTTTTGCAATAGAGGTTATTGAATCTTAAGAAGAATGTTTAAATAGATTGAATGCAACCGCTGGTGTTTATTTTATCTAGTTCATCGATTTCTCTATTGTGTAAAGTTGTTATTAAATTGAATCTTGAACGTTGATCTGGAGTTATTTAATAATTAGGGTTAATTAGAACGCTGGTTTCTAACTAACTAAAAATAAGGAGAGATAGGAAAATAATTCTAACGGTGAATATTCATAATATGAATTAAATTATCCTTACATCTATGATCAATTGTGGATTTCCGAAGATGAATATTGACTTGGACCAAAGTTAGTCTTTTGATTATTTTCGTTAATTTAATTTTCATTGTTATTAATTGCATTATTTACAATTATTTGCATACAAAAACTCTCCAATCATTGTACGGAGTATAAAATATTGAATTACACACTCTTCGTGGGATCGACCCTTACTTCTATTGCCACATTAGTTTTAGAGGTTTAAGGACTATTTTTGGGTGCCTACGACATCACACCAAATTTTCATGCCATTGTCGGGGAGTGGTGTTAATTTATTTTTTTGCTTCTTAGTTGTTTATTTTATTTTTGAAAAAAATTCTAGGTTTTTAAGTAATTTATTGTTTTTAGAATTTTAGCATGGAATTTTATTTGTCTTTCTTAATCTAACTTTTTTTTAATTTATTTTTTTATTTGTTCTGTTTGTTTATGCTCGCAACTCGATCTTCTAATCAAAGTGATTTGCAGTATGATCCAGAAATCGAGAAAACTTTGCGCAGGTTAGGGAGTAACATCCAACAAGATTTTGAGTTTGAAGGAGAAAGAACCATGGCTGAAAATATGACTTTGAAGGAGCTTGCAGCCCCTACATTGAATCAACAACTTTTATGCATAACTTTTCCTACTTTAGATGCTACTACTACATTTGAGCTCAAATCTGGACTAATTCACCTTTTGCCTACTTTTCATGGTCTTGCAGGTGAGGATCCGCACAAACATCTAAAGGAATTCCATGTGGTTTGTACAAGTATGAAACCTACGGGAGTCACCGAAGAACAAATCAAACTGAGAGCCTTTCCATTTTTTCTGAAGGATTCGGCTAAAGATTGGCTCTACTATCTACCATCGGGAAACATTACCACATGGGATGGAATGAAGAGATTATTTCTAGAGAAATATTTTCCAACTTCAAGGGCAGCAAATATTAGGAAAGAAATTTGTGGTGTCAGACAAGATCACAGGGAATCCCTACATGAGTATTGGGAGCGGTTCAAGAAATTGTGTGTATGTTGTCCCCACCATCAGATCAGTGAGCAACTTCTCATCCAATACTTCTATGAAGGTCTTCTACCCACAGAAAGGAGCATGATTAATGCTGCAAGTGGATGAGCTTTAGTGGATAAAACTCCTGAAGGAGCGAGGAATTTAATTGAAAACATGGAAGCCAACTCTCAACAATTTGACGCTAGATTTGATCCCCCTTCTAGACAAGTTAATGAGGTAAATGTCTCATCCATTGAACAACAAATAGCGAGTCTAACCACTATTGTTCGTCAAATGGCTGTAGGTATTATGCAAACAGCGAATGCATGTGGAATTTGTTCATTGGTGGGTCATCCAACTAATATGTGCCCAACACTTCAGGAAGAATCCGTTGAACACGTAAATGCAGCCGGTAGATTCCTTAGACAATCACAGAGGAATTATGATCCCTATTCAAATACGTACAACCAAGGATAGAGGGATCATCCAAATCTTAGCTATGGGAATCAACAAGTGAATCAACCTATGAATCAAAATTGACAAAATTTCCAGCAATATAACAAGCCATACCCTCCTATACAACAACATGGTCAAACTTCTAACTCTGGTGTGTCTTTAGAAGATATTGTTACATCCCTTACCACTAACACTTTGCAATTTCAACAGGAGACCAGGGCTAGCATTCAATGTTTGGATAATCAAATGGGTCAAGTAGCTAATGCGGTCAGTCGGCTAGAGGCGCAAATTTTGAGAAAACTACCCTATCAAACAATGGTGAATCCAAAAGAAATTATGAGCGCAATCATCCTGAGAAGTGGTAAAGAGGTTGAGATTCTGGTAAAGGCATCCCCTAGGCCGTTGGAGCAAGAAGATGAAGAAAAAGAGGTTGCAAACAAGACTATCACCAATGATACTGAGGTGACTGAGCGTAAGTTTTTACCCCTATCTGATTATAAACCAATACCTCATTTTCCTCTCAAGCTTTAGTAGGATCTAGAAAATATGAACGAGCTCATGATGAGTTGCATGAGATTTTTAGTAAATGTGAGGTAAATATTCCACTTTTAAATATTCTTAAACAAGTGCGCCATTATGCTAAGTTTTTGAAACAATTGTGCACAAGTAAAATGAAACAGAAATTGAAGGGGATTGAAAAGGATAAAAGTTGGAGAACAGGTATCTACAATAATTCAAAAGAAACTTCATGCAAAGTGCATGGATCCAGGTATGTTCACTATCCCTTGCATGATAGACAATACTAAGTTTGAGAAGGCCATGTTAGATTCAGGAGCATCTGTTAATGTCATGTCATATTTTGTATACACTTCCTTGAAATTAGGACCTTTAATTGACACTGGTGTGATAATCCAACTACCTGATAAATCTAACGTCTATCCTAAGGGAGTAGTTGATGATGTTTTCGTGAAAGTTAATGAGTTGGTTTTTCCTGCTGATTTTTATGTGCTTGACATGGGCAATAAATCATACTATCCTTATCTTGTTAGGAAGACCGTTCTTAAGGACATCCAAAACTAAAATGGACTTTCATAATGGCACACTAACCATGGAATTTGATGATAAAACTATTACACTTATTATCTATGATTCCATGAAACATTGGTGTAATAATAACCATGTTCATTTTATTGATATGATTGATCAATTAGCACAAGATATTTTCGAATTTGTTGCTAAAAAATAATGGGAAGCTATCAATATTGAGCATCTTGGGAAAGAAAAAGAGGAGCTGGCCTTAAACACTGAGTTACAAAAAACTGTGGCAGCATTAAATGATCTTCCAGAGTGAGGTCAGAGTTTTGGTTTTATATTACCAGTTTCTAATGAGAGGCATCTACTTTCTGTTTTGTAGACTTCCATTCCAGATTCGAAGCCTCACCCGAGTCACCATTTAATGCTACTGTGGCAGCATAAATGATCTTCCAGAGTTAGGTCAGAGTTTTGGTTTTATATTACCAGTTTCTAATGAGAGGCCTCTACTTTCTGTTTTGCAGACTTCTATTCCAGATTCAAAGCCTCACCCGAGTCACCACAAATATGTATTCTATAGAGGTGGAGGAACATTGCCAGTTATCATTCCCATTGGACTTGGTACTCCCATGAGGAAGATCGAAGCCAACCATGATATACTCGGGCTAAATAAGGAAACTTTGAGTTGAGCCAGAGACAATAAACAAATGCGTTACTTGGGAGGCAACCCAAAGGGAGTTCGTTCCTTTATCTTTTTATTTTTGTTTTTATTTTTCGCATTTCATTTTTTTATTTTAGTTATATTTGTCATTTTCTTTGCATTGGACCTTACATTAGAGACAATGTAAATTTTAAGTGTGGGGGAGGGATTTAGATTTAGGTTGCATTTAGATTGAGTGAGTTAATTTTCAAAAAAAAAAAAAATTGCATGATTTTTCAAGAAGAGAAGTTGAGGTTAAAAGATTTTTGGTTGTGTATGCTATTTGATAGAATTAATTAGGTTTTTGAAGAACTCATAACATGGTTGAATGAATAATCCTCCAACTTAGAGTTGATTAGTGGAGTTATTTTCTTTGAGGATGGTAGTAACTAAATTCTGTAGACAAAAGTCGGTAAGATTTTTGAGCCTTTCGACTGATACATTCATAACAGTCTCATTATTTCTTTTCATGTGTGATATTCTTCCATGGTTTTGTTTCTCTAGAACTTGCATTGATTCTCTTCAAGATCATATTGATACATGCATGCACGAAAGCTAGTGGGGTATTGTTGAATGTCATGAGACGTGTGGGTATGCAAGAAAATAAGTGTGGGGGTATCAAGATTTATGGTAGTGTTATTATTGGTGAATTGAAACAAATTTTCTATGTCAATTTAAGGAGTTCCATTATTGATGTATAATTTGGAGTTTACATTGTGCAAGAAAAATGCAAGAAGGAGAAGGAAAAAATAAATGATTGAAGAAAAAGAAAACAAGTGATGAAGGAGGGTGATTTTAATGTGAAAAATATCTATATTCATAACTCTTCCTACATCTCAAGAAATAGTTCGATTTGGCAAAAATGATAAAACTATCATGGGGATGGTTGGTTTACATGTCTTATGTATATATTTGAGTTAAGACTATTTATCTTTACTCCACTAGTTTCGATGGCTCTTGAGTCACATACTCAAATATTTTTTACTTTGACCATAAGTCACGTCACAACCATTAAAAATTCATTATGATTCTTGTAAAGCATGTGATCTAAGTGGCGGTGAATGATAATATATGAAAGCATATGGTAGAACATCTCCAGTGGAATAAATTTGAGCGAAACACTTACCATTTTAAACACGTGATAGTTGAGTGCTTATATCCGTGATGGTCACATGTTTAGTTTACTCCATCTTCATATGAAAATGCTTGCTAATTGATTATGAGTTGTGTGGAATGTTTATTCATGTTATTTTATGTGTTTTGAAAAAAAACTTGATGGTTCTATATTCTTGACATTATGACCTGGTATTTTTAGGGAATCAAATTTGAGTTTTGCCCGATGACGAGTAAAAGCTAAGTATAGGAGAATTTGATAAGAATGTAAAATACACATTTGACATCTTTATTTAATGCACTCGAATGACTATTTTATGCCTAAATGTACTTAGTATTCTCATATTTTGGTTTATGTGGCAATTCGATGGATATGGCGTAATTTGGAAGAAATAAAGGAAAATGACCAAAATGAAAGAAAACAAAAGTTCGGGAACTGAAGTGTAAATATTCAAACATTGTATCGAACCTCATGATGAAGACTTGAGAGCATTAGAGGTCACTTGGATGAAGGAAGGAGTCAAAGAAATGAAACATAGTCACAACATTATCACATATCAACTTTCAAACTGAAAAGTTTTACACCGATTTTCAGCCTCATCTTGAGACAAGTTTTTGACATGGTAGATAATCGAATTCAAAGATGGTATCTAAAGTAAAGTTGTAGCCCTTTGAGTTATGTTTTCAACATATCTTGAATCGTCTCAATTGGATATGGGAAGAGGAAGTTATGATGAAAATATTGAAGCATATGCAAAGTGGACGAAACTCAACGCCCAGGCCCTACGAACTTAGCGCTCAGGCGTTGCACTAGCCGAGAAAACACAATTTTCAACAGATTTCCAATGCCCAAGCACTGCACGCCACCACATATTTTAGGTTTTTATTGTTTGGGCCGCGAAAACTTCAGAAAAAGACTCCAAATTTACCAAGAACGTGTAGGGAAGTATAAATAGACCTAAGGAGGCAAAAACACAAAAAAAAAAAAAAAAAAAAAAACCTCTCCAACTTTTTTTTCTCTATTTTTCTCTTAGATTCATGAATTGTAACTAAACTTTTACACTTGGTCGAAGAAGATTGAAGCCTCGGAACCACATATTGTGAGATCTAAATGGTTTTACTTAATTTAATTCATATTTTTTAGTATTGAATATTTTTTCTTCACTTATTTCTATGATTGTTATGTTTAATTGCTAGGAGGCCTAGTAGTTTATTATTCGTTGCAATCTACCGCTAAGTTAAATATCAAATCCGTAATTGTTTGATCCCTTTAACCTGTGAAGCACTAGGATTTGATGATTTTCTGCATAGAGGTTATTGAATCTTAAGAAGAATGTTTAAATAGATTGAATGCAACCACTGATGTTTGTGTTATCTAGTTCATCGATTTCTCTATTGTGTAAAGTTGTTATTAAATTGAATCTTGAGCGTTGGTATGTGGTTATTTAATAATTAGGATTAATTAGAACGCTGGTTTCTAACTAATTAAAAATAAGGAGATATAGGAAAATAATTCCAACGTTGAATATTCAAAATATGAATTAAATTATCCTTGCATCTATGATAAATTTTGGATTTCCGAAGGTGAATATTGACTTGGACCAAGGTTAGTCTTTTGATTGTTTTCCTTAATTTAATTTTCATTGTTATTAATTGCATTATTTGCATATAAAAAATCTCTCCAATCATTGTACAGAGCATAAAATATTGAATTACACACTCTTCGTGGGATCGACCCTTACTTCATTGCTATATTAGTTTTAAAGGACTATTTTTTGGTGCCTAAGATAGCACAACAGACAATGTGATAGAATTTTGTTTCTTACTCATCCAAGCCACAGGGTTAGCACCAATATAAAAACAATCACCTGAGGTACTTTTTCTATCATCGGTATTACCAGCCCAATCAGCGTCGAAATATCCAGCAATATCAAGAGTAAAATCTCTAGAGTACAAATGCAATGTCAGGTCTACTAGAAGTAAGATAAAGCAGACTACCTATCATGCTCCTGTAAAGTGTTTGATCAACACTCGTACCTGTAAGATCTAGACCTAACCTGATATTGGTGCTTATAGGGGTTCTAGTGTGTTTCTTACTGTCCAGTCTAAATTGCTTTACAAGATTCTTGGCATACTTTGATTGTGAAACGAATAACCCCTCATTAGTCTGCTTGACTTGAAGACCAAGAAAAAATGTTAATTCACAAATCATGCTCATCCCAAATTCTTGTTTCATATATTCTGCAAACTCATGAGCAAGGGAATCAATAGGAGAACCAAAGACGATGTCATCCACATAGATTTAAGATATGGTAATGGTGTCCTCAACACGTCTTATGAACAAAGTTTTGTCAATACCACCTCTCATGAAGCCATGTTCCAGAAGGTATGCAGTAAGCCGATCATACCAAGCTTTCGGAGCTTGTTTCAGCCTATACAAGACTTTATTCAGCCTATACACATAGTGCGAGTATTTAGGATCAACTTTAGGTTGTTCCACATAAGCTTCCTCCTGAAGAATACCATTCAGGAACGCACTCTTGACATCCATTTGATATAATTTAAAGCCCAAAGTTCAGGCAACTGCCAGAAGAATTCTAATGGATTCAAGCCTAGCTACAGGGGCAAATGTCTCATCAAAATCAACACTTTCAACCTGAGTGTACCCCTGGGCAACCAACCTAGCCATATTTATTGTAATGATACCTTGATCATCAGTTTTATTCTTGAATATCCACTTGGTACCAATAACATTGCAATCATCAGGCCCATGCACTAAATCCCGAACTCTGTTTCTAACAAACTGATTTAACTCTTCATACATCGTATTCGCCAAGCATTTATTCTTAAGGGCTTCCTCAACCTTCTTTAGTTCAATCTAAGACACATAACTTGAATAAGGTAGGTTGTTCAGAACCCTTCTCTGAAGTCTCATACCTTTTTCGATCTCTCTAATCACATTGTTCTTAGGATGACAATTTCACTCTTTGGGTAGTTTAGCATCATTTTTAGATGTAGTCTCCTTAGTAGTAACTACCAACTCATTAGATGCCCGTAAGGGATTAGGAATTGAATCTTCCTTAGGTTCAGTTAGCTCAGCTGGTTCAGCATTCAACTATTCCAGCTCAACACACTCTCCACCGGTCTCCTCCTCACAGCAAGCATCATCGATCACCACATTAACAAACTCCATCACAACATGTGTACGATGGTTGTACACTCGATAAGCTCCGACTATTCTTGGAGTATCCTAAGAATATACCTTCATCACTCTTGGAATCAAACTTTCCCAAATTCTGCCTATCTCTCATAATGTAGCACGTGCTGCCAAACACACAAAAGTACTTGACAGTGGGTCGTTTACCATTCCATACTTCATAGGGTGTCTGTCAGTCTTGGGTCTGAGATAAACTTTGTTGATAATTTGACATACAGCGTTGACAGCTTCTCTCCAGAAATTCATAGCTAGATCTTTACCATGAAGCATAACTCTTGCCATTTCTCGAAGAACACAATTTTTCTTTCAATACCACCATTTTGTTGTGGAGTGATCGGTGAGGAGAACTCATGCTGAATCCCCTCATTCAGACAAAAGTTTTCAAGGTTTGAATTTTCGAACTCTTTACCATGATCACTGCAGATTCTGAAAACTGAATAACCTTTCTCATTCCTAAGTCTCCTACACAACGAGATAACAAGACTGACTACTTCAGTTTTATCTCTCAACAACGCAATCTATGTAAATCGAGAAAAGTTATCCACCACAACCAGAATATACCTTTGACCCCAAGACTTTCGGTCTTCGATGGTCCTATAAGATCTATATGAAGCAATTCAAGGGGCTTGCTTGTCAAGATCTTAGAAGTCTGTTTGTGAGGTACCCTCAGCTGATTACCTTGTTGACACAGACTATACACAATGGTATCAGTATTATCCAGCTTAGGCGGTCCATTGACAATCTCCTTCTTGGACTTACATGTTTCATATGACCCAGTCTTTGATGCCACAACTCAGTGATGTCGATCTTGGCACTGTTACAGAGATAGTTTGAGTTAGGTAAGACTCCGTAACAATTTCCAGACGTTCTTACACCTTCAAGAACAATGTTACCCATCGAGTCATACATATAACACCTTTTCTGAACAAAGGTTACCTCAAAATTAGCATCACAAATTTGATTGACACTCAACAAGTTGGACTTTAAACCTTTCACATACAGTACATCCGAGATGGCAGGTAGTCTAGCTATACTCACAACTCCTTTACCAAGAATCGATATAGTGGCTCCATCCCCAAAGGTAACTACACCACCATTTCATTCATCAAGGGACGAGAAGATGGCTTTATCACCACACATGTATCTTGAGCATGCACTGTCAAGGTACCACATGGAATGGTTCTGAGCTTTAAGGGCAAGGTGAGCAATATGAAAATTCAGCCCATCTCCAGTTCGTTCATTCTCAACCTTCATTTCCCTTGTCTCAACCTCAGAGTCAGATTCAAAGTCAACAATCAAGGTGAATGCCATATAACCATGGTCATCCTTACCCCAGATGTGTCATCATGATAACTGGAATCCGACTCCTCATCTTCCTTGGTCATAGCTAAAACCTTACGCCTTTCTCTTCCAGAACTCTTCTTCATATTACAACATTCACATATAATCTGACCAAATCCCTTACATTCATGGCATTGGACATACTTAGATTTCCTAGTGGGAGTCCTAGAAGTATTCTTTTCACGTCTGTCTCTCGAGAGTTGATTATGGACAAAATTATTCCATTCCTGAGCCCTTCTCCTATTCCTCATCACCTTTTGGAACTTATCCACAAAATATGCAACTTCATCGTCCCTAAGAGTCTCAGTGTCAATGGACTCGGTTTCATCTTCCCTAACAATTTTCAAGGCAATGAATTTCAATTTCTTGGGTTATGCTAAGGTCAGTTCATAGGTTTAAAGGGATCCTACAAGTTCTTCTATTTTTAGCGCATCAATGTCATTACTCTCCTCAATAGCAGCTACCTTAGGTCTAAACCTTTCAGGTAGGGATCTAAAAACCTTTCGAATGATTTTTGACTCAGTGATCCTTTCTCCTAGATTAAAACTAGAGTTTACAATATCGTTCAGCTTCGTATAGAACTTATCAAACTTCTCATCATCATTCATCCTATATTCTTCAAACCTATAAGTCAACATCTGTAATTTGGAGTTTTTCACAATCTTAGTACCCTCATGGGTTGTCTCTAAAATATCCCAAATCTCCTTAGCGGTCTCACACATAAAACTCTCCTAAACGTTTCAGGAGACACGACCATAAACAAAACATGCAAACATTTACTATTCCAACTACATTCATCAAAGTTAGTTTTAGTCCATAAAGAAATATCATGAGTGTAACTACACCATTAGTAGTTTTTGAAGGTGGATTCCACCCATTTTGCATAGAAATCTACTAACGCTCATCCAAAACCTTAAGAAAAGCTCTCATTCGAACTTTTCAGTAGGCATAGTTACTGCCATCAAAATATGACGGTATAGACAATGAACTACTCATATAGACAATCAAAATATGGGTGATTAGGTGTAAGATTCTGATACCAATTGAGAAACGCAAGATTCGACCTAACTACACCTAGAGGGAGTGATTAGGTGTAAATGGGGAATTATCAAATTAATTAACAAGCAACAAGTCACAAGTTAATTGTGTCTAGGTGATTATTCATACAATTCAATTTAGCCTATCTTTGAATACCGTAGTTAAATCAAGGCAACAAAAAGCAGCAAACAACACCAAAAATGTTCACGGAGAAACCCAACGTGGGAAAAACTCCGGAAGCTTTGTCAGTCAAAGATCTACTATAAATTGTCAATTAACTTACAGACCACAAGCAAAGTTAACAAAATAAGTTTTCTGATCTCCTCGCCTGAAGTGCGAATTAGCCATCCTGGAATGTGCACACGAACACCACTCCCGACTCTTCTTTGTAAACCAGTCCTCTTAGAATGAGCACACGAACCCCAATCCTGACTCTTTACGCAGTTTATCTCCTGTAGATATTCCCAATGAACTCCTTGTTATTCAGTTCTTCCTTGATCCTTAATGCAGTACAATTGACGAAACAATCTTGCAGCAGATCCAAGTGAAGAAAGCGTTTCAGTGTTTGATTTGGCTCTTTAATGTTTTCACAACTAATGGCGCAAGAACAATGGAGGGTTTGAACTTTGGATGTGATGAAGTATGAATTCTCTCAAGAATGTAATGTGTTCAACCTCTCTACAGTATAAGACGCAGTGCCAATATTTATGTGTTGGACGAAACAGGTTGTATGGGCCAAGTAAAATTCTCGGAAAAGGAAAATTAGGTCTAACCGTAAAAACATCGCTTGAACGAGAATGCTACTTCACTCGAGCGAAGGGTCTGTCGCTCGAGCGACCGTGGGGCGAAGGTTGAACGAGACAGTCTCTGATTCCTCCGCTCGAGCAGCACTCTGACGAGCAGCTATCGAAAAATCGACGAGATTCCTTCTTGTTCCAAATATTGAACCCCGAACCCTACGCTATCCTACCAACTATGAAACATTACAATTCAGTCCCTAGACTTTTATAATTGTTCAAGTTGGTCTTTTTGTCTACAGAATCGCCAATACAAAATATAAAACTAACACTATTTTCTTGTGTTAGAAAGATAATGAATTATGTTATCATATTTTCTAAAACTCTAATAGCTTATTAATATAAGTCCAAGTGAGTTTGGTCCGTCTTTTAAACTTAACAAATCCAATATTTAATTAACCCAATTAATTAAATTTAGTCAATGAATTAATTAATTTAGGCATATTAATAAGCAACTCAATTAATTAATTGTACAACACTTGTTAATTAATTTTGAAATCTCATTCTTTTGGTTTTCCTTTTGTGTGTGACCCATTAGGTTCCCAATCACGATTCAAATGACGTGAATTATTATTTTGATATCAAAATCAATTAATTAAAATACTCATTATAATTTATCATCATTTCACAATCGTCGTTTCAGATTGACATCTAGCAATGTGTCGAACAATACATGTGACGAAAAATGTCATGTGATATGACAAAACCAAACTTATTTTCGTGAAACTATAATCATTTCTTCAATATAATTCAATCAATTACGAGATATAGATATGCGTCAATCTCAATTATTGATCATATCTTACCTTCCACTATTAAGTCAATGTAAATCAAAAACCCTTTTTCGACTTATGAGTACACTTTGATTAAGGATTTCATTATCAACTTAATTGAATGAAATGTAGATCAAAATCTCTTACTATCTAAGTGTGACGAATCATGTATTCATCATTCACAATCTTCATATGATTCTTGACATACCAAAATGATATCCTTTTAGATATCATTGGCAAAGCAACATTCAACATCATCAAAGTATGAATGTTCTTATATAATGAACTATAATGACCTCAAATCAAATGACCAATTTGACTACCGAACGTTAGAGATTAACTACTGACACTCAAATAGTTATCCATGTGGTATCTTCCCAGTATGTCTCCAATGTTTTGTTCTAAAACAAAAATATTCACTTGTTCATTTAAGTGTCACATCACTTTAACTTGTGAGATCAACTACTTCAAAAGTAAGAAATGCCACATGTGATGGTTTAGCCGTAATAAGATATGTGAATTTGTTATTATTTACAACTGCGAATGATTTAAGATTCAATCATATATAATTTGTATCTCACTATCATAACCCCTTGTGATTAACAAATTACAAAAACTTGAATCTACGAATTTTATTATTTTATTTATCATAACATTAATTCAATTAAATAATAGATCTTGCCTAAATATGCATCAATTATATATTGAAAGTGTTTATATCCAAAGTTGGTTAGATCTAAGGCATAACAATTACATTTATCACCAACATCCAACCCAACACATCTGATTTATACACAGGTGGAGGTGGAGGTGGAGGTGGAGCCATGGAGGGTGACACAATACATGACGTCCAAGTAGATATGTCAGAATAATGGTTTCTGGCACGACTTACGTTTAAAAGTTCGATGATTAATTGTATGCTCTTAATATTTTGTATAATATATAGAATATATATAATTTTTTCCCTTTTTGTATTGTCAAGGGATAATCTCAAGATAAAAATAGTAGGATATAAAAGCTTTGGACAATCTTTTAAACGTAGTTGACTGTAAAATTAATCAAAGTTCAAAAATATCAAAGGAGCTATCGATCTGTCTTAAAGATTAAATAGATGGTAAATTATCATATTAGTGTTCTTATCTTGTGAAAGCATGTTAAGGGATTAATCCTACATTGATTAAATATTAAAATAATAATCGACGTATTAGGGCTTAGACTACCATCTTAACAAAGTTGATCTTTTAATATAAAACTCCAAGAGTATTCAATATGAATGATAATTGTTGAGGACTACAACTGCCTAAAGAATTCACAAGATTTCTATTTCTAATTATAGTTTATATCAATCATAGAATTAATTAATTACAATTCACTATTATTATTTATGTACTAAATTGTACTATAATAAAATCATCTAATGAAACAAGGAATAACTATGATAATTGAGTAATGTTATTCAGTTTCAATAATATTAAGCACTAGTTTATGTGGGAGTGAGATTATTGTCATATTATTAAATAAATTGAAATGTAATTTCGTGTATTGAACAATGTTTTAGATCGGATAAATTTATTCATGGTAACGTGTACTGGTGCTGATGCAATTTTAAGTATGCAATAATTGATTGTCAAAGAAAAATACACCAGCAGAAACCGTTCAATCTGAATGGTTCCCATTTTCTATTCTTTACAGTACAGCGAACAACGATAGGAAGCATGAATTAATGATGTTGAAATGAAATTGTAAAAATTTTATGCAAAGGACTTCAATTTATTATTTATTTATTAATTTATTTTGGAGCAATTTAAAAAGTTATATAGTCAACATTTATTTTTAATTACAGGTTGTTAAAATAGATAAAGCAACTTCCTTATCAGCTCATCTGGTTTTCAGCTAGATATGCAGTTACATCATAAGGCAATTTAAGAAGTGACAATTTCAAACCAATTTCAAACCTGAGTAAAAATGTTAAGAAGTGACAATGGCCCTGAGTTTAAGCTAACTCATTTTTACAACATAAAAGGAATAATTCACCAGAAAAGTGGTGTTGAAACTCCTCAGCAAAAACGGAATTGCTGAAAGGAAGCATCAACACTTAATGAATATAGCAAGGGCCTTGAAGTATTAGTCAGGACTCCCCTTACTTTATTGGAATGAATTCGTCCTCATAGCCACATATTTGATAAACAGAACTCCCACACCATTACTGCAAAATAAAATACCATTTGAAATTTTGTTTTAGTCTTGAAGATCACTGATAGAATATACAAATCACCAATTAGGAAGATACGTGTGTAAAAACCCCAAGTCAGCGCCCACACTATCCTCTAATCAAAGGCATTAGCTTCCCTCCCTAAGTAATACATTAATTGCTGGGGACCACCTGTACCAATAACTTATGATTAACTGACAGACTTGAGCTTGGCTACCAATCCCCTTACGCCACAAGTGTACTTCCTCAGCTCGGTATTATGATTTACAAGACAGGAATACAGTATGCATGCAGATTTCTCCTATAAAAGGCGTATGAAATGGAAGATTAAGGAGGGGGAGTGAAGAAAGAAAAAATATACTAACCTTTCACATTATATTTCAAATATCTCCTATAATAGGAAAGAAAGAGAGGATTATTGTCATAAGCAACTCTAAATCAATCGATCAATATTCATCGGAATTCGTATCCATTTTTTAAGTTGGCTTGGATTTTACTTATACATTTCTCAACGTCAATAGTTTGGCGCTAGAAGAAGGGCCCCAACTTGAAAAATAGCTCCATCTCTCCACAAAACCCATAAAATAGTATCATGGATGAATTTTCAGCATCTGAAAATCAAGTCCATACTCGTCCGGAGCAAACTAGAAATCCAAGGAACTCCGAAAGGCGAGGTCGAAATGAAACTATCGACCCTCAAATGGCAACAATGAAGGAAGCCATTGAAAAATTGACAAACATTGTCAGCGGGCTGGAACAAAATCAAGCTCGGAATCAGCCACGTGATACCGAGGTGAAGTCCCCTCATCGAGAAAATACCAGACGACCTCCTACTAGAAGGACCTACAATTTTTAGGTGAGGAGTCCACCAAAAGCCAAACTAAAGTAGTCCGAAGTTCACCCATGGCTAAAAGAACGAATGGCGTGTTCAATAGGTTGGGCTCCCAACATTCTTTGACACCCACCGGAGAACGTATTGAGCCTCGTGGCAACCTTTCTACTGAACAACTTGAACTTGAGATGAGCGCTCTCAAGAAGCGTATAGCGGACTTGGAGGTTAAAAAATAAAGGGAGCACAGAAGAATATCTTACAAAATGCCATTCACCCTTTACTGAGGATATTTTGGCAGAACCGCTACTTGATAAATTAAAGCCACAACTAACTGGGTATGACGGGGAATGAGACCCCCTCAGCCATTTGGACAAATATGCCTCTTAGATAGAACTACAAGGAGTTGGAGATGCCATTATGTGTCGTGCCTTCCCTTTAACATTGGGAGACAAATCCCAACGATGGTTCCGAAGGTTGCACCAAAGGTCCATAAAAAATTGTAGTGATCTCGCTTCAGCGTTTCTTGCCCAGTTCATGGGATCAAGGGCAATGAATATAGCAAAGGAGAGACTAGTAAGCATTAAGCAAGGAAAGACCGAATCCCTCAAGAGCTACTTGAACAGGTTCAACAAGCAATCCATGAAGGTGCAGAAAATCGCCGACGACGCTGCACTCATGGTAGTGCTTTCAGGGTTAAGGCCAAAAACAAAATTCTGGTGGTCTGTCCATGAGGACAGACCTCAGACATATCACGAACTCTTAAGCCGAGTTGAGAAATATATAAGTGCGGAGAAAGCCACTTCAGACAAGGAGGATGCAAAGTAAACTTCTAGATCCCCACGAAGGACAAAGGGAAAACAAACAGATAAGGATCAAGGTTGAGAGGAAAGAAGGGATAGAAGGGAGGAGGGGTCGTCCTAGGCCATATCCCGATAAATTCCGCGAATATCAGCCCCTAAATGTAACTCTGGACGAGGTCTTTCTACAGACTGAGGGAAAAAAGATCTTCCACCGACCTCCACCCCAAAGGAAAGAAACAGTTGGGAAAAATCAAGGAAAGTATTGCCGCTATCACAGAACAGCAGGGCATAACATCGACAACTACTAGAATCTGAAGGAAGAAGTTAAAACACTTATTCGGCGAGGTCACCTGCAGGAATTTGTAGCCAAGCCACAAGAAGCAAATCCAGCTAGGTTTCAACAACCTATTCAACAAAGAGCAGCTCAGCAAGTTCAGAATGGGTCCCAAGTTCACGACCCACAACCCCGTGCTGAAATCCAAACATTGATAAGTGGAAATCAATGCTTAGAAGGTTTGCGAAGAACTAGACGCAAGTTGGCACGGGATGCACATGTTTGGTAAAATTACAGCGTGAAAAGTTCAGTGATGAAAGTCATTGCTCCACCGGACCTTGAATGGTTTGGATTTTCAGAAAACGATGCACAAAGAATTTTACAGAACAAAAGTGATGCATTAGTTATCGCCATGAATGTGGTAGGTGTACAAATACACCGAACCTTAGTGGACAATGAGAGTTCGGTAAATGAGCTCTACTACCAAACTCTAAAGCAAATGGCCATACAAGATTGGTACCTTCAACTGTGCTCTAGAAGATTGCAGGGCTTTTTCGCAGACCCCATTGAAGCTCAGGGACAGATAGCACCCAGTATGGACCTCGACGAACCCCCTTGCCACAGAAGAATCCTAGCTGATTTCATTATTGTGGATCTCTCTTCAAATTATAATGCTATATTGGGGAGGCCCTTACTGCATGAATTGCAGACTACGACTTCGATATATCATTATTGCATAAAGTTCCCAACTCCAAATGGGCCAGGCATGATACATGGAAATCAGGTTGAAGTAAGAGCCTGTAATGTCGATCTCCCTAGTCCCCAAATTCAAATGTTGAAGAATCAACATTGTCAGTATACCAAGGTCCTAAAATTCAAAAAGCCCATAGTAGCTGACCTCACTAAGATCGGTATTTCAGAGAAATATCGCAAGAAGGTGACCGATGACCAACTCTTGTTTAAAGAAAAAGAAGCGGATCCAAACCCCTACCTTGGAATTGTGGTGGTCCCAGTACTTTTGTCCAAAATTAACATCCCCACAGTTTTGGTGGATACTGGGAGCTCCCTCAACATACTTTATGATGACTTGTTGGAAAGAAGTGGGATTCCTCTTGGTTTCCTGCAGCCGTATCCAAACATAATCATGGAACTTGATGGCATCATATCTGAAGCTAAAAGAGTAATTAAACTCCCTATTGAGGTCAGAGATTCTCCTCGACAAGTTAAAATAAATACAGAGTTCATGGTTTTGAGCTCGAAGTCCCCTTATGACGCAATCATGGGACAACCTCTATTGCTTGATCTCAGGGCAATAGTTTCCATGTACCACTACTCCATTAAATTCCCCACGTCCCATAGTACATGACAAGTTAAAGGAAGTGCTACCCAATGTCAAGTGAGGGTTGATTTAGAGGGAAAAAGAATTCATTACCCTCAGGAGATCTGTATGGTATGCACAATGGAATCCTTACCAAACTCATTGGACCCACGGTTAAAAGTGGGGGGTGGGGGAAGAGAGAACTCCCCTTGGGTTGCCTCCCAAGCAGCGCCTTTGTTTATTGTCTTAGGCTCGACTCATTGCTCTTTCCTTCAACCGACATAGAATGGGTCTTCGAGATCCAATTGTGTCACGTCCTCCACCTGAAGACATTCAAGAAAGGTTTCAGTCTATGACCATTCACCTTGAATACCTTTGAGGTTTCCAGACTTTGAACTTCTACTGCACCATGAGGAAAGACATTAGTAATAACAAAAGGTCCAATCCAACGAGAACGCAATTTACCTGGAAACAGACGAAGCCGTGATTGGTATAGGAGGACTTTTTGACCAACTTCAAATTCCTTCCTAGAGATCATCTTGTCATGGAAAGCCTTCGTATTCTCCTTGTAAAGTCTTGCACTCTTATAGGCATCATTGCAAATTTCCTCTAACTCTTGAAGTTGCAACTTTCTGTGTTCTCCACTCTCATCCATCTTCATGTTGAAACTCTTGACGACCCAGTAAGCTTTGTGTTCTAACTCCACTGGAAGGTGACATGGTTTCCCAAACACTAACTGGTAAGGTGACATACCGATGGGTGTCTTACATGCAGTTCGGTACGCCCATAAAGCCTCATCCAAGTGCAAGCTCCAATCTTTTCTCTACGGGCAGACCATTTTCTCAATGATGGATTTGATTTCCCGATTTGACACCTCTGCCTGACCATTAGTTTGTGGATGATATGCAGTTGACACCTTGTGGGTGACATGGTATTTCCTCAACAGAGCTTCCACAGTTCGATTACAAAAATGAGTTCCACGATCGCTGATGAGAGCTCTCGGAATCCCAAACCTGGAGAATATATTAGACTTGATAAAATCTGCAACAAATTTAGAATCATCAGTCCTAGTGGCCTTGGCTTCCACCCATTTCGAAACATAATCCACAACAAGCAAAATATAAGTAAAACTGAAAGAGACAGGAAATGGTCCCATGAAATCTATGCCCCAAACATCAAAGATTTCACAAACAAGTATGAGAGTTTGTGGCATTTCAGTCTTTTGAGATATATTACCTATTTTTTGATAGTTTTCACATGACTTACAAAAGGAGTAGGCATCTCGAAACATGGATGACCAATAGAAACCACATTCAAGCACTTTTCTTACTATTCGTTTTGCTCCAAAGTGTCCTCCACAAGCATAAGAGTGACAAAAGGTGAGAATGGAAGTGATCTCATTTTCAGGAACACACCTTCTAATCACTTGATCTACACAATGCTTCCACAAGTATGGATCGTCACATACATAATATTTCACATTGCTCTTTAACTTATCTCTTCGAGCCCTAGACAAATTAGAAGGTACAGTGTGAACAACCAAAAAGTTTACAATGTCAGCATTCTATGGTAAAGTTGTGCTTGCAGAAAATAATTGCTCATCAGGAAAGGTTTCATGTAATTGGAGTTCAGCATCCACGTTAGTTAAACGGCTCAAATGATTGGCAACACAGTTTTCTGTTCCTTTTTTATCCTAGACTTCCAGGTTGAATTCACTCAAGAGAAGTATCCATCGTATTAGCCTTGGTTTCACCTCTTTCTTTGTCATCAAGTAATGCAGATATGCATTGATAGGAATGTAAAATGCATATTTTCTCCTCCTTATTTTATGCGCTCGTATGTTTATTTTGTACCTAAATGTACATAGTATTCTCATATTTTGATTTAGGTGGCAATTCTATGGATATTGCATAATTTGGAAGAAATAGATTAAAAGAGATTAAAATGGAAGAAAATGAAAGTTCAGGGACTAAGGTGCAAATATTTAAAAGTTGTATCGAACCTCATGATGAAGACTTGAGAGTGTTAGAGGCCAATTGGATGAAGAAAGGATTCAAAGGGATGAAATATGGTCAAGACATTTTCACATATCATCTTTCAAGCTGAAAAGTTTTGCATCGATTTTCAACCTCATATTGAGACCAATTTTAGACATGGTAAACAATTGAATTTAAAGATGGTCTCTGAATAAACGTTGTAGCCCTTTGAGTTATCTTTCTAAAGCATCTTGAGTCGTCTCAATCGGACATCGGAAACGGAAGTTATGATGAAAATACTGAAGCAGACGCAAAGTGGACAGATTTCTAGCGCCCAAGCGCTACGAACTCAGCGCTCAGGCGCTTCACTAGCCGAGAAAACACAATTTCAACAGATTTTCAGCGCTCAAGCGCCACCACAAATTTTAGGTTTTTATTGTTTGGGCCGCGAAAACTTGAGAAAAAGACTCCAAATTGGTCAAGAACGTGTAGGGAAGTATAAATAGACCTAAGGAGGCCAAAACACAGGGCTCTAACCTATTTTATCTCTATTTTTCTTAGATTTAGCATGTGTAACTAAACTTTTACACTTGGTCGAAGGAGATTGAAGCCTCGGAACCACATATTGTGAGATCTAAATGGTTTTTCTTAATTTAATTCATGTTTTTGAGTATTGAATATTATTCTGCACTTATTTCTATGATTGTTATGTTTAATTGCTAGGAGGTCTACTAGTTTATTATTCGTTGCAATCTATTGCTAAGTTAAATCTCAAATCCGTAATTGTTTGAATTATTTAACTTGTGAAGCACTAGGATTTGATAATTTTCTGCGATAGAGGTTATTGAATCTTAAGAAGAATGTTTAAATAGATTGAATGCAATCGCTGGTGTTTGTGTTATCTAGCTCATCGATTTCTCTATTGTTTAAAGTTGTTATTAAATTGAATCTTGAGCGTTGGTCTGGGGTTATTTAATAATTAGGGTTAATTAGAACGCTGGTTTCTAACTAACTAAGATTAAGGAGAAATAGGAAAATTATTCCAACGGTGAATATTCAATATATGAATTGAATTATCCTTGCATCTATGATCAGTTGTGGATTTCTGAAGGTAGATATTGACTTGGACCAAGGTTAGTCTTTTTATTGTTTTCGTTAATTTAGTTTTTATTGTTATTAATTGCGTTATTTACAATTGTTTGCATACAAAAACCCCCCAATCATTGTACGGAGCATAAACTATTGAATTACACACTCTTCGTGGGATCGACCCTTACTTCCACTACTACATTAGTTTTAGAGGTTTAATGACTATTTTTGGGTGCCTACAACAGCACACCATGCATGATCAGAGTAAATAATCACTTTAGTACCAAGTAAATAAGAAAGAAATTTTTCTAAAGCAAAAACAATAGCCAAGAGTTCTTTTTCAGTTGTGGTGTAGTTTCTCTGGGCATCATTTAAAGTGCTGGATGCATAATAGATGGCATGAGATGGTTTTCCAGTTCTTTGACCCAACACTGCTCCTACTTCAAAGTTGTTTGCATCACACATGATTTCAAAAGGGAAGTTCCAGTTAGGGGGTTGAATGATTGGTGCAGAAGTCAACAGTTCTTTCAACTTATCAAATGCCATGTTGCATGCCTCATCAAATTCAAAAGCCCCATTCTTTTGTAACAATTTGCATAGGGGTAAAGCAATCTTGGAGAAGTCCTTGATAAACTTGCGATAAAAACCTGCATGTCCAAGAAAAGAGCGAACCTCCCGCACACTAGCGGGGTAAGGTAGAGATTGAATAATATCAATTTTAGCTTTATCTACTTCAATGCCCTTAGATGAGATAATATACCCTAGAACTATACCTTGTTCTACCATAAAGTGACACTTTTCAGAATTCAAAACAAGATTAGTTTACATGCATCTTTTAAGGATTAACTCAAGGTTATGCAAACAGTTATCAAATGAATCCCTATAAACTGTGAAATCATCCATAAAAACCTCTATGATATGCTCAACATAATCAGAAAATATACTTACCATACATCATTGAAAAGTAGCTGGAGCATTACAAAGACCAAAGGGCATACGATGGTATGCAAATGTTCCAAATGGACATGTGAAGGTTGTCTTTTCTTGATCTTCTGGGGCAATTGCAATCTGGAAATAACCTGAATAACCATCAAGAAAACTATAGTAAGAATGACCAGCTAACCTTTCAAGCATTTGATCAATAAATGGTAAAGGAAAGTGATCTTTTCGGGTCACATCATTTAATTTTCTATAGTCTATACAAACTCTCCACCCATTTTGAACACGGGTGGTAACCAATTCATCGTTCTGATTCTTCACCACAGTTATCCCCATCTTCTTAGGAACCACTTGAACTGGACTGACCCAACTGCTATTAGAAATAGGATAAATCATGCCAACGTCCAAAAGCTTGAGGACCTCTTTCTTCACAACATCCATCATGGGTGGGTTCATATTCGTTGAGGTTGACGGGAAGGTTTTTCTCCTTCTTCAAGCAAAATACGATGCATGTAGGTGGATGGACTGATTCCCTTGATGTCGGCGATTGTCCAATCAATGGCTGTTCAATATTGTTTGAGGACCTGCAACAATTTTTCTTATTGCAATGTAGTCAGTTCGTTGGAAATTATCACTGGTAATGTTTTGTCATCTCCAAGGAACACATATTTAAGGTGATTAGGGAGAGGCTTCAAATCCAGAACGGGGGCGTGCACAACAGAAGGTAGAGGCTTTTCATTAGAAACATGCAAATCAACATAAAAACCCTTACCTACTTGTTGTGACCTTGGAGGAGTGTTCAACATATCAACAGTTTCCCGCAAACTGGGATTCAACGTTAATTCATCATTCTCTTTCTCTACACTCTCACGAATAGTGACCTCCAAATCATCATTCCCATCAAGATCAAAAACATCACGTGCTAGATCATCAATTACATCGATAGAATATACAGCATTATCATCAACAGGAAATTTCATGGCATCATAGATATTAAATGTAATTACCTCACCATCAAATTCCATGGTCAATGTACCACTATGAACATCAATTTTAGTTTTGGATGTTTTTAAGAATGGTCTTCCTAACAAGATAGGGCTAGTTTGTTCACTGTTTTCCATATCAAGCACATAAAAGTCAGCAGGAAAAATCAAGTCATTAACTTGTACAAGGACATCCTCAATCACACCCTTTGGGTAGGCATTTGATCTATCAGCTAATTGAATTACCACACCAGTTTCAGTTAAGGGGCCAAGTTTCAAAGAAGTATAAATGGAATATGGCATGACATTTATAGAAGCTCCTAAGTCTAACATGGCTTTCTCAAATCCGGTGTTACCTATCATGCAAGGAATAGTAAACATACCTGGGTCCTTTCATTTTGTTGGAAGTTTTCTTTGAATGACTGCAGACACGTTTTCTCCAACTTTTACCTTTTCACACCCCTTCAGTTTCTGATTTCTCTTAATAGTGCACAATTCTTTTAAAAATTTAACATAACGAGGTATTTTCTTAATAGCATGTAACAATGGAATGTTTACCTCACATTTTCGAAAAGTTTCATAAAGTTCCTTATTTGGATCATTTTTCCTAGATTCTACCAAAGCCTGAGGGAATGGGGCTACTGGTTTATAATCAGATAGTGGAGGAAACTTACATTTTGGTGCATTATCCTCAGTTTTGTTACTATTTTCCACAGTGATGTCCATGGCTTTCTCTTTGTCTTGTTCTAACGATGTGGGAGTTTCATTTACTGGGATTTCCACTTCCTTTCCATTCCTCAATAATATTGCACTTGCATTCTCTCTTGGATTTACCACTATTTGAGAGGGTAGCTTTCCCGAACTTTGTGATTCCAGTCGACTGACAGCACTAGCCATTTGACCCATTTGATTCTCCAAACATTGAATGCTAGCCTTGGTCTCCTGTTGAAATTGTAAAGTGTTAGTTGCAAGAGATTTAACTATATCTTCTAAAGACATTTCAGAGTTAGAAGCTTGGCCCTGTTGTTGTCTAGGCGGGTATGGCTGCCTATATTGTTGAAAGTTTGGGCGATTTTGAGCAACATGTTGATTTGATTGCGAGTTTCCATAGCTAAGATTGGGATGATCCCTCCATCCTGGGTTGTATGTCTTCAAAAGAGGATCATAATTTCTTTGTGGTTGTCCAGGGAAACCACCAGCTGCATTAACTTGTTCCGTAGGTTCTTCTTGAAGAGCTGGACAAGCATCAGTTGGATGTCCCATTACTGAACAAATTCCGCAAACCTTTGCTGTCTGCACATTACTTGTGGCCATTTGACGAACAAGAGTAGTCAGATTCACTATTTGTTGTTCAATCGATGAGACATTTATCTCGTTAACTTGTCTAGAAGGAGGATCAAATCTAGCGCCAAATTGTTGAGAATTGGCCGCCATGTTTGCAATTAAATTCCTCGCTCCTTCGGGAGTTTTATCAACCAAAGCTCTTCCATTTGCAGCATCAATCCTGCTCCTTTCTGTGGGTTGAAGACCTTCATAGAAGTATTGGATGAGAAGTTGCTCACCGATTTGATGATGGGGACAACTTGCACACAATTTCTTGAACCGCTCCCAATACTCATGAAGAGATTCCCTGTGATCTTGTCTGACACCACAAATTTCTTTTCTAATATTTGCTGCCTTTGAAGCTGGAAAATATTTCTCTAGAAATAATCTCTTCATTCCATCTCATGTGGTAATGCTTCCCGATGGTAGATATTAGAGCCAATCTTTAGCCGAATCCTTCAGAGAAAATGGAAAGGCTCTCAGTTTAATCTGTTCTTCAGTAATTCCTGTGGGTTTCATACTCGTGCAGACCACATGAAACTCTTTCAGATGTTTATGAGGATCTTCACCTGCAAGACCATGAAAAGTAGGCAAAAGGTGTATTTGTCCAGATTTAAGCTCAAATGTAGTAGTAGCATCTAAAATAGGAAAAGTTATGCATAAAGGTTGTTGATTCAATGTAGGGGCTGCAAGCTCCTTCAAAGTCCTATTTTCGGCCATGGGTCTTTCTCCTTCAAACTCAAAATCACTTGCAAATGGATTGTTATGGTTGAGATTGCTTTCTTCAAAATTTTGTTGGATGTTACTCCTTAACCTGCGTAAAGTTTTCTCAATTTCTGGATCGTACTGCAAATCACTTTGATTAGAAGATTAAGTTACGGTCATAAACAAACAGAACAAGTGAAAAGTAAATTACAAAAAAAAAACTAGATTAAGAAAGACAAATAAAATTCTATGCTAAAATCTATAAAAAAAAATAAAATACTCAAAAACCTAGAAAATTATGATTTTTTTTCTTTTTTTTTTTTCAAAAATAAAATAAACAATTAAGAAGCACAAAAACAAATTAACACCACTCCCCGGCAACGGCGCCAAAATTTGGTGTGCTATCGTAGGTACCCAAAAATAGTCCTTAAACCTCTAAAACTAATGTAGTAGTGGAAGTAAGGGTCGATCCCACGAAGAGTGTGCAATTCAACAATTTATGCTTTGTATAACGATTGTGGGGTTTTATTTATAATGAAATCAATCTTATAACAAATAACAATGTAAATTAACGAGTTGTATTAAATCAATGAAACGAGTCTTGATCAAAGTCAACTTCCACCATTGGAGATTTATAACCATTCATCAATCCACAAAGAATAATCAATTCACATTCACAATATTCATCGTTGGAATAAATTCATATTTCTCCTTAATTTTAGATAATCAGAAACCAGCGTTCTAATTAACTCTAATTATCAAATAATCACAGACCAGCGCTAAAGATTCAATTTAATAACAACTTTAAATAACAGAGAAATCGATGAACTAGATAATACAAACACCAGCGGTTGCTTTCAATCTATTTAAACATTCTTCTTAAAATTTAATAACCTCTATCGCAGAAAATTATCAAATCCTAGTGCTTCACAAGTTAAATGATTCAAACAATTACGAATTTAAGATTTAACTTAGCTATAGATTGCAATATATGAAAAACTAATAGATCTCAAACATGGCAATCATAAAATTATGCATAGAAGAATATTCAATACTGAAAATATAAATTAAATAATGAAAATAGGTGGATCTCACAGTTATAATATTTTCCAAGGCTTCGGTATCCTTCAATCAAGCACCAAGAGTTAGTTACACATGATAGATCTAAGAAAAATAGAGAGAAAATAGGTTGGAGCCTTGTGTTTGGGCCTCCTTAGGTCTATTTATACTTCCCTACACGTTCTTGGCCAATTTGGAGTCTTTTTCTCGAGTTTTCGTGGCCCAAACAATAAAAACCTAAAATATGTGGCGGCGCACGGCACTTGAGTACTATAGGACAGCGCTTGAGTGCTAGAAATCCGTTGAAAATTATGTTTTCTCGGCTAGTGAAGCGCCTGAGCGCTGAGTTCGTAGCGCTTGGGCGCTAGAAATGTGTCCACTTTGCATCTGCTTCGGTATTTTCATCATAACTTCCTCTTTCGATGTCCGATTAAGACGATTCAAGATGAGTTAAAAAGATAACGCAAAGGGCTACAACTTTTCTTCAGATACCATATTCGAATTAGATCATCTAAGATGTCAAAAACTGGTCTCAAGATGAGGCTGAAAATCGGTGCAAAACTTTTCAGCTTGAAAGTTGATATGTGATAATGTCTTGGTTATATTTCATCCCTTTAACTCTTTTCTTCATCCAATTGGCCTCTAACACTCTCAAGTCTTCATCATGAGGTTCGATACAACTTTTAAATATTTGTACTTTAGTCCCTGAACTTTCACTTTCTTCCATTTTGATCTCTTTTCATCTATTTCTTCCAAATTATGCAATATCCATAGAATTGCCACATAAACTAAAATATGAGAATACTAAGTACATTTAGGTACAAAATAAATATACGAGCGCATAAAATAAGGAGGGAAAAATATACATTTTACATTCCTATCACTGCCACTAACTCCCTTGCTAGAGAAGGAGCTTGTAGAAAGTCCACAAATACCTCAGGTTGGTGCCTGACCCGTTCTTCAACGTCTGGCCTCTGAAGGTCAGGACATCTCTCTTGGGACTTGGAAGACAATGCAGCAGTAACGATCAGGATGGATGGAGCTATGGCCGAGCTCGGAGGCGAAGTAGGAGCAGGAGCAATTGGGAGGTCGATCGGTTGAACAATGTCTCTTTAAAGGTTGCTTCGCCTCAAGCTCTGTCTCAATTTCCTCAGGTTGGCCTAACTCTTTGGTTGCAGTTTCCTCTCTTCTTCTTTTTTCCACTTTAGTTGCTTTAGCGCCCTGGCCGCATGGAAACCCAACATGTCTGATTGCCGGCCTAAAACGTGCAAAGGAAAGAAGGTAAAAGCCTAGCAATCGAAAATGAGCCAAGGAGAATATGGAAAGAATTAACTTACGAGAAGGACGAGGAGCTGAGGTAACAGTTCTGCTTGGCACCGAGGTTGGAGGCAAAGCTCGAAGTAACCATGCCGGAATAAGTTATCGTTTGAGATGACGAACTTGCAGGACCTTTCTCTGTTGGAAAGAACTCGGATCGAATCGGCCCGTCTTTGGATCTCCGAACTCAAGTGGTAAGGTTGGTAAACTGCAAAAATAGAAAGGAGGGAAGTTAGGTTTATCCCGAATTCACTAAGTAGCGGGAAGACAGTAAAAACTATCACTTACAAAGAGAATGGTAAAGGGTAGGGATTATATCCTCCCTATCCATCTCGCCAGGATAGAATTGCCAATCCCCCACAACATAAAAAAATTCCTCATTCCATCCCTTAATTGAATGAGTGTCTAAAACTAGTGGACCTCCCGTTCTGGGCCTGACGCTAGTATACCACCAACCCGTATTTTTCCCATCCTCCTTAAAGGTAAAAAGGGAATTAAATTGGGATACTTCTAGTTCGGAGTGGCCTAACTATTTCCACAAAATTAAGGTCTCAACTAAGGTCCTCTACCCATTTGGGCACAGTTGAGTAGGGGCTATTCCCCAAGAAGAGAAGAATGACCTAATAACTTTTGTAAAAGGTAGCCTCCGACCGGCCTGGAAAATAGTGCCATTAAGGGCAACACATCCTGTAGGAGGATTATCAGCTCAGTCAGAGGGGGAATGAATAACTAATTCCACGGAAGGGGGAATACTGTACTTAGCCCTAATGGAAGCCAAAGAGGGCTGTTATTACCGACCTAAGAGTACTTGCCCTCCACGTTTTTTCTCTACTACCGTACTCTCTTCTCTCTTATCTTACGTCTTTGCTCCATACTCCTAGGCAAATTTGATGTAGTGATGGGGGGAGGAGGTGAAGGAAAAAATGACGTGATAGGAATAGGCGTAAGCACTTCCTAGAACTAGCAGGGGAAGAACTAAAAGATGGGGTGGATGAAGATGGTGCAGATTTTTCTTGTTGATTTTCCCAGGACTGCACACGAGATTCGTCTGAACTCATGTAAGGAAGTGAGGAGAAAAATAAATACAAAAAGGTATTCTAATCTAAAAAAGAATACTTGGGTGATGACCTCACTCAAGAAAAATGGGAAAAGCTGAAAACTTTCGTAGAGCAAAAATCTAAGAAGTATGAAATGTTAAAATGGAAGAAATAAAAGTGAAAAGGGTATTTGAAAATGGGAGAATGTTAAAAGGTAGAATCTGAACCGTTGGAATGAAGGTCAAACGATTGACAGCTGCTAATCAATGCTTCTAGAAGAAAGAGGGTGTTTTACAGCTCACGAAGCAACATGTGTCCCTAACATTTAAGAAGGACAATAATTACGAGAATTGGAAATTGTGCCAAGATATTTTGAGAAAAGGTCAGACCCTTACCTAAGCAAGACCTGACTTCGGGATAACTGTTGACAGGGACCTCCGAGGTCAATTAGTCCGAATTAATATATCCGATAACGAGATGAAAATGCGAGCTCGAATGTGTGAGTTCAGCTCGGTTCTTTGTTGCTTATCCATGAAGCATGTATATTCCTTCGAGATAGAACATTAACAATGATTGAAGATCACTGATAGAATATACAAATCACCAATTAGGAAGATACATGTGTAAAAACCCCACGTCAGCGCCCACACTATCCTCCAATCAAACGCGTTAGCTTCCCTCCCTAAGTAATACATTAATTGTTCGGGACCACCTATACCAGTAAATCATGATTAACTGACAGACTTGAGCTCGGTTACCAATCCCCTTACGCCAACAAGTGTACTTCCTCAATGCGGTATTATGATTGACAAGACAGGAATACAGCGTGCAGATTTCTCTTATAAAATGCCTAGGAAATAGAAGATTAAGGAGGGGGATTGAAGAAAGAAAAAATATACTAACCTTTCACATTATATTTCAAATATCTCCTATAATAAGAAAGAAATAGAGGATTATTGTCATAAGCATCTCTAAATCAATCGATCAATATTCATTGGAATTCGTATCCATTTCTTAAGTTGGCTTGGATTTTACTTATACATTTCTCAACGTTAATAGGTTCTAATGTGCTTTACTTGGTATGACTTTCATAAGTAGGAAATATCCTTAGTGGCAGTGAAGTTTCACAAGTCCTTTCTCACAAAATTAAAGTTTGGAGTCCTACTATCAGATGATTAGTGACACTTTACACATATGGGTCACTTATACAATTTACTCCATGATTAACTTAAGTCAAATGTATGGAAATGTATATTGTTCATTGTTTATACTTATGTATGCTAACACTTGCATTGTAAGATTATTGTATGGTCCCTTGTCATTTTGTGACAAAAAGATGGAATAGAAAAGACATTTAATTGCATTAACATGATGTTCTGTTTTCATATGATATATACAACTTTTGACTCAAAAGGTATTATATGATATAATTTCAATTTTGCTAGATTAAGTTTTGATGTTTTTGTAGTATCAATGTTTCGTTTTAGTATGTTGGGTTGCATTGATATTACATTTTAATTTAGCTTATGATATGAAACTGAAAAGATGCATTATGAGTTATTAACTGCTTAAATCACTTTTACACTTTGAACAGCTTGATTTCTTTTACACTTAATACTGTTTCACATACATTTTACACTGGATATTTGAGTTGTCCATTTCATGAAACATGTTTTGATAAAGGAAAAGCAAAATTTGATCAAGACAGTTATTGGTTATGTCAGTCTTTGAGTCTGTAATTTTATTTCACTACTGCCTTAACTTTGTATTATAGTTTTGTCAAAGAATGTCAAAGGGATAGCTTGTTAGGTATTTGATGTAATTGGCAAATTTGTGTACAAAATGGATAAAAATTAATATGTTGTAAAAGTTAAGGAGTAATGTGCAATTAGTTGAAATTAAGTTATATTAGGTTTAAGGTTTGAGAATGGGAAAGAAAGAAAAACGGCGCTGGAATTTCGTTAGAGTGTCGCCAAGGTATGGCTCAAGCGTAAAAAACAAAAACTGTGTTGCCCGCCTGTCGCCGAACTTCACTCAAGCGACACACTACCGCTTGCCTATCACTCAGCTTTCGCTCGAGCGACAAGGTTATCCGGGAAAATTTTAATTTGTTTTTTAAAGGCTTTTTATTCAACCCATTCATTCTATAACCTACATATAAATATATAATACATTTGAACGTTTTTTACAAGGTTGAACTTTGAGAAAAATACATTCTTTTGAGATCATCTTCATAAATTTTCTTTCAACCTTTGTCCTTTTATTGGCTATTGGCGGTGAAAACATGAAACTCGCAATCCAAATATCAAACTCGTGCTTCTTTCATATCTGTTAGAGTTCTGAAAATCAAGGGAAGGTGACTAGAGATTTAGTCGTTGAAGAACACGGTCTTCTTCGTTAATCCACATGAGATAGACAATTTCACAAAACTGGGAGTTGCTGTAGGAGAGCTCAATACAAGAGAGTTTTGGAAACTGCAGATGGGAGTTGGTGCAGGAACACGAAATTCAGGAGAACTGTTGAAATTACAGTCAGGAGGTCAAAATTGTCCACAGTCTTTATCCAGTTAGGGTTTCTCCGTAATCAATTCTATATTTATTTATTGGTTTCATAATTGCAGTAATTCAACATAGGAAAATCTGAATTGCATGATTAACTATCTAGAAATAATTAATAGTGACTTGTTTCTATTTAATTGCTAACTTTTTTAATTTCGCATAATCACTCCTTCACCCCCTATAGGTATAGTTTGGGTCAAACTTCGTATTTTCAGAGATACAAAAACTCTTTTTCCTCTCACTTAAGAATATGAGTTTATGAGTGTAAAAAAACTTATTTTAGACTTTTTTGCATTGGGGCTAGGCGCTTGTGACTTTCTTGGAACTTTTTGGGTTTCCTGGTATGTGTGAAAGTTCAAAGAATTTTTATTTTATTTTATTTTTTTGGGGTTGGGGTGGATTTTTGTTGTGGAAAGGCAGATTTGAGAAGGCTTTGAAATATCAAATTTGGCTTTGTCTCTGCCCTTGCTGCTCCTCCACTACCCAGCTTCACTCAAGTAGGATGAATTTTATAGATTTTTTTTCTAATCATTAATGCTATTCATAAGTAATAATGTACAAATTGTACAAATTAGAACCCCACAAGTTTTGTACAAATTATTTATTTAGTGGAATTTCTATTATTGCTTTTGTGGGTTTGCAAAATCCATATTTGGATTTACAATAGTATTGTGGTGATGTTAATTTATATTTTTATCATCATTAAATTAATGGCCAAAAATTCAAGGTTCGCGTTGATTAAATTGTGCCCTCACTGAATAATATTCATGACCCTGCCCTTGTGTTATTCCAATTCAATTTCATTTCTCAGATTTTGTCAATATAACCCATGCAAACCATTTAATTTTCCTAACGTATTAAGTCCCTCTCAAGTATAATGGAAACTACTTTTATGCACGAATGCATCATATTTCAATATGAACCATGATGTATAAAAATGCATTAGAAACTAACAACTTACACATTATTAGGAAATAAATGACATATCTATATATCCTATTAAAATCATGTATTTCATTAGATTGGTACAAAAGATATTGATCTCATCACAATTCATGAAATATTCAACTATTAGCCAAATAAGTGAAAGCATTAAATACAACAAAGAAAATAAAAGAAATAGAAAATAATCGTCAAAATCCAAAATTGAAGTTAAACTTTCAAAACTAGACGGCTACATTCTTCTCCTAATTCATCATCGTATCACAAAAATACATAGTGAATTTAGAAGACATCACCAGACTTGAATAAACGAAGAAAAGAAACGAGGAAGAAATTGGTGAAAACTTGAAGCAAGACTTCCAACGCAACAACATGATCTTTTTCTTTATTCGTCCTTTCAAACCCTAGCTAAAGCTCTCTTCTTATTTTTTCCCCTCTTTCAAGAGTGAGATTGCGGTCAGTATTTTAAGTATAATAGTTTGCATGTATTTTCCATGAAATACGTGCCCAAAATTTTCCTCCTCGCAACTGCAAGCCAAAATGCACTTCAATTCCTGCGATCGTGTACTAGGATGGAGCAAAAATGGCTCTTCCCGTGGGTTCCTCACAGCCACAAGGTTTTTTTCACTAAACAACTACATCTTTATAAAATTAAGGCCTATAATAAATGTTTACAAATCACTACATAATTAACATGCATTTATAATTGAAATATCTTTGATATTTTATCTTTGATGAATTATGAGTATAAGTGTATATAATGTTTACCGTTGACCTCAAGAAATGGCTCTTACGTGGCCAACAGAAGATGTCTTCATGTTAGCTCTTCCATGCACACATAGCACGTCGTCAGTTACCCGTGGCCTTTACCGGAGGGGTTGGGAACGGCCGCAAGCACTTCGACGATCAAGTCAATTTTCGTTTCAATCGGAAAATAGTTCACCGGCGCTGGAAAACTCATTGGAGAATGGTTGATGGCAACGTATTATGGTAAAGTGCTAATATATGGAAGAGAGAAATGTTACTTGGGTTTGCTATCTTTGTTAGGGATAGTCCAATTTTTTACCACCCTTCTCCAAGCATGAGTGGGGTGTATTTATACCAAAGATGGAAAAAGGAGGGCCGTCGGACGGGGAGACATGTGTCATTAAATCCTCAGGGCTCATCCTATCCTAGGTGTCAATCCGTATTTTCCATAGGTCGACCGGCATTGAATGTTTCTGACTAATTTGACTGCCTGGGTCCTGCCACACATCATATCAATCGGTGATTTGATTTTGGAAAGATCATTGTATAAGAGATCTTCGTTGGAATGAGGCGAGGCAGGAGTGGAGTCATAGAAACGGAGTACGGGCCTTTACATCCGCGGTGTCTTGCAGATGAGTTTAGTTCATTTCCTGGTCGTTTATTTAGTTCGGTCCCTTATATTGCTTCGGCATATATACTCGGCTCGTCCCATGCGCAATCGCCTCGTCCGACACGTAGTAGAGTGTGAACCACATCTTCTAACACGTGACGGTGTGGTGGCGGGTCTGACACCGACCCGTAACAATAGTTTTGCAAGTCCTGTATGAATATTTATATAGTACGAGGACTTTTAAATAGCAGAGTAGAAGCGCATGGGAGGAAATATGGGGGGTAGGTGATCTTGCTAGGCCACGATAAGATTGCCAAGGCTATGAGACATCCGAAGTGATATAAGTTAGCAACTCTAGGAGAAGTCATTGCAACATGAGGTCCTTCTCTGGTCGAAGTGATATAAGTTGGCAACTTTGGGAGGAGTTGTTGCAATATGAGATCATGTTCGGGCCGAAGTGGTATGAGTTGGCAACTCTAGGAGGAGTTGTTGCAGTAAGAGATCTTGTTCGGGCCGAAGTGATATGAGTTGGCAACTATCGGGGAAGTTGTTGCAACATGAGATCCTGTTCGGGCCGAAGGGGTATGAGTTGGCAACTCTGGGAGGAGTTGTTGTAACATGAGGTCCTGTTCGGGCCGAAGTGATATGAGTTGGCAACTCTCGGAGGAGTTGTTGCAACATGAGATCCTGGTCAGGCTGAAGTGATATGAGTTGGCAACTCTGGGAGGAGTTGTTGCAACATGAGATCTTGAAGTGGAGAGGTAATGACTTCTGAATAGACAGCCTTGAGTTTTGTGCGAATGATTTGAAAGCTTTCGTACGCTTCTGCTTCATCAAAGGTGGCACCCGCACCACCTTAGATTGCACCGATTTCCTCGGAGGTGACTCCTTGGGGGAGCTTACACCTCGGCAGGGTTGTTTTATGTTTGTTGGTGTTAGAACGAAGCGAAGCATAAAAACATTTCATTCGTTTGATTGCAGTATTTACAAGGTTACACGCTCCTTACTGGTAGTATTTTCTCATATGTTCAACATTCCAGGGGCGAGGTATCTTCTTTCTAGATCTTCCATGGCATAGGTTCCGGGTCGAATTTCTCGAACTATTCTATACGGTCCCTCCCAAGTGGGCCCCAAAGTCCCGGTGCCAGGGTCCTTGGTTGAGGGAAATACCTTGCGAAGCACTAAATTGCCGATGCGGAATATCCTCTTCTTTACCTTGGTATTATAATAACGCATCATCTTACGTTGGTAGGAAGCGAGTCTGACCTGAGAATCATTCCTTTTTTCTTCAAAAAATCCAGCTCTGATTCCCTCAACTCGTTGTTATTTCGTTGAAGTGTATGCGGCGAGGAGAAGGAATACCAACCTCTACAGGGCTCATGGCCTCGGCTCCGTAAGCCATGGAAAATGGGTTTCTCCAGTAGCCGTTTTGCAAGTGGTTCTGATAGCCCAGAGTACCTGGGGGAGCTCGTCCACCCAGGCTCTTTTGGAGGCGTCTAGCTTCCTCTTATGGATGAGTTTTATGGTCTTGTTGACCGCCTCAACTTGGCCATTCACTTGGGGGTGATGAGGCAAGGAGAAGTACTTTCTAATTCCTAGCTCATCGCATAACTATCGAATCTTCTTGTCGAACTGTTTGCCATTATTCAAGACTAGTGAATGAGGTATGCCGAACCGACATATGATGTTTTTCCAGAGAAACTTAGAAGTGTTTGCTTCGGTGATTCTGGACAGAGGTTCTGCCTCTACCCACTTAGTGAAGTAATCGATCGCAACAATGGCGAAGCGAGCATTTGCTCTCCCTCTGGGTAGGAGGCCAATAAAATCTACGCCCCATTTGGCGAATGGCCAGGGATTGGTTACGATGGTGAGCCCTTGAGAAGGCAGCCTTTACACGCTGGAGAAGCGTTGGCACTTGTCACATTATTTCACAAACTCAATGGCATCCCTTTTCAGGGTCGGTCAATAATAACCCCGCCGGAGTATTTTGTGTGCCAGGGATGGCCCCCCGAAGTGATTTCCGCAAATGCCTTCATGAACTTCGCTTTGGATGTAATTTACCTCTTCTCCCCCTGTGCATCTGAGAAGTGGAGAGGAGAAACCCCATTTATACAGAATATCATCCAACATAATGAAGTGAACGGCTCTTCTTCGAAGCCTTCTTGCTTCAGTTTCATCTTCCGGCAAATTTTGATCTTTTAGGTAGGCCAAGATGGGTATATCCAAGGGGGTGTACTTTCAATCCACATCAGCTCTTCACCTTTCTTAATAGTTGGCTCGGCTAGATGCTTAATTGGTACCATCTTGAGCAATTCTGAATATTTGCTGCTGGCCAACTTGGACAGTGCATCCACTTGGGAATTTTTTTTGCATGGTACCTGAATCAATTCAAACCTTTCGAAGCTGGGCAAGAAGTCCATCACCAAATTTAGGTAGGCTGCCATGTGTTTGTCTCTGGCCACAAAGTTCTCATTTACATGATTAACCACCAGCTGTGAATCACTATTGATGATTACTCTCTTCACTTGCAGTTCTTTTGCTAATCAAAGTCCCGCTAAAAGGGCCTCATATTTAGCTACATTATTAGAAGAGTTGAACCCAAACCTAACGGTGCAGTTGAGCTTATGCCCCTCTGAGCTTTTGAGCACAATACCAGCTCTGGAGCATGTTTCTCCTGATGAACCGTTGACATAGAGATTTCAGGTGGGGTGGTTCTGCTGGCTCCATATTCACTTCGGTTTCTTGGGCCTTAGCAAATTCAGCCACAAAATCTGCTGGACTTGACCCTTGATTGTAGTGCGGGCCGCATACATTATATCAAATTTACTGAGCTCAACGGCCCACTTCAGTAGCCTTCCTGAAGCGTCTGGCTTTTGCAGGACTTGTCTTAGCGGGAAACTCGTTAAAACGTAAATACTGTGGTCTTGGAAATAAGGCATCATCTTTCGAGAGGCAGTGACTAATGCAAGGGCCAATTTCTCCATATCTGGATAACGCGCTTCGATAGGTAACAGGGCTCTACTTACATAATATATTGGCAATTGGTGTGCCTTTTCCTCTCGTATAAGAACTGAACTGATTAATTCATCGGCCACTTCCATGTATAGTAATAAGAGTTCTACTTCTTTTGGTTTACTGAGGATGGGCACGCGTCCTAATTAATTTTTCAACTCCTAAAATGTTTCTTCACATTCCGAGGTCCATTGAAATGTTTTCCATCCTTTAAGGACTTTGAAGAAGGGCACACATTTTTTCAGTGGCCCTTCAGATGAAGCGATTGAGTGCGGCTACCCTGTCGATGAGTCGTTGCACCTCTTTGTGGTTTCGTGGCAATCTCATTTCGATTAGAGCCTTGATTTTCTCTAGGTTGGCCTCAATTCCCATCTGATTCACAATGTAGCCCAAGAATTTACCATAGGCTACACCGAAGGCACACTTAAAAGGGTTCAGCCTTATGCGATACCTTCTTGGCGTTTGGAAGGTTTCGTCCAATTGTTTGATGTACTCTTCAGCTTAGAGACCTTTAACCAACATGTCATCAACATATACCTCCACAGATTTGCCAAGCTGATCAGCCAACATTTTGTTGACCAATCTCTGATAGGTGGCCCCAGTGTTTTTTAAACCAAAGGGCATCACCTTATAGCAGTAAAGCCCACTATCAGTGATGTAGGAGGTGTTCTCCTCGTCGCCTGGGAACATGGGGATCTGGTTGTAACCAAAATAGACGTCCATGAAACTTAGAAATTCATGCCAGCGGTTGAATCCACTAGTTGGTCGATTCGTGGTAGCGGAAAGCTATCCTTTGGACAAGCCTGATTCATGTTTGAGAAGTCAATGCAGACTCTCCATTTACCATTGTGCTTCTTTACAAGAATAGGATTTGAAATCCACTTCGGGTAATGGCTTCATGGATGAAGCCATTGTTGACGAACTTTTCTATCTCCTCTTTCAAGGCCTCATACCTTTCAGCGTTCAAAGCCCTTCTTTTTTGCCTAAATGGGATGCAGTTTGGATCAATTTTCAAGTGGTGGTAGCTGACTCTTGGGTCTATGCCAATCATGTCCTCATGCTTCCACACGAAGACATTTGCATTTTTCCGTATGAAGTCTTTCAACTCTTCCTTAGCCTCTTCTTTTAATTCCTAGCCGACCTATAGAACCTTCGACACATCTCGTGGGTCTATGAGAATGTTTCAAGTTCCTCGATCGGGGCAGTTTGGGATTCCGATTCAATTACTCTAGGATCCGGCTCTTCCAAGGATACCTCATGTTTAGCCTCCGCCATAACAATTACTAACGTCAGAGGCATCCCTTCTTTAAGGGCCTCTGACATTTCAGCATCTAGTACCATATTGACTCGCGATTCTACCTTCCTCAGAGAGTTGAGGTAGCACTCCTTGGATCCCATCTGATCGCCTCGGACATTAGCAATTCCTCGTTCCGTGGGAAATTTCATGGAAAGGTGATGGATGGAAGTAACTGCCCACAATTCTTTCGGGTAGGTCTCCCTAGTACCCTACGATAGGCAAATCGGCGGTCCACCACTAAAAATTCCATGAAATGATGTGCCACCTGGGGAGGGGCCCCCATTTCAACAGCCAAAGTAATTTTACCTCTGGGATAATGTTGTCTCCGGTGAATCCATAGAAGGGTGAGGCCATCAGTGTTAGCGCGTGGTCTACTGCCATCTTATCAAAAGTAGAACCAAACAGGATATTGACCGAACTGCCATTATCCACCAACATTCGTTTCAGCCCATTGCAGGCTACCACGACTCCGACTACTAAGGCATCGCAGTGTGGGAAGTGCACACCCGCTGCATCTTCTTGGGTGAATGTAATAGGTTCCACAGTTCTGCTGCCTGAAGATTGGCTTACTATATAACTAGCCATGTGTGGACTCCTTGCTTCTCTAGTATAGCTCCGCTAAGCGTTCTTTTGATTCTCCTCCTATGTGGGGTCCTTCGATTATGGTATCAATCTCTCGAACGGGCTGCTGTTCGTTGGAAGTAGTTGAATCTCTTCTGGGGCGTTGCTCGCTTCGGGGCCTTTCCCTATCATCATTTCTATCATTGCGTGGCGAGTGTTGCCTCGTTTCTCCCCTTCGTGGAGAGGCACGCCTCAGAGTGTTATTCTAGTAACGACCATCCCTTGTATTGCGAGGATTGCTTGAGGGTCGGTTTGCATCTCGACAATCACTTGTGTCATGGCCGTAGTAGTGATGAAAAACGCAGTAAGGCCGCATATCCTCCTAGGGCCTATTTGTAGGCGCTCCACCTCGTTCCCTATTTCTAGAGGTTGAAGGTCGTCCCGTGTTCCTTGTTGGATTGTTGGTGCTGGGGACAGTGCTTTCAGAGGCTAAGGTAGGCATTGCATTCAGGGTAGTGCTTGTCCCGAGGTGGGATCTATAGCATGTCCAGCCCAAGTCCATTGCTGGCTTACTATCTGGGCGGTAGGTCCTCTACCGATTTGCCTCTGAGGAGGTGGGTGTCCCTGGGCGGCTTTGTTTCTATGGTTGATGCTTTGAACATCTCTCCAAAATAAAGTATTCATTTTCAAGCCTCATTTTAGGGCTGAAAGGGCCTCCTTATCTATTACTTGTTCACAATAAGTAATCTCATCAGTGAAATGGGCGAGGTAGCTCTCCCTCTTTCCTCAAAAGGTATTGGTTCAGAAACGCCTTCTTTAGTTCTGGCCAACTTCTTATGCTAAGAGGCGCCAATCTGCTGTACCAAACCTCAACAGCACCGCCCAGGGTGAGGTAGAAAGCCCTACATTTCAAGGCTGGTGAGGCGCCCTTCAAGCTTATCTGGGTTTTATATTTGTTGAGATACTTCTCCGGGTCGCCTTTTCCTTCATACTTAGGGATTTTTGGAGGGACAAAGTTATGGGGCATTGGAAAGGCACGAATTTTCCTAGAGAAGGGCAAATCGTCATCGTCATCATCAAGCTCATATGACCTGCATGGTTCCTCAGGGTCGTTCATATCCGCTTCGGGGCGAGGTGATGGTTGTGCGACTTCGCCCCTATTTCCCTATTCCTAGGCGGAAGGGCTTGAACTTCCTGGCTTTGTTCACACTCCTGCTATTGAGCCGTTTGGTGGATGGGCTGGTATCTATTTCCAGGCACTTGTCTGATTCTATCAAAAACACTGGTAAACCTCTAGGACTGTTCCTCGTACTCCGGAGGGAAGATGTTCTCCCATGCTGGGGTGTTATTGGCTGGAGCGGTTGTGTAGTTAGAAGTGTCCATTCCCACTTCCCTCTCGATGGGGATTTCACCTTGGGGACTCAGGCGAGTTCTCCTGCTGGATTCTGCTTTAGTTCATCTAGGAGACAAATGATGAGGATTTTGTGGGGCTTGAAGACCTCCTCTATTCTGTACTTGCATGAGGAGCTCCTGCATGGCAGCATTCTGAGCTTCAATGTTCCTCATGTTCGCAGCCATGGTAGCCACTTCGACGGTGAGCTGGGCAGTTCTGTTGCCTCTACGGTACCGGTGATGGGGTCGCTGATGCGTCACATTTCGAGAAATCTCTTCTTCAAACATCTCTCTTGCCCTCTTGGGGTTCAAATCTTCGTTATTGGAACTCATAGTCCGAGGTGGCAAATCCTGCCTCTTGGGCCGAGCTTGGTGTATAGCTGGCCCTCTTCCAAGAACCAAACCCTTTTTCAAGGGAGAATTTCAACTGGTTATTCGAACAAGCTTTTTGGTGGGAAGACTCGTGGTTTAAGCAAAACGCTTCCCATGGACGGCGCCAATCTGTTGACCTTAAAAAATGGCTCCTACGTAGCCAACATAAGATGTCTTCATGTTAGCTTTTCCCTGCACACGTAGCACGTCGTTAGTCACCCGTGGCCTTTCCCGGAGGGGTTGGGAACGATCGCCAGCACTTCGACGGTCAAGTCAGTTTTCGTTTCAACCGAAAAATAGTTCACCGACGCTGGAAGACTCATCGGAGAAATGATTGATGGCAACGTATTATGGTAAAGTGCTAATATATGGGGGAGAGAAACGTTACTTGGGTTTGCTATCTTTGTTGGGGATAGTCTGATTTTTACCACCCTTCTCCAGACATGAGTGGGGTGTATTTATACCAATAATGGGAAAATGAGGGCTGTCGGATGGGGAGACATGTGTCATTAGATCCTCAAGGCTCGTCCTATCCTAGGTGTCAATCCGTCTTTTCCATACGTCGACGGCATTGAATGTTTCTGACTGATTTGACTGTATGGGTCCTGCCACACATCCCATCAATCGGTGATTTGATTTTGGGAAAAGATCTTTGTTGGGATGAGGCGAGGCAAGAGTGGAGTCATAGAAACGGAGTATGGGCCTTTGCATCTGCGGTGTCTTGCAGATGAGTTTAGTTCCTTTGCTGGTCGTTTATTCAGTTTGGTCCCTCGTATTGCTTCGGCATATATACTCGGCTTGTCCCATGCGCAATCATCTCGTCCGACACGTGGTGGAGTGTGAACCACATCTTCTAACACGTCGCAAGTGAGGTGACGGGTCTGACGCCGACCCGTAACATTTACTATTGAAATTTCTCGCAACAAAATTCAAAAGCTTAACTTGAAAAGTAAAGTAGTAACATTTTTGAGGTGGACCCAAAGGAATGGGTTTGGAGTGGATATATTCTTCGTTTTGATTCTAGATGATAAAGTGTAGATTACACCTTTGCCATTGGCTATATTTTCTTGCTTTGTTGTAGTAATATTCTAACATAGTTGGTATAAGAGATAGAGGTCACGTATTCAAGTAAATACTAGAGTATTCTGTTTTGTGTGTGTATATTGCAGGAGTATGTTTGAAATGGGGCATGGAAGCAAATGGAGTGATCGGAGTGAACTTCGAGGTTTGATTTTGGATATTATAGGGTGGATGTGCGTCCACCAGGAACTATAACTTTTAAATAAAGTGATGATAATATTCTAAATCAAATTGTCATTTAATTGTATACTTGAGCAAGGATTAAAAGTCCAATGAACACATGCACACATGGACAAGGGCAATAAAAAAAATAACATAATTTACCTAAAAAGAGGAAAAAATGAAATAAAGGTCCTATCAATTTTTTTCTAAAAGTCTTACTTTCATGATTTAAAAACCAACTATTCAAAAATGTACATCTGATTTTTGTCCATAGTGACCATTGCGATAATAGTGGCAGAGACTCTCATTCCATCACTTTTTCCTTCTCTCCTTTTCTCTGTTTGCTTTGATGAGCCTGTTTGGTAACAATTAAGATCCAATTAAAGTTAAAAATATGGTCATTATTGAGTTCCATTCGTCTAATAAAAGTCAACAATAACAACTAAGTTTTTTAATTTTAATCCGATTTTAATTTTTACCAAACATGCTCTAAATATGTCATTTCAAGGGCAACTCTTTCATTTCCGTTCATGGTCGTTTCATTCTCAGGCTTCTAATAAAATAATAAATATGCGTTACTTCCCCTCCTTGTTTTCAATAGGTTAATAAATGGGTAAAAGCTTGTTTAAGAATACTTAACATAAAAATTAAGTTGCAGGCCTTACAGAATATATGTTAGAATCTATAATGTAGATTGCTTATTATATAACTTACTTATCTTAGATAATGTAGTTAGCATATCGGCTCACCTTGTATATAATTCATAAGGAGATCATCCTATCACCAGCTGGCTGGCCTGCCATCTTGTTACAACACATGGGATGGTGCTCCAATATCCATTTTGTTGAGAAGTTTGTTAGGATAGGTCTTTACTCTTTTACCCTCTCCTCTTTTCTATTTATTAGCCTTTGTATTGAAGTTAATAGTAAGATGAATTTCTGTAATCAATTCCAAACAAATTCAGAAGTTTCTTTCATCTTCATTCAGCTGTAATTCAGCTTATTATCATTTTTGTTTCATTATAAAATCTTACATGGTATCAGAGCAATGACTACCATTGCTGAAATGAACCCTGCTACAAGTGAAAATGAATCTGCCGTCCAAACCTCTGATTTTTCTGATCACTACAAATTGGAAAATTCAGACAATCCAGGAGCCATCCTTGTTACAGACATGCTAACTACTGAAAATTATCCCACCTGGTCAAGAGCACTCCGGCGAGCACTCCGAGCTAAAAATAAGCTTGGCTTCATCAATGGAAAGCTGCCTAAGCCTGAATCTAACAGCACCTTCTTCGATCCATGGGAAAGATGCAACGATATGGTGGTATCCTGGATTCAAAATGCGATTTCACCCTCTCTCAGATCCAGTGTTGCCTTTATGGACGAGGCAAACGAAATTTGGGCTGAACTTAAGGATCGATTCGCCCTCCAAAATGGATCCAGAATATATGAGTTGAAGAAAGCACTTGCAGATCTGGAACAAGAAAATGATTCTGTAAGTATCTACTATGGTAAATTGAAAACCATTTGGGATGAACTATCAATCTATGATCCAATTCCTGAATGTAGCTGTGGACAGTTAAAAATACTGGTAGACAGACATCAACGTGATTGTGTAATTAAATTTCTGATGGGGCTAAATGAAGTATATGACAGCACAAGGGCCCAAGTCATGATGCTTGATCCTATTCCACCAGTAAACAAGGTGTTCTCCTATATCCAGCAGCAAGAAAGACAGAGGCAGATTACCTCAAATACCATAAACAATGAAACCATTGCAATGGCAACCAGGAGAACTCATGGAGAAATCAAGGCTGTCAGCTATGGGAATCAAATTTCACTAGTAAAAGGGATAGACCATATTGCACACATTGCAAAATCCCTGGACATAATTTAGACAAATGCTTTAAGGTAGGAAACATTGAGCCTCCCTTTTGCACACATTGCAACATGATAGGACACATTATGGAGAAGTGTTTTAAGCTACGAGGTTACCCTCCTAGTCACAAGATACACAGGGTCCAAAGGAGGGATGGAAGTTTTGCAAATCAATCAAGTATGATGGAGGAAGAAAGCGAGAGACCAGTTTCTTTAACCAAAGGACAATACGAAGAGTTTCTTGCCTTGTTTCAATCTAAGGAGAATTCACAGAACACTCACTCTGTTAACCATGTGGAAACCATCGACCATTCAAAAAACAAGCCTCAATCTGATTTATCTGGTAAAGCAGCCTATCTATCTATTGCACCTACACACTCTCAGAACTTTAGTTCCATTCCATGGATTATTGATACCGGTGCAACAGATCATATGATCTGCAACACCAGTCTTTTTACCTCCATCGAATCAAGGGTCTCCCTCTCAGTTAAGTTACCTACTGGTGAGATTGTTCCAGCCACACATACTGGTGTGGTACAAATCACAGACTCCATACTCCTCAAAGATGTGCTATGTGCTCCTAAATTTCATTTCAATTTGTTATCTGTTAAGAAATTAACTCAGCAGGTTCCCTGTTGTCTAATCTTCATGTCTCATTCCTGTTTTGTGCAGGACCTTTTGTCTTGGAGGACGATTGGGAAGGGTGAAGTATGGCATGGATTGTATCGATTAAGGCTAAACAAGGTCTCACCCACTGCACTCATGACCACTCTATCAGCCCTTAGTCTTAGACAACCTCTTGCTGCTGCCTCTGTTATCAGTTCTGATGTTCAATCCAACCTATGGCACTATCGTCTAGGACATATATCAGACTCTAGGATGAAGCTTATCTCTGATATTTCTGTTATTTCTAATTATAAGAAAATCGGCTATGTTCCTTGTTTCATTTGTCCTTTGGCAAAACAACATAAACAACCTTTTCCTATCAAATTGCATAAGACTAAACAAGTGCTTGAAATTATTCATTGTGACATATGGGGCCCTTGCCCTACGACTGCTCATGATAATTCCAAATACTTTCTCACAATTGTAGACGATTATTCACGAGCCACCTGGGTTTACATGCTTAAAAGGAAATCTGATGTTAATCATTCCATTAAAACTTTTATTCAAATGATAGAAAATCAATTCCAGACTTCAGTTAAGATCTTAAGAAGTGATAATGGGCCTGAATTCAAATTGACTGATTTTTACAACTCAAAAGGGATCATTCATCAAAAAACTTGCGTTGAGACCCCTCAACAAAATGGTGTGGTTGAAAGGAAGCACCAACACTTGATGAATGTTGCCAGAGCTTTGAGATTTCAGTCAGGCCTTCCTCTATTTTATTGGAATGAGTTTGTCCTTACAGCAGCCTATTTGGTAAATCGAATTCCCACACCTCTGCTTGAAGGTAAATCACCATTTGAAGTCCTTTTCCAGTGCAAACCTGACTATTCTCATCTTAGAACATTTGGGTGTCTTTGCTATACTACAACATTGACACAAGGGAGAAAGAAATTTGATCCTAGAGGACGTCAATGTATTTTCTTAGGTTACCCATTTGGAGTTAAAGGATATAAAGTAATGGATTTGCAAACGAAAACCATTTTTATATCCAGAAATGTGATTTTTCATGAGACATATTTTCCTTACAAACAAGCTGAAATATCCACTGATAATGCTGAGTTTATCTTTACAACACCACTTCATGATATTGAAAACCACATCCAACCTATATCAGATACCATACTCCAATCATCTGATGCACCCACACCTAATCAAAACATTCCAAATGATCCTGTACCTGAAGATAATTCTCAAATATCACCTCCCTCATCACCTACCGCTCGAAGGTCCACAAGGGTTAAAAAGGCTCCTCAATATCTACAAGATTTTCACTGTCATCAGGTCATTGCAACTCACTCATCTCAATCTCCTTTCAAGACAGGGTCTATAGCATCTGCAGGTAAGGCATTTCCTATCTCTAATACCATTTCTTATCATAAATTATCACCTCAATTCAGAGCTTTTTCAACTGCTATCTGCACACACCTCGAACCCAGGACATATCATCAGGCTGTGAATGATCCTAATTGGTGCAAGGCAATGAACTCAGAGATAGAAGCCCTTGAATTAAATGGAACCTGGAAACTCACTGATCTTCCACCAGGAAAAATGGCAGTTGGATGCAAGTGGGTATATAAGTTAAAACATAACTCAGATGGGAGTATTGAGAGGCACAAAGCGAGGCTTGTGGCTAAAGGATATACCCAAAGGGAAGGGATAGACTACAATGAAACATTCTCGCCTGTTGCAAAGCTTGTTACCGTTAGATGTCTACTGGCTGTTTCTGCAATCCAGAATTGGCACCTCAAGCAATTTGATGTGAGCAATGCCTTCCTTCATGGAGTTTTGAATGAAGAAGTATATATGCAAAAACCTCTAGGGTATACTAAAGGAACTCCCAACCAAGTCTGCAGATTATTAAAAAGTATATACGGCCTGAAGCAAGCTTCAAGGCAATGATACTCAATTTTTTCTGCAGCACTTATAGAGTTTGGGTTCACTCAGTCAAAGGCTGATTACAGCCTCTTCACAATGGCAACAGATCATTCATTCACAGCTCTACTCGTCTATGTAGATGATATAGTCATAGCAGGGTCCAATTTGACTCAGATTGAAATAATCCAGAAATTCCTCAGCAACAGGTTCAAAATTAAGGCACTGGGAAATCTAAGATATTTTCTTGGTCTTGAAGTTGCAAGATCAAATAAAGGGATTGTTATTTCTCAACGCAAATACACTTTAGATATGTTGGCGGATGTAGGCCTACTTGGAGCTAAACCAGTCAGACTACCTATGGATCAGAATCTGAAGTTAGGAAGAGAGACAGGAAAACCAATACCTGATCCTACGGTTTACAGGAAATTGATTGGCAAGCTAATGTATTTATCCTTAACCAGACCAGATATATGTTATGCAATTCAAAACCTCAGTCAGTATATGGAGTCATCCTCTTACACGCACCTAGCAGCAGTTCACAAAGTAATCAGATATCTCAAAACGGCACCAGGACAAGGACTCTTATTCCCATCTTCATCCACACTAAAACTTCAAGCTTTTTGTGATTCTGATTGGGCATCTTGTCCTGATTCCCGAAGATCAGTCACTGGTTACTGCGTCTTCCTTGGAGAATCACTTATCTCTTGGAAATCCAAGAAACAAAGCGTGGTGTCTCGATCATCTGCTGAAGCAGAGTACAGATCAATGGCTAGTACATGTTGTGAGATCACATGGTTAAAGTACCTGCTAAAAGACCTTCAAATTAATATCTCCAAACCAGTTCTCCTACATTGCGACAATCAGGCGGCATTGCACATTGCCTCCAACCCGGTATTCCATGAAAGAACCAAGCATATCGAGCTAGATTGTCACCTAATCAGGGATCAGATTGAGGCTGGACACATTTGCACCTCATATGTTAATACTCAGTCACAACTTGCAGATATGTTTACTAAAGCATTATCCTCCATCACTCTAAGATCACATTTATCCAAGATGGGAATAGAAAATATCTATTCTCCATCTTGAGGGGGGCTGTTAGAATCTATAATATAGATTGCTTATTATATAACTTACTTATCTTAGATAATGTAGTTAGCATATCGGCTCACCTTGTATATAATTCATAAGGAGATCATCCTATCACCAGCTGGCTGGCCTGCCATCTTGTTACAGCACATGGGATGGTGCTCCAATATCCATTTTGTTGAGAAGTTTGTTAGGATAGGTCTTTACTCTTTTACCCTCTCCTCTTTTCTATTTATTAGCCTTTGTATTGAAGTTAATAGTAAGATGAATTTCTGTAATCAATTCCAAACAAATTCAGAAGTTTCTTTCATCTTCATTCAGCTGTAATTCAGCTTATTATCATTTTTGTTTCATTATAAAATCTTACAATATATATGGTAAAAAATTGAGAATAAATTGAGGGTTCACATAACGAATGGATAAAAAATGTGCATGAAAAATTTTAAATATAACTTAAGGTTTGCCGAACATGAACTAGGATTGATGCCACCCATGAAGAGACGACTTAAAAACCATATCTAAACAAACTTGGATGGAGTTTTAACAATATATAACAAACTCGTGAGTTTATTTTTTTGGAAGTAATACTTATTTCATGAGCACTTTTTGGGCTTCATTGTTGAATGCCATGTTTCCCTATTCCCAGGGACGGATTCAGGATTGGATTCAATACCGGGCTACAAAATTTCAAATCGAGCTATCTGCCTATGCCCCTTTTTTTTGGGGAAAAAATACATTTTTCTTACACCATGCAACTATACAATTCTTAATACAAACACAAGAAATCCTAATATAGCTATTTTGTATATTGAATAATTAATTGACTCGGACATTAACTCGACTAAGTCATTAGGTAACTAATTAGTCACTCGTCGAATTAATACGTAGATGTTTATACCTAAGATTTCAAAATTATTGTTTATAGTTTTGAACTCTTGGATTATTTACATTATTTTGTTGTTGAAAACAAATAGAAATTATACTATGTTATTACTGACCACGAAAATAATGAATTTTCTTAAAGTTGATTATGAAACAAATATGGCATAAAACCAGCAACCCTGTTTTATGACTACACAAAAGGGGTTGTCGAGGAATTGAATATTATAATACAAAATAGGCGGCATTATCAATTGAGTAAACACTTCTAGATGAACGAAGCAGAAGTTTTCTGCCGCCATTTTTTTTTTTTTTTTAAAAGAATGATTATGGGTAAAGTTAAAAGAGCTTAAGAGTTTGGAAAATTGATGCTTAATGGATTTTTTTATTATTATCTTTTTCCGTTTTTGGTAACAAGAAAAGGTCAGTAATCATATCATATCATGTGGAGATTGTGTTATAATTGATACTGTTGGTTCTTTTGACAAAGATTGATGGTGAGTGGGATTCATTAAGCCCAAGTTTAACTCGCGTCCTATAAAATTCGTATTTTTGTCAAATTTAACATATTTTTTCAATAAAATAATTATACACGTAAATTAAATATTTTTTTTAAAATTTTTAACCACATATTATCCAAAAAAATCTCTATTACAAAGCCTATTTTTTCATGAATAAAAAATGGGGCTCAAAAACACCCTAATTTAGCAAGTATATTTTATCAAAACAATGTAAAGCTTCTCAATGCAATTGGTTGTTGTGAATTGCAGATGTGACTGAAATTAGTCGATAATCAATTTAAGAAGATTTAACCAAAATACAGTGATTCCGAAAACTGAAAACTAAGAAGGGAAGCTGCCTACTACTAAAATCCCTGTTTTTTTGCAACAGTGCGTTCTTCTATGCAAGAAGAAGACACAAAGAATGTATGTTTCTGCCATTTTGAAAGGATTAAGAAGCACCAAAGTAATGTCTAAACCCAAAAGTATTATCTTTTGCTAAGATTAAGTAAGAAAACATACGGGTTTGATAATAACCAATACACAATGGTTCCGAGTACCTCATAGTATTTTCGGGAAGAAGAAATTAATATTGAGTATCAATCTCATCGATCTCATACGAAGTCCCAACCGGTGGCTCACTTTTTCTAAGTAATCTTGTCGAAGAGAAGTAATGGGTTTTTCTTCATAGAATGGATCACTTCTTCAAGAATAATGAAAATCTCATGAAGGTGCCTTCAAGGGAGAAAACTAGCTTGAGCAGGTCCGTCCCTTTATCAAAGGTTTCAATCAATTAGAAACAAGTTTCATCACCACTTTGTACATGATTACATAATCCAATTGGACGGAATTGTGATAGAGTCTCTGGCTTTTGTTCAAATAGTGACTTTGTTGAGCTCTTTTATCGACTGAGCTGTTGCTTTCTTGATAAATACATTTCATTCACACGATTCGGTGGTTTATTACCTATTACAATAGTTTCAAGCACACACAAGAGTACCAAACTACATGCGCACATCTTCGGCAAATTTGAAATCATAACATAACTTTTTGTTATTTAATATACTCGATATTTTTTAATTCAGGTTACCAAACATACTTTATACGAGTTGGTGTGATAGGAGGAGAACAAATGTAATTAGTCCATATTTTCATAATATTTCACTGCCTTGCGGCTGTATGCATAAATACAATGCACCTGCGGAGTGTCTCTTCTACTTATTTTATTTTTCATTAGTTGAAAATACTGACTTCATCTTCTTATATTGGTGCTAAATTTATAGAATATTTTATTTGAAAACATTTTCAGTAAATAGGTGGAGGAATCGACAATAAATGATATCATTAAAATGGTCTATATTTGACTGCACATTTTAAAATGGGTTTAAGTATTTTATTTTTATTCGATCCAATTTTCAAACTTCAATAGTGGGTTTTACTTGTCACAAGCCAAAAAATACATTTGATTTAATATTTTGGACATCTCATTATGATTCCACACTTTATATGGAAACTTGTTGATAGCCAAATACGTCTAAGTGTGACATATTCTCAATAGTTTGTAGTTCTTTGTATTCTCCTATACGTCTCTTTTTGACCACTTCATCCTTATAGTTGAGTGTTTATTCATTTGCCAATTAGGCTGGTGATCCTCGAATGCATGTTCCACACGTTATTTTTTCTGCCACACAACTTCCCTATTTCTATCACACTAAGAAAGCTGAAGCCTAAAATATGAGAGTCGGTCATTGTGGTTCTTGTTAATCTCAAAAAATGTACCAACAGAATTCAAATCATCTTCACTCCACACAAGCATCAGTTGCATGTTGGAACACCCCATTAGGTTGGAAATGTTGCTGATACAAAAAAAAAAAAAAAAGGTTCGGTGATCATTTGCACTCGGACAGTCAAATCAACTACCAGACAAGAAGGAAATGAGTGCAAGAGATGGAAGTTGGGGTTTGGTTAGGGTTAAAAAAAAAAATTTATTGGTTGTGTATTGATTTCACATATATATATAAAGAAGGGAAAATGGGCCAAATGGGTGCAAGAGATGGAAGATGGGGTTTGGTTAGGGTTAAAAAAACATTTATTGGTTGTGTATTGATTTCACATATATATAAAGAAGGGAAAATGGGCCAAATGGGTTTAGTTAAACAGGCCCAATACAAAATTGCCGAGGTTGCTGAGTATAATAGGTTCAATCTAATTAAATAATCGATGTTGAGTCGGCCAATATGAGACCCTTCATCACGCACATGCTACATTATTTATAGATATAACAGTTTTAATATCCTTTATTGCTATAATCAAAATGTAATTCAGAGATGTCATTCAAGTAACAGCCAGTAAGGTGAAGTTGTAAGTATTTGTCCTATACAAGTCGAGAAACTAGAGACATAATGTTGTTATATTTATCTTTGTGGTAAACATGTATTTTTAACTTTCCTATTACTCATTTTGTGCAAAGAGGTTAGAAAAGATTGTTAAAAGGTATGCACCATAAAATAATAGGACAATGTTTTTGCCGATCACCATCAAAGCCGGAGGACAATAATTAAGTGATAAATTCAGTTTACAATCTAATGGTATTTAGTGACACATATAACGCTAGATAATTCCTAATAAGAAAATAGATATGACTTTGGAATTCATACTCCTTAAAATTGCTACAAGTTAAATTGTTTTTTAATTTTAAAAAAAAACTACTGTAGTTATTGGTATATATTGTTGGATAAATTAATGTGCAAAATTATATTCCATTAAACAAAAATATGTACATGCAAATACTAGAGTGACGACTTATCAAAATATGATACTTTCATAATAATGAGCGAATCACGACTCCTAAAATACAATTGTGCTAACAAGATTAAACAGGCGTTCGTCTCCTAAAATACAACGCTTCTTCCAAAATTAATATAGTACAATATTAATTTTATTGGATGATCCGGCGTTTGACTGTACTCTTCTAGAATGAAATATATCGAATACTAAATATCAAATACGAAACTCAAGAATAATATGAAAATTATAACAAAATTTGGAGATAAAGAATTTGGAGTGAAGAAAATGGAATTAGGAGGGCCCTATTTATAGATTTATATATTCACTTCTTAACAGTTGCATCTTTTGACAAAATTAATTTTAACCATTAGATCGCACTATTTAATAATTGATGGTCTAGATTGTACCTTAATAAAATGTCATAACTTTTTGCTATGCACATTTTGCACTTGAATTCGAGTTGCACCAAATCGTTACGCCTATTTCAATTCATGCATTTTAATCTTTTTATATACCGTTAAATTCCAACATATATTTCATGAAAATAAAGTTGTATGGAAACCTTCCTAGTAGGTGTAAAACCAACACGCTAGCATGCATCTACACGTGGTGAATTCTGGAAAAGAGATGCAAAACACTGCTATATATAATTACGTGAGAACACCATGAAAGCCATTTTACTTAATGACGCGAACCCGGGAATAACATCAGTGTGAAAATCACGGAATTAATTAAAAATGCCGAGAAAAACCAAAATTCAGGTTGTAGACGGTAGAATTTCGACCCGCAAATTATTGAACCAATCAATCAAACAAAAACGAAGTTTGAATAACATCTTGATTACAAAACCAACGAACCTCGATTTGCGAACACCACAAAGGGTGTATAATCCTTTGATAAGTTCTAGGGTTGAACGCCACAAATATAATAATATATTTGATAAGTTCGAATGTTCATGAAAAACAAGAAGAGAGAAAATCTTCATATTTCATTATGTAAAAAAAAAGGTTCTGTTTTACAATGAAATAAAGTTTCCTATTTATAATAAACCTAAAAAAATATGAAAAAATGAAAATATCACTTTAAAGATTACAAGAATCTTACCTAAACTAAAATTCTAACAAAATAAGAAAATTCGTGTCAAAACAGTTTTTCCTGGATCTGCACAGCTTTCAGTATTTTGGTCATATCTCCCACTCCTGATATCCGATTGATGTGATTCAAAATGTGTTGGAAAGCTTACTTCAAGGGCTATAAATATTCTAGAAATACAAATCTTTAACTTCGAACGTATTTTATGCCAAAAGTGGGTCTCAAACTGAGACTGGAAATTCGAGTGCTTTCCGACCCGTTCCAACTTCCGTCCCCAACATGTTACTTGACCATTGACTTGTTTTCTTCAATATTATGGATTCCGTTGTTCGAACATATAAATGACCATATTTATCAACTCTTTGAAGTCTCGAACTTGGCTCTACTTTCCCTCCAACAATCATAAAAAATCTTAATAATTGCTGCACATCCCGGATCATATCATACTCTCTCTCTCTCTCTCTCTCTCTCTCTCTCTCTCTCTCTCTCTTCAAGAGGATTCGTCCTCGAATTCGTGTCTTGTGATTGTGTAGGAAATAACGAACCTGTTACAAATTTAATCACTGCACCGCCTGAATGAAATGAAAAAAAATTTCCTCCATGGCATAGGATCAGTACACGGTACCCATCCATTTTGTAGCTATTGATGTATTGCAGCACAAACACAATTAGCCATAGATGTTGTATGAACTTCCACATACAATGATCAACCTGAAAGAAGGAATTAAGCAAAACACGATTGAATTTGTTAGCTTCCCCCTCAATGAGATATGGGTCCTCGTAATCATAATGTATTGTCTCCACCATATCATGCTTAACAATGAAACTCTGCTCTTCATTCCCTATAATATTTTCAACAATTTTTTCAACACATTCTTTTATTATTTTCTCACTCTCTTGCTAAACCATCTCTACAATTTTTATACAAGACTGCTCATGCTCCTCCTCTTTAATTGGTTTACTTTTCCCAATATCAACTGCATTACCAGCCTGCTCATGTTCATCTTTAATTGGTTCACTCTCCCCAACATCAACTGCATTTTTCAGTCCATCATCCTCCATCTCAACTTCCCTATTTTTGGACTCTTCCCACAATTCAACACCGGTGTTCTCCTTAGGTGTGGTCATCTCCCTCTTTTGCTTTTCCCGTTCTATCTCACCTCTCACCTTCCATCGGTCTGCAAAGGATTGTTCTAGTGTCAATCCATCTAGAGTGATTTTCACCCCATCCTAAAGAAACCTATACTTATTCCTCTCCATATCATAAATAGCCTTCTTTTCATACCCCCCCAAGGCTTACTTCTAACTTCAAAGCTTTTCGCATCTACGTAAGCCTAGTTTCTACACACTTGGACAGACCATTGACCACACGTGGTTTCACGGGTTACCTTTCTTCTTAGCACAAAAAGGGATACCGTGCGGCAGTAGTCTGCTCCGCTAGACTACATTCCGCCTTTTCTCGATCGCGTCGAGACGAAAGAAAATTTGATTACAATTTTAATAAAGTTTGCAACATGAAATTGAACACAATGGAAATAACTTGTTCATTGATTGCTAGAAATCTGAAAATTACAATAGACGAAAGCAGGAAATTACAATGGCTAGTGCAGGGAGAAAACACTAGTAAGTTTGAAAATGTTTGAAAGACCAATACCCCCTATAATAGACTTCGGAACAAAAACCCAAATGACGGGAGTAGACATCATTTGGCTCTAGAATCATACTTTTTCTTTTCTATTTTCTAACTATTTTATGAATTAAATAAACTATTTACAACACGGGGTTTAAGCAAAGCTGCAGCTCATGACATTCTCCCCCATTTGTTTTGGCGATGTCCTCGGAACCATTAAGTATTCTTCTCGCTGTTGCATCCGCTCCATTTGACCAAGTACTCTTGAAGATATTTCCTAGAAGCTCGAGTAGTTTGGTAGCCAAGAATCTTTTAACAACCTTCATTTCTGATCGTTTCATTTTAAGAACTGGTTGCTTCAAATCTGCAGACTTCTTGTATTGTTTCGGATCGGTATCTGCAGTATGGAAGAGTAACGGTTGCTGGCTAGTAGTAATTTCAAAAGGACTCTCATTGAGAGAAGAGCTCTTTTGAACATTGGAACACATCTGAGCCACATCCGAAAGTTTCACCTAAATTTCATGTGAAGCAGAGGTAAAGTGTTGAAAATAGTCTCCCAGCATAGAATTGAACTGCCCTGTCAGTCTGTCTGATCTTCGGTGAATACTATTATTCATGCTCAAAGTTGAACCAAGAAGTTTGAACAACTCGGTCCAAAATATGCCAATAAATCGAGAATCTCGATCATTGACGATAGGCGATCCCCAGTATTTGACAATAGGCTTGAAGAAGAGTTGAGCTGTCTCTTCGGCTGATACATACTTGGGCGCTTTGCTGAACGTGGAATCTTTAGATAAACAGCCTATCCCGATGATGATAGTACCAAAGTCTCCAACTCTTGGCAATCCACTAATATAGTTCGTCGATCCACTCTCGACTGATTCATTCGGGATGGAAAGGGGCTCCATTGAGCCTATATGTTTCTGATGATCTGCCACATCTTGTTGACGGACAATGCAAGTCTTCTGAGAACCTGCAATGTCGTCCCGCCTTTGAGGCCAGTAGTTTGTATGCTATGGTAGTGCAGAAGTGCGCTTCATGATAGTCCCACTTCCAAACACTTCTCCATCTTACTTCCGAAGCTCTTCAAGCTCCGGCTGAGCCATACGGCATGGAGCCTTGGTGGGAGGTTTGGCACCCAGAACAAGTGCAATCCCACGATCAATTGCCCTCCTTGTTGGTAATTTCCTTGGTAACACATTCGGCATGATGTCTTCGAATTCCTTAAACCTGGTGATAGGTTTTGGAGTAGAGCCGGTTATCTCTTTGATTTCCTCTACTCGAAGAAAGCACAAAAATGAAGGTTTATTCCTCTTGAAACCCTTACTATATTGCATGGCCGACACGCATTTCTCGCCAGTTTTCCTAACCTGTGTGGGAATAATGAATGGTTTGATCCCCATCATTATTAATGAGTCTGAATGCGGCAACATTGCTGTCTTTGTATCCCGAAGATATTCCAATCCGAGAATCAGCTTGAAATCATCCATTTGAACTACCGACAAATTTGTCCTTCCTTCGAATGGACCTACTTTGATCAGTACAGATTGGGTTATTCCCGCTATTGGTTGAGCAGTGGAGTTGATCGCTTTGACTTTCCCTTTACCTCTCTCCAGAACAAGTCCGAGTCGCTCTACTTCGGCACTTGCAAGGTAGTTGTGCGTGACACCGGTGTCCACTATAGCCCTGATTGGCTTTCCATTGATCCTCACATCAATGTACATTAGACCTTTAGCCTTGCAATGCGAGCCTTCGATCCTTCGATCTTCGACTCTTTCAAGGGAACTCTATCCCTTTTAGTAACTCGGTGCAATAACGAATTGCACAAATGCGAGAATGCACCAATTACATCATCATCCCTTTCGGAGTCGGTGTCAACATGACAGCTAGCTTGTGGGGTATTTTGCTTTAAACTCGAGCCCGCAATTACTAGTTGACAGTATGCATTCACCATCCGTTTCTGAGAACACTCAGCAACTCGATGAGGTCCTTCACATAGAAAGCACTTTAATTTAGGAGCAACATCAGATCTGCCCTCCTTTGCTTTTCCATGATTCCAGTCATTACTGGTACTACCGTTATAGTTTCCTTGACGGCTATTCTGATAGTTTCCCTGTGAGTTACTTTGGCGGTTGCCTTGATAGAGTCCTCCCCTATTCAGAGAGTAACGCTATCCCCCATTTGAGTTCGAGCTATGTCTGAAAGGTCTCTTTCCACCTTCACCCGATTGACTATTTCCCGAAGGTCAATCCTCACTCGATTCCGGTTGATAGTCACTCACACATTCAGTAGCTCTCATAGCTGTATTCAAATCAGTGACCTTCTGTCTCTGAAGTTCCGTGCGTGTCCACGGTTTTAATCCTCCCATGAAGGTGAATAGTCCTTTTCCGACATATCTGAAAAGACCTTCATATACTCCCTGATGGAGCTTGTGTGTTTCAGTTCTCGTAAGGCTCGACGTGCCTCGTATTCCACATTCTCTAGGAAAAACTGAGATCTGATAGCCTCCTTGAGAAGATCCCAAGAATCAATTCGGACCCTGTTGCCCTGAATATCAATGTACTTCGTTTGCCACCATAGCTTTGCATCTCCACCTAGATACATAGGATAATTTGACTTTCATGATTAACTATCTAAATAAGAATTAAAAATGACTTGTTGCTGTTTAATTCATAATTGTTTTTAATTCTGCGGTAAAATACATATTCACCCCCCCACTAGGTATTGTTAAAGTTGAACTTGCATTTTTCAATGTGTAAATATGGTGATGTGATTGCAAAAAAGGTGTTGGATCGTTCATTCAGAACTAAAACTAAGGTTCTCAAAGGAGAGAAAATGTCCTCTAAAAATTCACAGACTTCAACTAATAAAGAAAGCATGTCCCTCTTCCTAATTTTTTAAACCATCAATTGAGGAGTTTGTTGAATTTGATATCCAATCATGTTGTTCTAATCAACAAATTTGCATTTTATCTTAAAAAATTAAATGGTGATGGTGAGCAAATGACCGCTTCTGGACCTGAGAACTCTACTGCTCTACTTGGAAAATTCACAAGATTTCTTGCTGAAACTAATGACATATTATCCCATAACATTTCAGGTATTTTAGAAGATTTCTCATCTGCTTTTCAAGTCAGCATTGTGCATGATTATTGGGTAATAAACTTAAGTGCCACAGACCATATGATTAGTAAAATGTCATATTTACATGATTTTGAAAAAAATTCAAAACCCTCTCAGATCTCAATTGCTAATGGTAAAGGTGATTCAATTTTATAGAAAGGTAAAATCAAGTTGATTTCAAAAAAATTCTAGTCGGTTGCTATCTATGTTCATTCATTTCATTGTCATCTCTTATCGGTTGGAAGAATCTCAAATTCTCTAAATTGCCTTGCCGTTATTTCTCCTCATAATGTAATTTTCCAGGACCTTATCACTAGGAAGAAGATTGGTCATTTCTTTTATCTAAAAGGACTTTACTATCTATCAAAGGATCCCTAAATTTCCACAACATCTTTGGCAACAATGGTTAACTCATTCTTTAGAACCAAGTGTTGTCAAAGTTGTTTCCAAATCATGATAAACTTTATTCTCGAGTTGTTATGATGTTTGTTTTTAGGGTACTCATCCACATAAAAAGGATACAAGTGATACAATCATATCGCCATGAAAGTTGTGATGCTAGCTTTGATGATGAGACATCTTATTTTAGCAAATATTTAGAAAATAGTGGCCACGGAGAGTTTTTCCTTGATCTTTTTTCCTTGCCTACTTCTAATATCACCCTTGACTATGTTACTCCAACTCCTTGTCATGATGATCAAAGAGTAAAAAACCTCACCGTCACAACTAGAGATAATTATTATGAGTCGTCTAGTTCAGCTTCTCATGTAGACTCTTCACCACCGCCTTCAGTGTCAGTCAAAAGAAATCCTACTCGTGACAGACATCCACCACCAAAGCTATATGATTATGTCACTTATCATGCAATGTATCCAAAAATCAATTCACTTATATATCACAAGGTCTCCTCTTCTCATGTTGCTTTTCTGAGCAATGTCTCTAATTCCTAAGAACCAAATAATTTTCAAGAGGCCAATCAATCAAGTGAATGGCGGAATGCTATGGCAGAAGAGTTACAAGCTTTGGAAGTAAATAAAAAGTGAAATATTGTTCCATTTCCTCCAGGAAAAAGGGTTGTTGGGAATCGTTGGATATATAAGACTAAGTTTCACTCAGATGGCTCATTCGAAAGGCACAAAGCTCGATTAATAGTTCGTGGATTTACACAAACCTTTGGTGTTGACTACAAGGAGATCTTTAATCCTGTGGCTAAAATGAATACTATGAAGATCGTATTATTTATTGTTATTAACCATGGATGTTAAAAAATCCTTTTTTGTAAGGAGATCTTGTAGAGGAAGTTTACATAAAGCTTCCTCTCGGCCACCTTTAATCAAACGATTTGAGCTTGGTTTGTAAGATTCATAAATCCATTTATAGGATAAAACAATCTCATTATGCATGGTATGCCAAACTAAGCTATGTTCTTGAAGCAATTAGGTTCAAACCCATAATTGGAGAATCTTCTCTTTTTGTTCACATTGGATCATTGGGCAAGTTGATTGTCCTTATTTATGTGGATGGTCCTATTATTACAGGTGATAATGTTGACGAAATGTACACTTTCAAAGGTTCTCTTCTTCAAAAGTTTGCTATCAAAGACCTTGATTTCCTATAATATTTCCATGGCATTGAAATTGCTACTTCTTCCCAGGGTTTATTCCTCAACTAAAGGAAATATACACTCGATTTCATCCAAGAAGCTAAAAGTGAGGACTACGAAACCGCTAGAACACCTCTTGATAGCAAACTCACAATGGATATGGGTGGTGATCCTCTTGACAATATGAGCTACTGTCAACGTTTAGTTGGTAAACTTATTTACCTCACTATAAATAGACCTAATATTACATTTGGGTTAGTCAATTCATGCATTCTCTAACTACTACTCATTTTCAAGTGGTTAAGTGCATTCTGCAGTACCTTAAGGGCTTTATCTATCAAGGCATTCTTATTAAGAACAAATCGATTCTCAGCTAAACAAATGCTGGCTGGGTCGGGAACTCTCTTTATCGTAAATCGACCACTAGTTTTTATACATTTGTTGGAAGCAACTTGGTTTCATAGAAAAGCAAGAAGCAAACTTTGATTGTGATCCCATTGCCGAGGCTGTGTATAGGGCTATGGCTTCCACTACATCTGAACTTATTTGGCTCAAGGGTCTTCTATCTTATTTAAGGTTTCCTAGTTCTAAACCAATGACTATTATGTGTGACAATCGGGCTACTATGAACATTTTTTCTCATTCCCTCTTTCATGAGCAGACCAAATACATTGAGGTTGATTGTTACTACATTCACGCTCAAGTTCAGTCTAAGGTTATTCAAACTCACTACATTCGTAGTCAAGATCAACCGGCGGATCTTTTTACCATAGCTCCGTCGTTCACTCACTTCCAACTACTGCTTTTCAAGCTCAGCTCAGTTAATCCTTTTGATCCAGCTTGAGTGAAAGTTACTTTCCTACTTTACAACAGTCATGCATGCCTTAACTCTAAAAGGGTGCCTTAATTCTATGAGAGTTGCTATCATTTCCATATCCTGTAGTTTAAGCGTAATTCAATGAAAAGATTGAGTGGGATGTACACAATCTTTGTAGGTATCTTTTACCTTGTAACTACTATACATTTCTTACATATACATGAATATACAATAAGGAAATTTCTACTTGTTGTGTTAATTATGTCGAGAATCTTTGATACCACTTGTTGAAAATTCAAGGATCATGTATCGCTCGATACCACTTGATATGAAACCAACCACTAGATTGAGATGTTGAAGTTATATGGTAAAATATAAAGTATATGATCACAAGCAAAAGAATAAAAGAAGACGAGAAAATATGGCAAAGGAATTAGAAGATTATATTACACCACAAATAATGAAGATGAAGAAATATTACAATGATCCTAAAAGCTAGTAATCATTTTTCTCACACTATAAAATTATATAGAAGAGCCTGATATTTATAGAAAACATGTAGGGAACGAACAAACCATAATAGATGAGTTGTAGTTGAAGTAGAATGTCAAAAATGTGTTAAAACGTGAAAAGGGCCTAGGCCGAATAACCCTGTCGTTTGAGCGATAAGCTACCGACAGGCTAGCAACATGTCCATCACTTGAGCGTTAGGCGGGCGACAGGCAAGCAACCAAGTCTCAGGAGAAAACCTACAAGTGTTGCTCGAGCGGCCAACTAGTGAAAATGCGGCGACTTTCCTTCCTGATCCATAATTTCAACATCTTCAAGTTCAATATAAATTATAACTCCCAATAGGGCTTCCAAATCGAATTTCAACTTGAATAAGATTCCAATAGCATTCCAAACTGAGTTTCTCTTGACATGCACTTAAATTAGAATTCTTCAATTATTTCAACAAGGAATTTGGGTCATGCCCAAATTCTAACAATCTCCACATTGACACGAATTTCACTACAACGAACAAAACTCCACCACGATACTGAACTTATGCTGATTGATTCTTCTAAATTCTATACGACCCTGCAAAATGTATAATTAAGATCTTTTTTTGTCCCTTCAATACAACCTAGGCACCCTTACAAACCTTCAAAACTCTACATCCACCAAAGAACTCATAACCCTTTAAATCAATGATAGATAAAAGATGAGATTCTTCTTCAAATTCGGAATATGTCAAACCTAGTCAAGTATTCTAATTCACATCCAATAGTTTCAATCTGACTATACAAATTCCAGCAACCTGACAATGTGTGCTATTTTCCATAACAACGACACATTTGGAAACAGTTTTATATGCAGTAAACAAGTCCTTATTAGGACACATATAAAACACACACTCTGAATCCAGAATCTAATCCTCCTTTAGTTTAGACTCGATGTCAAAGATATCTCTCTCACTTACAATGTTCTCTGCAAGGTTTGCTTGACCTGAAGTCTCTGATTGCTTCTCAAATCGACTTGTAGCCAATATTTCTTTGTTCCACAATTTGTAGCAATCATTCTTCGCATGTCCATTCTTTTTGCAGAAGTTACAAATCTAATTACTGAATTTATACTTTGATTTGCCCCTTCCAGAACCACCATGAGCAACAAGGCATTCTCTATCTTTAGCATCAGATACCAGATGCTTCGTCTTCTCTTTTGAAAATAAAGTATCATACACCTCATCTATGGTGAGAGTGTCATGACTATATAAGATCGTGTCTCTAAATGAAGAAAATGAAACAGGCAATAAACATAATAGGATCAAGGCTAAATCTTCTTCATCATACTTTACTTCCAAAGTATCTAAATCTGAGATGGTCTCTTTAAATACAACCAGGTGATCTTCCAATGATCATGATTCTATCATTCGATGAGAGTATAAATGCTGCTTGAGATACAACTTGCTTGTCAGACTTTTAGTCATGCATAATTTTTCCAACTTCAACCATAAAATAGTTGTTGAACCCTCCTTCAAAATGTCCTAAAGAATGGTATTCAATAGATGAAGATGAATGTGAGAAACTTCCTTCTTATCCTTCCGTAATTTCTCCTCCGCGGTCAAAGTTGCGGAAATCTTGCAAATTCCCGGCAACGCATCATCTAAATCCTATTGTGCGAGTACTACATGCATCTTAACATGCCACAGAGAAGATCTAGTGTTCTGATTCAAAAAACATTGTGCTTTGCGGAACTGATGAACCTAGGCTTTAATACCACTTGTTGTATTAATTATACCCAGAATCTATGATACCAATTGTTGGGGATTCAATGATCACACATCGTTCGACACCACTTAATACGAAACCAACCACCAGATTGAGATGTTGAAGTTATATGGTGAAATATGAAGTATGTGATCGTAACCAAAAGAATAAAAGAAGACAAGAAAATATGGCAGGGGAATTAGGAGATTTTATTACACCACAAATAATGAAAATGAAAAAAATATTACAATGACATTAAAAGTTAGTAATCACTTTTTCACATTATTTTCACACTATAAAATTGTATAGAAGAGCTTAATATTTATAGGGAACATGTATGGGAAGTTCAAACTCTAATAGATGAGTTGTAGTTGAAGTAGAATGTTAAAAATGTATTAAAACGCGAAAAGGATCTGGGCTGGATAACCCTGTCGCTCAAGCGATAAGCTGGCAACAAGTCCATCGCTTGAGTCCCAGGCGGGCGACACACAAGCAACCAAGTCTCGGGATAAAATCTATAAGTGTTGCTTGAGCGGCCAGCTAACAGTTGGCTAGCGAAAATGCAACGACTTTTTTTTCCGGTCCATAATTTTAACATTTCAATTCCAATACAAATTTCAACTTTCAATAGGGATTCCAAATCAAATTTCAACTTGAATAAGACTCCGATAGCATTCCAAACTGAATTTCTCTTGACGTACACTTCAATTAGAATTATTCAATTATTTCAATAAGGAATTCGAGTCACACCCAAATTCTAACACTACTCATATCTTATTTCATTGTATCTTGTAGGCGTCTTTATATGTGATAAGTGTATTTTATACACTTATTCAGGACCTAAAATAACAACATTTGATACTTCTTTTGACAAAAATATATTCTAAATTGTTGTATTTTATGTTTTATAGGTAAAATGTTTTGAATGGAAAATGAATTGAAAAAAGAAGCGAAAAACGGAGAAAAATGGCAAAATCCAAAGTCAGAAGACCAAATTACAAATACTCAATAGTGATTTGGACCAAAAGATGATACTTGAAAGATTTTTATGAGACAATTGGATGGAACTAGAACTCAAAAAAGAATGGAATATGATCAAAATCAATTTTCAATCGCACAAGTTATATTCCAGATTTCTAGTCGAAGTTTGAAACCGAATTTAGGCATAGTAGACGTCCGAATTGGAAAAATCATATTTTTATAAAAGTTATATCCCTTTGAGTTATCCTTACAACGCACTTTGAATTGCATCAATCGGATATCAGAAGAGAAATTTATGACCAAAATACTGACAGCTGTACAGAGACAAAAAAACCGCGCGCAAAGACAACTTTCCTTATTCGATTAGAACTCTTTTGGAAACCAATTTGAACGTCATTTTCAACCAATTCTCGACTCCTACAAATAGAGAACAGCAGAATACATAGGAAGAGCTCTCATGTACATATTATACTCTAATATTCATTAATTAATATCATCAAATGAGGAGAATTCATAATTCTTGTATGATAATTGAAGGAAATTTGCAAGAATACAATCAAGTGAAGATTCAAATCTGATTTTTGGGCAAAAAAGAGAAGGAACAAGTAGAAATTCATCTAGAAACCATTGAAGAGATTCAAGATTTCAAGATTCATCTTCATCTTCTCAATTTATCAAAAATCCAGGTTATATCTTTTCACTTAAATTGATTTCTTGTAATTTCAATATGCTGGGCTAATTTTATATATTGCAAGGATGAGATGAACCCTTTATATGATATTTTCAGTTCTTAATTAATTATTTTGACTTTAATTTGATTTGATTTATGGATGTTTATTATCGTTTTGTCATTCTTTTCAATTGATTGATCACCAATTGAATTATTAGTAGATTTTATTGTTATCGAGAGAGACATAGGGTTTAAGCACAATATAATAAATATTGTAAAGTTCGATAGATGATAGAGATATATCTCTATGCTTTATATGATTTCAATAGGTGTTCTAGTACTTGTTAATGCATTTATCATGTTTGGACCTTTCATCGAGAGATAGAAAAGTCACATGAGGAGAATATATTTGATAGTTATCGAGAGAGGCTTTCAATTAAGAGTGTGTTTGGTATAGATTAAAATCGAATTAAAATTGAAAAACTAACCGTTATTGTTGACTTTTATTAGACGAGTGGGACCCAATAATAACCATATTTTTAATTTTAATTGACTTTTTAGCTCCACCAAACATGCTCTAAATTAGGAATATTGACCAACATAAATGATTTCAAATTGTCACTTTAATTGTTACACTAGAAATGAAATAATAAGAAGGATTCGACATCTTAGCAATGCATCTCATGTATTTGAAAAACACATTTACTTGCTTTCATTAGTTTAGTTGATAATTTAGGGATTAGTATAGAAAGAATCACAAAATTTATTTGTTATTTGATTAAAGTTGTAATTAATTGTAACTAGATTAAAAATATAGTCATGATGGGTTCGACACTCTATTCATCACTTTATTACTTGTTCATGATACCGTTCACTTGCGGAAAATCAAACGATCAAGTTTTTGGCGCCGTTGACGGGGACTACTGTTTTTGATACGTTATGTTAATTTTAACTTTAATCTGAATTTTATTGTTTTTTTGTTTAGTTTTATATAAAAAAAATTATTATTGCGTTTCTGCTTAATTTTTCGAGAACGCGTATGCAAAGTTCGAGAATCGGTGATCTTGCTCAATTTGACCCAGAGATCGAACGAACATTCAACATTCGAAAAAGACAACAGATGGAAACATACCAAAAATATAAAGTTGTAATTAATTGTAACTCGATTAAATACGTAGTCCTCGTGGGTTCGACACTCTATTTATCACTTTATTACTTGTTCACGATACCGTTCACTTACGGGAAATCAAACGATCAATATACTCTTAAATTACATTGTAGTGGAGAAAAATAAAATCTTAAAAGAAAAGACATTGTAATGCATGTTTGAACTTGGTTAGATTTTCAAAGATTAGTGAGATATTTTCCAACTTCAAATTTCATCATATTTATCTCCATTTTCAAATACGAGATATTTATCTCGTCCTTGACTATGTTTCTTAGTGTTCCAATAAATAAATTTTTCTATATAGACTGCAGTTAGAAAAGTTGAAGAAAAGAACTACAATTCGAAGTCTAAGCTGACCCTTGACACATATTATATATGTGGAACGTTGAATAGCATTAAAAAGGACAATAATGGTTTGTTTGAATAGTCTTAATAAGGGTAATTATATTAACATAAGAATTTTTTGAGTTTCACTATATTTTGATTGCACTTAAAGCTGTCAATTTACATCTGTTGTAGTTCTTAGTTCCCAACTATATTCTTCAATTTGTCATCTCAATCTTCAATTAATTAACAAAACTTGTCTTTGATAATCATTTTCGCCCATAACGTACATCTAGAGTGTGTACAAATGGCTTATTTGCCTATTATAATTTTAAAAAATTTATATAAATATGCAAAAAAAAAAAAAAAAAATCCTCATTTCTAAACAAGCAAATAATAGTTTGACAGAAATTGTTGTAGTGTGATCCAAATTTCAGGTTATTTGGGTTTGGTTAAATAGAAGAAGTCTAAAGAGGATTTTGAGTCCTAATTAATGAAGGTTAAATTTCATTAAAAATTGGGAGTTTGGCTTGGAAAAGAACTTTAAGATAAAGAAAACAACTTGAAGTGGGAAAAAAAAAAAAAAAAAAAGGATGCACGGCGCCAGCGCTCTGATCAATATAGAGAACCTAGCGTCGAGGCGCTATGTGGTTTTTTAATTCCATTTTTTCCGAATTTTAAGACTTATTCTTCATCTAGAACTTCAATATATATATATATATATATATATATATATATAACTAGGTATAAGTAACGTGCAATCCACGTTTGCTTAGTTTATATATAATTTTTTTGGTTCATTAAATAATTAATGATGTAATGTTTATATAATTGATAAATAATTACACAATGTAATATATTAATTTTAATTTGAATACTGTTAAATTCTAAATTAAAATGTATAAGTTTGTGTTTCGTACTATTATATTATATTAAATTTTGCACTTTATCATGAACTTTTTGTACATAATAAAATAATATATAACATTATAATACAAAATTTAAATAAATAAATAGTTTTTCTTCATTGAGTTCAATGTACCTTATCAAATAAATTATTAGCATTTTTAAATTGATAATCTCCACATCCATTTTGTTTTTTTAGTTTCATTTTTTCCTAGTGACTAAAATGTAGTAGTACAAAGTCTTTTGTATTTCCCATTCATTTATTAATAAAATAATGTTCTAAAAGGCGTGATGTTAAAAATTAAAAATATCCTACAATTAGTTCCAACACTAAAAATTAAAAATAAATATGTTAAAATAGTTTACTTTGTTAAATTAAAATATTTTAAATTTATAGAAAATAATATCTAACATTAATATATTAATAATCAAATGCAATTTAAGTTAAATTTGAAAATTAAATAAATGAAACAATGAAAGTGAATATTACAATTTAATTAATTGTAATTCAAAATCATATTAGTCAATTAGACATATATTTGAAAATGATTTTGATGATCATTTTAACATTTTTTTTTTTTTTGTCACTATCCCACATTAGAAGTTTATAAAACTTTGTGAGTTAAGAGCATATATAAAATGTACAATCCCACATTGGAAGTTTATAAAACATTTGGAGAGAAGTGTATCTATAAAATGAGTATGACATCTAATACTTCTCCACGAGCCTTAGAATTGTAAATTTTGAAGCCCAATACTACTCACTGGTCGAACCGGCCGGGCCGGGTTTGACAACATTGAGTAGTACAAAGCCTTTTGCATTTCTTCCAACATACACAACATCAATGGCCATGGCTTAATTGCTATTTAATGGAAACAATAAAACTAACGGTGAAAATAGATTTTTCGTTAAAATAACAAATTCCGTTAATTTTTTTGTTAAAACAAGAATTTCCGTTTCATATGCACTTTATATATATATATATATATTCTTCATCTAGAACTCCAAATAATGATTCAACATCTTGAGAGTTAGATAGCTTAGATTTCAATTGAGAACATTGAGATCTTGATATTGTAAACACAATTGCTATTGATTACAGTGGATTTTTCTCATTTGCTCGTGGTTTTTTTTTTCCATAGGTTTCCATGTGAATCTTGGTATTTATTTCCTTCTTGTTTATATCATTATCATCATTATCTTGGTATCCAAAATTCATAACAAGTGGTATCAAAGCGAGATTGATTGTTCCGCATAGCGACAATGAAGTATGATATCTCGTTATTTGATAGAAAAATGAGATTTACCTTATGACAAATGAAAATGCGAGCGGTTCTAGCACAGATAGATTTGGTGGAAGCCTTGCTTGGCTTTGATAAGATGCCTGCCACTTGGACGTAGGATGAAAAACAGCATAGGGATCGAAAAGTCCAATCTCAAATTCATCTACATCTTTCAAATCAAATTGGAGCAACTTTTTATGACAAAAAGCTTAACTAGCAAGCTAAACTTGGAACTCCTCAACGGAAAGGTGTGGTAGAACGGATGAATAGAACTTTGATAGAGAATGTTTGATCTATGCTTTCAAATCATGGGTTGCCTAAAACGTTTTAGGCTGATGACGCTACTATAGCTTGTTTTCTAATTAATCACTCGCCCTCAGTTGCCATTGATAAAAAGACACAAGAAGAGGTATGGTCTGATAAACCTTCTTGTTTTTTTGATTAGAAGATTTTTTGGTATTCTGCTTATACTCATGTGGATAATGGTTGGAGCTTAGGTCTAGAAAGTGCATCTTTCTTGGATATAAATCAAGTATGAAGTGGTATAAATTGTGTCCTGAGACAAGAAATGTGGTTATTAGTAGAGATGTAGTATTTGATAAACTTGTTATAGTTCATGGTTCGCCTCTTAGGGATTCTGATAAAACTGAGGATCAGAATCATTCAACTCGGGTGGAGTTGAAAATTGGTTCAAATAAACAATCAAAGGTTGCAAAACAGTCTACTACATATCAGTTTAGTTCGAGGTTGACACATAGTAATATCTTGTCTACTTTACCTACACCACTAGCATCACAATATTTAATAGCTAAGGACAGACTTCACAGATAGATTAGACCTCCACAGAAGTATGGAGAAGCAGATTCGGTAGCTTATGCATTAAGTGTGGCTGAAGACATTGATTATACTGAAGAGCCTGCTACATATTCAGAGGCAATTAGTTGTAGTAATTCTAGCAGATAAATGATTGCTATACAAGAGGAGATTAAGTCATTAAGCAAAAATAACACTTAGGACTTGGTTAAATTACTTAGAAGTAAAAAGGTTGGTCGCTGCAAATGGGTGTTCAAAAGAAATGAAAGCACATCAGTGATTGAAAATGTTAGATACAAGGCTAGATTGGAGGCAAAGGGCTACAATCAAATTTCAGGTGTTGACTTTACTGATGTGTTCTCATTAGTTGTAAATCATGGTTCCATCCGGGCTTTACTTGAAGTGGTGGTTAAGAATAACTTGGAAGTTGAGTAGATGGATGTCAATACAGATATGAAGAACTTGAGGAGAGTATCTACATAAAACAACCAGATGGGTTTATAGTCTCTGGAGAGGAAGACTATGTGTGTTTGTTGAAGAAGTCCTTATATGGACTAAAGTAGTCACTGAAGCAGTGGTATAAGAGGTTTGATTCATCCATGACTACTTATGGTTTCTTCAAATGTAATTATGATAGTTATGTGAACTTCAGTAAAGAGTTTGATGTGAAGGATTTGGGTACACTAAAAAAGATTATTGGTATGAAAATCTTGAGGGATAGAAATGTTGGAAAATTGTGTTTGAGTCAGAAGGGGTACATTGAGAAAGTGTTTGAAAGATTTAATATGGTGAATGTGAAGGATGTAGTGCTCCCCTGGCTACTCACTTCAAATTATCATCTAACTTATGTCCTCAGTTAGATGGAGACATTGATTACATGTCTCGAGTTCCAGTGCAGTTGGTTCACTGATGTATACTATAGTTTGTACAAGACCTGTTTTAGCACATGTACTTAGCAATCTACATGAGAAATCCTGACAATGAACATTGGAAAGCAATTCAGTGGATCTTTAGATACTTGAGAGACTGTTCGAATGCTTGTTTGCATTTTGGTAGAAATTCAGATGGAGTCATTGGGTATATAGATTCAAATTATGCAATGGATCTTGATAAGAGGAGATCACTTACAGGATATGTGTTTACCTTTGGAGGCCATGCTATCAGCTGGAAAGTTACTTTGCAAAATACAATAGCTTTGTCTACAACGGAAGCAAAATACATAGACATTACAAAGGCATGTAAGGAGACTATGTAGTTGAGATGATTGATTTGTGAAATCAGTGAAGACTTGCAGATGTCTATAGTATTCTGTGATAGTCAGAGTGCAATTTTCTTGACTAATGCTCAAATGTTTCTTGAGAGGACTAAGCACATTGATGTGAGGTATCATTTTATGCGTGATGTGATGCTCGTTGTGATATTGTAGTGAGTAAGGTTGATACAAAGGATAATCTTGCTGATATGATTACAAAATTACTTCTCATTGCTAAGTTTGAACACTGCTTGAACTTAGTGGGTGTATGCCAATTATTTAGTCTATTGGGGCTTATTTGGACGAAGACGAATGGTGTTTACTTGGAGATGTGTCTTGAGTTCCTTGTGATAGAATTTGTTTCAATGTGGAGATTTGTTGTGGTGTGATCTAAATTCTATATTATTTGGGTTTGACTGAATAGAAAAAGTCTAAAGAGCTTGGGTTTTGAGAGTTCTGTTTAATGACGATCAAATTTCATCAAAAAGGTAATTTGGGTTAGAAAAAGAACTTTGAGATGAAGAAAATAATTTGGAGCAAAAAAAAAAGGAAAAAGAAAAAGAAACAAGAAGCACGTCGTTGCGCTGCGCCGTGATCAATACAGAGAACCCGACACCAAGCGGGGGCGAACGGTTTTTTAATTCCGTTTTTTTTTTTCCGAATTTTAAGACTTCTTCTTTATCTAGAACTCCGAAAGGAGATATATATATTCCACGTTGTATCTTCACAAATAATGATTCAACAAATTGATTCAACAACATCTTGAGAGTTGGAGAGTTTAGATTTCAATTGAGAGTATTGAGATCTTGATATTGTAAAAGCAATTGCTATTGATTATAGTGAGTTTTTCTTCTCTGGTCGTAGTTTTTCCCATATTGAGTTTTCACGTAAATCTTAGTGTTTATTTTATTATCGTCATTATCTTGTGATCCAGAATTTATAATAGAAATCATAGTCAATGACGAGATGTACTAATTAATAGAAGATTGAGAATAAAAGTTAGGGAATAAGTGCTATAATGAAAATAAAAAAATAAAAAATAGTTGAGTACCTTAAATATAATTAAAATATACCACAACTAAAAACGTGATGTGACGTGAATATAATTGTCATTTTTAACCAAGAGCCGAGCTACGGTACTAGGCTTTGGTTCACAGGCTGGTACCCGACTCTCTCACATTGGGGGGTGGGTGGTGCATTTTTGGGGGTTTTTTTTATTGAAGTGGGTCGGATGCATTGTGGGAGGGGGGACTTTACCAGGCCATTTCCAGACCTGGTAAAGTAGAGAAACTCTTTAACCAAATATTCTATTTAAAAAATGACGATCAAAATTGGAATTCACTGCACGATTATTATATTGTAGGACTAGAATCCAATAGTTTAACGAGTATACTATATAAAATCAGTCATAAATAATAAAGTATGTATAAATTCCATTATTAATATATAAATATAATATTTCGTCGTTACTATTGCAAATAACATTAACTGTATGTACATATATAATTATATTAATATATTTGGCCATGACTTGGAATACATTGGAACAAAGAAAAAAAAGTGGTTTTACCAAACTTCTTATTTCTACAAAGCCATATGGTCTCCAGCTTCATCATGTGCAATATTTTACAAAACTTAGCGCAGCCACCAGTTGCAGCGGCCCTCCCTTGATCTAGCGGCACAGAAGTTAATCAGTATCACCTCAGGCTCAGCTTGGTGGAGGTCGGCCGCCATTTGAGGTGGCTTTAGGTTATTCCGGCAGAGTGGACATGTCTTGTGCCCATATCCTAGCCACCTATCTATGCAAACTCTATGATAAAGATGGTTGCATCTCAGCTCTCTAACCTCATCTCCTTCTTCAATTCTGCAAAAGCAAACAGCACATTCCACTGATATATCCCCACATTCTGCATTATTATTTTCGTAACGCGTTACAGTAAGGTCATCAACATAGTCTGGTAAGTCGATTCCGCAAGGCTGACAGAAGGATTGGAGAAGGAGGTAATTCATTGCCCACTTCAGCTGGGATGCAATCAGAACTATGTAGTTCAATACAACAGATTGCTGAAACTTTATATGAATCATCTTATGTACTGTTGTATTGCTGCAGATTGCTTTTCAAGGGAATGAAATGGTAGGGGCTGATGCAGTCGTGTGATAGTAAGGTGTCTATATATATATAATATGTTAGAGAGAGAGATAATATTCCGTTCAAACATATATCATACTATTCATCTGACGTTAGCATAAATATTTTGCATTTGGGGCTGTGGATTGATATTTTTTTAATAGGTTAAGTGGACTTTCTTACACCTCGTTCTGTTTGGTAAAAGATATCGTTCCAATTACGCAAGATGAACGTGACAAAGAAAAATGTTACCCCTGCAAATTTGCAATGTAAACATAGGTTCGGAAACATTTTTCATAATTTTTAAGTGATTTTTTAAGAGGAATAGTAATGGATCTCGAAATGCATTAATAATATGACTATTAATTTTAAGTATGTGAATAAAATTAAGATTTGACTTTAACTGAATAGTAAAAGTAACTTAAAAGTTACTAAAAATGCTTCGCAAACTTAGGCTAAACATCTCTATAATACCTTTTATCCTTACATAATCTAACTTTTTTAATTCATGTTGTCATTGGAATAAAACTAATCCAGCTAGTAATATCAAAAATTAGATAAACAAAAGATGTTACGACATGAACTACTTTGTTTCCTTGCAGAGAGTAAAGCAATCAAAATCACAATTAATATCACCAAATAATGCTAGAAAAGAATAAAAATATAAATAAATAAATAAAAGAGCTTTGTTTGGGGTGGGGCGAATGTCTGATGATCCTGGGCTTTGAACTACGACGAGAAAGTCATATTTAACAATCTCCACATTATAGTGATTTTCCTTGTCAAAGATAAGACCATCTCGTATAGCAACAGCCTCAACATTTTCAACCAAAAGGAGGTATACAATTCTCTTATTTTATCATAAAAATGAAATATAATTCCCTTCCATGTTTTTGTTGTGATTAAATTATTCATAGGATACTATTGATAGTGTTTTTAAAAAAAAAAAAAAAAAAAAGAGCTAGTATGAACACACTCTTAGGGGTCTTACAAGCATTATTTAAGAAAAACAAAATTTTGAATAGTATTTTTGAGTAATGCTATTTATCATCACGATTTTGGAATATAGGTAATGTGACAACCCATTATCTCTAGATGTGGCAATGGGCCAAGCCGGGTGTATGTGCACGAGCTCGGCTCGTGCTTGTCAAGAACCACAGAATTACTCGTGGGCTGAGCTTGGCTCAGCTCGTGAGCTCGTGGCTCGTGGGCCCAGTCAAGCTTTGGTTCGCGAGCTCGTCTTTTATTATTTATTATTATTAAGATAAACCTTTTTTAAACAAAAAAAAACCCCTCCACCTTGGATGAGCCCACGAGCCGCTTGCTTGCGGGCAAGCCGAGTTGGCTCAGCTCGCCTAGCAAGTCAGCTTGATCGGCTCGTACTCGCCGAGCCGCCCACGAGCCGAGCGGCCTAGCCGACAAGCCGCTCGACCCATTTGCCACCACTAATTATCTCTTATATGTATTCTCTTCTCTTTCATAAAAATTGAACTTTCCAACTCTATTATTCTATATAGACTAATACAGCACCGATATTTCGTCATCATAATAATAAATAACATTATATGTGATTTTTAAAAGAACTAGGTACAAACAACGTGCAATGCACGTTTGCTTAGTTTATATTTAATAGTTTTGTTTAAGAATTAATTTGTTATTAATAAAGATGTAATTTTTTTGGTTAATTAAATAATTAATGATGTAATGTTTATGTAATTGATAAATAATTAAATAAAGTACTTCTCTCTATCATCCCAACCCAAAATCACAAACAGAAAACTCAAGATATGTTAAGGAGTAAGAAGATGAGTTTACTTAGACTCCGTTTGATTCTCATTAATGTAAAATGAGAATGAAGAATATAGCCATTATTGGACCCCACACAAGATATAGAAATTCAAAATTGATAGATTGATATGATGGATAACGGTCATATTTTTCATTTTTATGGGTTTTTAATGAGAAACAAACGGAGGTTTAAACTTTTTGCATGGCTTAAGTCTTTACTCTTTTTTAAGTAATAATGCAATTCATTTTATCGCTAAACCAACATATTCTGTTTAATAGCCACTTTTTATATATAGAAAGATGTGTGGTTAAAAAGTAAGCTCATGTTTGAATTCCATTATACTGTAGTTTTTGGGGAAAATGTATTTTCTGATAATGAATTTTTGAAAAATATGTTGTTAAAAAAGAAAGAAAAAATTTAAGTTTATGTGTAATATTATTTTATAAAATAATGCGTAATAAACTAATTGTAAAAATGGAGCCCATAAGGGAGCTAAGAAAAAAATTTAGGTTTACATGTGAAATATTTTATTATGCGAATTTGTGATTAAAAATAAGTATATAAAAAAGAGTTTTTAAATAATGATTATCCAATGGGGGCTTAATAGGAAAGACATATTTACTTGTAGCCGTAGGATCTTTTGTGAATAAGATGATTACAAATAGTTTGAAATTCACGCCTCTCTTTTTTGTGTACATATTAGAAAGACTTACCCTAATACATTTTTGTAGCAGGAAAAATTAAAATAACCTACATTGATAAAAGTACCAATTATATAGGGTGAAGGTGCAAATAGTTCATCCGTGTCTACAAGAGAAAACGAACAATATAATTAGACATCAAACATTAAACACATTTTAGTCATTAATGTTTTGTGTTGGATCTGGGCTTGGGCGAGCACGGGCTCTAGCTCGAGCCAGCCCGGACCTGGATCCGCCCTTGCTTCTTAATAAACGTACTTGGTTGCATATTTTTATGTTATTATATCTACCATGCAGAAAAGGGTATTGAAGTCAGTACTGACCACTAATATAATGAAGAAAATTCAAATAGGAATTAACCCCTTCGAGGGTGGCCGAGTTGGTAAAGCAAGTGAATGCGAAGATCGAAAGTCACGAGTTCGAATCTCCTGCCAATACTTTTTCAGTCGAGCCCGTCACACCGGGTTTGTCTAGTACGGTTTATCTCTTCTGTATGGTTTACATGCTACTGCACATAGAATAAGGTTTACCCAGTACACACTCACGAGTAGCAGCTGCGAGTTCTAAAACAAATAAATACAAATAGGAACCTTGCAAGAAGATGGGGACGTTGCATATGCGTTGTATCTATATGTGAAGTAAATAATTTAATTGGAATATTGTATTTAATTACTTGCGACACTAGATAATTAATTTTGATTCATCTCCTGGCTGCGAGACTAGAAGTCTTTGTGAAAATTAAGTGTCCAAATTGAACAACAATTTATATTCAACGGCCTCTAAACAATAGATTATATTCGTATACGTGATTGATTATGTTCCAATCCCTTTCCATCTGTATATATTACTTTAAAGGTCTCGTCACGTGTGGTGTTGTTAAAAATTGAGAACGGTTGTTAATCTCATGAAATGTAGATTGAAAAAATGGATAAAAATTTACGAGTTCAATAAGATAAAATAAAACTTAACCAACTTTTAACAAATACTTTTTTTTATCAAACATGCCCCCTTAATACAATAAGGAGAGAGAAAAAAATATGATTATGTGTATTTTATTCAATCACATTAGCGACCATTGACTATGATTGTAGGTAAAGGAAGAAGATGGCCTCTTCGTTATTCTTCATTTTTTAGGGGCACATTTGGTTTTTTTTTTTTTTTATTCCTATTTTTTCCATTTTGTTTTGTTTTGTTTATTTATTTATTTTTTTGTTCATCTTTTTTTTTTTTTTTATTTAAAGAAAATGGCAATGTTGTCTTTTTATCAGACCTTAATGGCTGAAATGGATAGATTCTGTCACACTTACCTACCATTTACATTTCCTTAACAGTTGATAACCAAATGTACTATTTTCCCTTTTATTTTTGTAGTAAACCCTAGAAATGCCATTAATTTTGAGATTAAAGTTTTAGAAAATAATTTCGAAACAACCCTCTAACCATTTTTCAAACGGTAAGAAGCATTTAGAAGAAAAAAGAAGACTCCATTATGTAATCAACCACAAACCAATAGCCCACTCAATCATAGTCATAAATCAAGAAAATGGATAGACAGAGGCTAGGTTGCAAAAGTTTTAATTTTGGATGTTGCCATCAATCAATCACTTATAAAGAATACTGATTTAGATGACAATCACTTTCAATGGCAAAGTTGGGACACAAAATATAATAATATTAAAATTTAAAATTCATATATATAATATTTTTTTCAAATCTCAATGGGGCTTGGGACCCCATCAATGACCTTTGTCACTTTAACATGATCGATGAAGTTGAGATGTATTTTTTAATATCATGTGACGTCGACCTTACTACATGTTAGACTGGTGCTCAACATTCATGACGGTCATAAATAATATTAATTTAGACCATTGTACATCATAACAACCTTCTCCATCCATAGGGTGCCATTTTGGCCAACCCTAATTCTCCAACTTACAATAACTATTTACTTTTGGGTTAAATTTATTGGTGGCCACCCAACTTTATACTTGATGTTACCATGTCCACCCAACTTAATTTTATTTTATCATAACCATTCAATTTTATATTTGATGTCACCATGATCACCAAATTTTATTTCATCAAGACCATCCAATTTCATATAATGTTTTCACTATGGTCACTCAATTTCAAATAACATTTCACTATGATCACTCAACATCTTTTTACCATTTTCATTAATTTTAAAAGGGGCAAAACGGTAAGTTTACATTATAAATATAAAATAAGTCTTTATTTTGATTTTTTTTTAAAAAGTTATTTTTTATATATAATGTAAAATTACCGTTTTACCCCTTTTAAAATTAATGAAAATGGTAAAAAGAAGTTGAGTGGTCATGGTAAAATGTTATATGAAATTGAGTGGTCATAATAAAACGTTACATGAAATTGAATGATTTTGATGAAATAAAGTCAAATTGGATGGTCATTGAGATACTAAATTTGAAGTTGAGTGGTCATAGTGAAACAAAATTAAGTCGTGTATCCATGATAACACCAAATATAAAGTTGGATGACCACCAGTAAATTTAACCCATTTACATTTACTCCAAGGCCCTGTTTGATTATGATTATTTTTCATGGAACTTGAAATTTGATTTCCAAGTTCTTAGTTTCGGCATGTTTGAACAACCAAATTTTCTAGGGAAAAGTTTTTCCAAGCATGGGTTCTATGTGCCTATTTTCTTTGGTTTTGAAGAATTGCTTTTCCCACCATGTTGGTGGAAAAAGCAATTCCAGGTTTATTTTATTTTTTATATTTTATTTTTTTAACTTTTTGACAATGGAAATAAATTTCATAACCAATTGTAAAAAAAAAATAAAAAATCACTGTAATAGACAATTTTCATGTAAAATAAAGTCAAACGAACACTAAACTTTGATAAAAAAAAATAGTGAAAAATTAGTTTTCGAGCAATTTTTTTTTTTTTTTTTTTTTTTTACTTTTTGGCAATTGTAACAAATTTCATAACCAATTGTAAAAAAAATTACTTCAATAGATAATTTTCATGTAAAATAAAGGCAAATGGGAACAAAAAGATCCAAAATTTTAAAAAATTTTGGGTGGAAAATTATACCAATCAAACACACTTAATTAACAATTCCCTGAAAAATAATTTCTAGGCAATTATTTTCTCTGAAATTCTTTTTTTTTCCACCCTTGCAATCAAACGGACCCCAAGTGTTAAATCGAATATGACTTGATCACCTCGCTTTTGTTGGTTTCAAATTTCCAAAACCTTGAAAACTAGTCATAATCTTGAATGCACGCCACAAATGATATATTTCACTGCTTAACAATTGAATATTCCGGTGTTCCACCAAAGTAGGTAAATTAGTACACAAAGATGGGGATAGTATTTCCCTTAGCTTATTTGGTGTTTGTTTCACACCTATTAATTTATTTTATAATTTGCTTTGCGATCATTTTACACATTTACATAATAAAATGTTCTACACGAATACTAAATATTTTTCTTTATTTTTTAATCACGCATTTTTCTAAATATCACTATTCTTAATTTTTTTTTTCTACATTAATGATTGTCAAATAGACTCTTAGTCCAAACAAACGAGTACGTGTTTACGTTTTGATGTGAAAAGTTCTTGGATAAAATTTCCAATATCCTGACCACTTTTCGACTTTTTATTTTTTAATTAAGAAAAAAAATTATTATTATATATGGTAATTGAATTGAATTCCATTAAGAAAGAGTTTTGAGTGACATAACACAAAATCTGTATCAGAAGCATATATTTTTTGTGCAGTAATTTTCATTATTAATAAAAAATTCTCTCTATTGTGGAATTTATCGATGGATATTATTGATGAATTACTTGCGGTTAAATTATTATTTTTTTCAATAAATATAACTTTGAAATTAATAAAATGTGGAAAATATCGTTTTTCATTTGTGGTATTATTTCTAGCATCTCTCTGCATGTTAGAAAGGAAAATGTTATTCATCATCAGTGACATTAAACACTAGTTTAGATGTCAATTATATGACATTAAATGATAAATTTATTTAAATGTAAAATTATGTGTTTCATTCAATTGAACCTATAAAATATAGCTAACTAGACTGATACTCGAACACTACTGATGATAAAAAGTAATGTCATGTTAGGGATGAAGAAATTATCGAGACTAACATTATTTTAAATGACAGAAGAGAGCTGCCGCCCCATCCATCTAGAATCTTTTTTTTTCAGCAGCAGTTCATAATTGCAGTCTTTTGGTCTTGGTCTTCAATTTCACAATTTCCTCGATAGGCGCTTCACCATAGTAATAAAATATAGTTGCCAATTATTTCAAAAAAATGACCAAACATGGCTTAATTTTCTTATGGAAGTAGTATGCCTATCAGTTTCTTAACTATGTCATTATATTCAAATTCGACTTTGAACTAATGGAATTTGCACGTGGTAAACAAAATTCTTACGTGAAACAATTTCAGCCTAAAAGTTGGAATGGAACTTGCACATGATGGGCGGAATGTGGATTGTATGGATTTTATTTCTTCAAATTTGATTTAATTTAATGGTAAGTAACATGTTTTTGGTCATTGCTAAAAATTCTAGAAGGGGTTGTATTTTAAAAATAGAAATTTATCATATGTGGAAGACTATTCCAACTAACAAAGAAATTGTTCTGAATAGGATTTTCGTTCACCACGTTCAAGTTCTGTTAATTTTTAAATAATAACTATTAAAATTTGAAATTTCATCTTAAAAAGTAAATTTTGTGAAGAAGAGTAATCTAAACCTTTATATATTGGTTTATATTTTGACCTTTATTCGATGTAGAATTTATCCTTAATATGTGCCCTCAAGATGGTGACTCGTTTAAACAAACCAATCTTAATATTCGCATGCTCATTTTTTGAGTTTTAATCGAATCGAGTTGTTCGTTAGAGTTTAATTGCCTCTATACCATATTAAGATCAGGAGTCCAAACCTTTATAAATGGTCTATATTTTTATTTTTATTCAATATGAAATTTTATCACTGAGCATGTTCACGCAAGATGATGGCTTGTTTGTACAAACCAATTTAGAAAATCACATGCTCATTTTTTAAATCTTAATCGAATCGAATTGCTCGTTTGAGTTTAACGGGTCTGATATCATATTAAAACTTAAAATTGTATCTTAAGAAGTCAATTGTTAAGAGAAATAACCAAACTTTTACAAGTTGGTTTATATTATCATTTATTCGATGTGAGAATTATCATTTGATATGTTCTCGTAAGATGGTAGTTTGTTTGAGCATACCAATCTTAAAATCTGTGTGCTCATTGTTTTTAGTCATAATTGGATCGAATTCATCGTTAGAGCTTAATGAACTCTAATATCATAGTGAGATTTGTGGTTCCATCTTAAAATGTCAACATTTTTAAGAGTAGTATCTCAAAGCTTTATAATTTTGTTCATATTTTCATTTTCATTCGACGTGGCATTTTGTCCCTTTATGTCCCTGTAAAATGGTGGTTATTTTAAGCAGACCAATCTTGAGATTCATATGCTCATTTTTTGAGTTTTAATCTAATCGAATTGATCGTTGTAATTTAATGAATTCTAATACTATATTAAGATTTGTGGTTCCATATTAAAAGGTTAACATTGCTAAGAGGTGTAATCCAAACTTTTATATGTTAGTCTATATTTTTTTTTATTCGATGCGTCCCTAACAATGACTCGAACCTTTAAGATTTTGGTTGTATTTCAAATTGAATCTTTATTGATTTTTCATACGCATTTTGTTGTTTTAGGATAAACCTTGATCTTGAGTACATTGATGATTAGCATTGATCCTAAAAAGTGTTGCCAACAGGTGCCAAAGGTGGTGCGTACGTAAGCCAAATCTAATACGTTAAGATAGATCTAAGGTCCAGATCGCTCCGAGGATTGTACGTGGGAGGCGTTCAATGACACGAGACATAACCATTCGGGTTGCCAACGAGATTTATGGAACAATATTGTATAACGAACAAATCGATATTCCAGAACAAAATTTGTAACTGTATAGTAGTAAAGATACAAGAGTGAGAGAATAATATTGCTCCAAGTATTTAGAATTGCATTATCCTTTACATATTACATGAATGAGGTATTTATAGTAGTACAAATGAAACGTTGACATTTAGATCAAATTACACGTGGCTCATCTCCTTGGCCGACCCGCAATTCATAGCCATTACATTGATTTTCCTATCTACTCAAAGTATTTAATGTTCTTACATTGACAAGACATGACACAAATACACTTTTTACAAAGGTCACATCAATCATTTGAATAAGATTTTTTATCATGAGTTCGATCTTTGCACGTGGACCGTCACTAGCTAAGGAGCCTCGGAGGTACTTAGGCCTCGGATCCAGGAAGGTAAGGGCCTCAGATAACATCAGAGCCTCAGGATAAGGGCATCGGATGTACATGGGCCTCGGATAACATAGCAAGAGGCTCACGGTCTAGTTAAGATGGCCACGTGACAATACCTAGTAAAGTCATAACAATAGTCCCCCAAATCCATGTGTGTTTATTTATGTCATACGTGGACTTTAGTAATGAAGTTAAAAAAGTTTTAAATTTGTAGCCCAACATACTAGTCCCCCAAGTTGAGACAGATATATTCATATTGTGCATGTAGTTTTATCAGTTATTGGAGCTTTGCTTACTTTGCAACATAAATATCCTTTGAATCAGAGGTGGCTAAATTTATTTGAAGCAAAGGCGAGTTAATAGTTGAATTAGCCGAGGCTGAATTCATTTGGAGCAAAGACGAGTTCGTAGTTGGACTGGCTGAGGCTAAATTCATTTGGACCAGAGGTGAGTTCTTAGTTGAATTGGTCGATGCTGAATTCATTTGGAACATAGGCGAGGTTGAATAGAATTGAAGCGATGGGATTCAATATCGAAGCAAATTTGTAAATTAATTATTATGGATGTCGGTGTCTATGATTTGACGATTTTGCATGTTTTCAAGGTGGGTTGATGGCCTCGACACTACTCTTAATACGCGTACAGCTGTTTGCATTTAATGCAAAATGATGGCTTAGCATGCGTGATTTTGGGATGAACATTCATGTGATGAGCCCCATATGTGGAAGACACGCATGGATCAGAGGCGTTGAAAATGCAAACGGTTTGAATTCTACGGCTTAGATCGACTAAAGTCTGGACGGCTCTGATCAATTGGGCCTCGATCTAATGGCTAGGATTGTATCCTTGCTTTGTATAAAAACCAAAATCATGCCATTTCAATACTTTACTCTTATGAAATATTCATCAAATTCTTCCAAGCTTTCTCGCTATCAAAGAATTTTTCGGCCACCGTTTTCGACGAGTCCTCTAACTCTTTGTTGTCTTAGATATTTCCCAATGAGAAGCAGTGACCTCTCAACCTTTACTAACTTTTCTGTAATTCTTTATTTTCCACTTCATTTATAATCAGCCAATACGTCAATGGCTATCACAGTAGCTAAGGTTGGGGATGAGTCTGTGTCTGGGGCTTCGGAGGAATGGTATAGTATGACCGAAGAGCCAATAGATTACGAGGTGGATTTAGGGGCAGCAAAGGTCCTATCTTGCATTACTTTTTCCAAATTAACCGAACTTAGGGAGACTTACTGTATACCCCATTATGTAGAACTTATAGTCCCTGAGCCTTATGAACGATCCTGTTTTTTTAGGCTAGGATGCATGGCCTTTAGCGAATACCTGCTGGAAGCTGGTGTGCGTCTGCCTTTTCGTCCCTTCTTTAGGGTGGTGTTGAGGACCTTCATGTTATCCCCCACCCAAGTTTTGCCAAATGGGTGGAGCCAGGTAGTTGAGACATACTTCCTGTGGAAGGAGGTGTCCCTAGGCAAGGACATGCATTTTCATGTCTTCGAAACTATGTTTTATGCTAGGGTCGTGGGAAAAGACGACTCCAATGGGTGGTACTACATCACCCCTTGGGGATCCCACTCACCCTTCGTAGTTGGGCTCAACTTCTCTATTAAGGGATGTAATGAGTCCTAGTTTTGGGTTAGGGGCAGGTGGCAAATGGTTGAAGGAGATGTCGTCCCAGCCTGTACTGTGCCGACCCATACTACGAAGCATGTAAGTGTTGTCTTATGGTTATAATATTCATGTTAAGTTTATTGGTGCTAATCTTTTCACTTGAATATTTGCAGATTCCAGTACTAGGTACGAGCTTTCTAAGGCTGAGTGGGGTATTATTGAAGACATTTATAAGCGGTCTCCGAAGCTTCGAAGCTTTGCCCATCTTTTAGAGAGAAACCGATACTACTTTGACTTCGGACTGATGGCCCCTAAGGGTAAGAGGCTATAGTTCTAACTTTAGTAGTTTACATGGGTAGTTTGTAACTTTTGTCTCGATACTTGTAGATAAATTCGCCAAGAAGGAGTACTCCTTTCCAGATGTCGCCAGTATCATGAAGGCCACTGCCACTGCTAGCGTTAGGGTCTTGAAACCTTCTTCCTCTGGAGTAAAACAAGTCAGGGCGATGCTCGATCGCCTCAGCAAAGAATAAGTCTGGAGAGGGAGCAAGGGAAGAGGCCCCAAAGGGGGGGTCAGCCAAGCTGACGAGGCAAAGGAAAGAGGCCCATACAAGCAGATCTTCTGTTAGTTTTGGGGCCTTTGAGGCCCATGGCGAAAAAGGAGCTTCCAAGCAGCCAAAACTTCTACAATCCTCAATCGACACTACCAATGGGGTATTGGCTCAAAAGGCCAGTGAAGAGGTGAATAAGGATAAGTTACAAACCTCTGAGGTCGCTAAGAAGACCCAAGTTGAAAGGACCTCAGGGAAGTCTGGGAACTTCCTGGGAGGTAGGGACAATAAGATAGTCCATGCAGTAATCAAAATGCTACCACCTAAAGTCAGGAATGCCTCAAAAGCCTTTAACAAGTTCTGGACTGGGAGGTGGTAAAATTATGTGGCAACTTGCGACGCAGTGGATCTCACTGCCACTTTGGTGAGCCAAAGAGCCAGGGCCTTTAGGGTGGCACTTGAGTGTCAAACAGTGTTATCCGATATCCAGTAAAGGAACAGAGCCTCATTCGAAAAGATGAAAATGACGGAGGAAGAGCTGAAAAGGGTAAAGGCAGATGCTGCTGAATTGAGGGCCCAAAAGGTGGAGGATGATGCTAAGCTAGACTCTGCCCTTTCTGAAATTGAGGCCTTAAAGAAGGAAGTTCATGAGTCTCATGGCGAGCTGGATGCCTTAGCCAAGAAAGTTGAAATATCTAATAGCCACCAAAAGGTCACTGCTGAGGCCTTGGAGAAGGTGAACTTAGAGGGATTCCAACAAGTACATGGATAAGCAGATAAGTTGGTATGCCTCGGAGGTGAAGAAATACGAAGCCGATGTTCTTGAAGCGGTTGAGATCGCGGTGAAAAACTACATTGCTAACTTTCATCTCACCGAAGAGTATCGTCGCTTCGCCCTTTACTGGAGGAGGGTCGTCTATAATGAGGTGATTGAGAGGGCTGAGGCCCTTTATCCTGAATTGGATGCTTCTGAACAAAGCAGAATTCCTTGAAGAGGAGGTTCCTCAAACCCCATCCAAGGAAGACGAGGTTGTTAAAGTGGAGGATAAAGAGGAGATTCCTGAACAGGCTTTCCAACCTCCACTAGCTGACGCTTCTATTAACGAGGCCCAAGCCCCAGCTGATGCTCCCGCTAATGAGGCCCAAGCCCCTACACCCCTAGCTCCAGCTAGATGTAAATCTTTTGTATTGCCTTAGGCGCTCTTATGTAATTACATCTTCAGTTAATGAATGAAATTCATATTGCTTATATTTGGCTGTTTTTCTTTTAGTAATGTACTTGTTGTAACAGATTAAAAAACATGTCATCTAAACTTTTGGGCTTTGATTCTGAACTTTTGGTTGAGATGTTTTGAACCTTGAACGGAGCGTTTGAACTTTGAAGGATTTCAACTTTAATAACTTGAAACATTTTGATTTAACTATAGCTAGTCAACCAGCTTCATTAGACGTTTAAGTGCTTCAACTCATTGCAAGATTCAATTTCTCCCTTAACGTCCTGCCTCGCCGAGGGAGGTATGTGATGTAGGCCTCGGAGTTCAAAAGAGGAGGCCTATTTTGGAAATCTCGCCTTTCCTTTGAGGCTCCCACACTTCCTTGCTTTGAGGATGATTTATCCAAGCAAAGGCTTCTTCCTTGACGTCCAGCCTCGTCAAAAGGGAGGCATGTGATATAGGCCTCAGAGTTCAAATGAGGGGGCCCCTTTTGGGAATCCTGCCTCTCCTTCGAGGCTCTCATACTTCCTTGTTTAGATGATGGTTCATCCAAGCAAAGGCTTTTCCCTTGACGTCTAGCTTCGTCAAAAGGGAGGCATGTGATGTATGCCTCAAAGTTCAAACGAGGAGGCCCCTTTTGGGAATCTCACCTCTCTTCCGAGGCTCCCATGCTTCCTTTCTTGGAGGATGGGTCATCTAAGCAAAGGCTTCTCCCTTGACGTCCAGCCTCATTAAAAGGGAGGCATGTGATGTAGGTCTCAGAGCTCAAACGAGGAGGCCCCTTTTGGGAATCCCACCTCTCCTCAAAGGCTCCCACGCTTCCTTTCTTGGAGGATGGTTCATCCAAGTAAAGGTTTCTCCCTCAACATCCAGCCTCATCAAAAGGGAGGCATGTGATGTACGCCTCGAAATCCAGCCTCTCCTCTGAGGCGCTCATGCGTGAAAACCTTCCTAAAATGAAACATTTATTTATTTTCAAAGGTTGGGAAAAACCTCTAGCTGAGGGTTACATTCACTGATAGTACATTCTTAGATGCTCTATATTCTATGGATTAGGCCGGACCTTGCCGTCCATGTCTTTGATCCAGTAGGTACCAAGTCGGATCTCTTTTTCAATACGGTAGGGCCCTTCCCAATTAGGTCCCATAGTGCCGGCCCCCGATTCCTTCAAAGATAAAACCACCCTGCAAAGCACCAAGTCATTCATCCGAAATGATCTCTTTTTCACCTTAGCATTATAGTATCGGGTCATCTTCCGTTGTTAGGCAGCTAGTCTCCGTTGGGAGTCATCTCTCTTCTCTTCAAGAAAATCAAGCTCACATCTTCTTAGCTCATCGTTTGATATCTCATTAAGGCTTAGTCTTCAAGAAGAGGGTAATCTTACCTCTACCGGGCTCATAGGCTCAGCACCATAAGTCATGGAGAAAGGAGTTTCACCAGTTGGTGTCCTGCTCGTGGTTCGGATAGCCCATAATATCTGGGTTAGTTCACCCACCCAGGCTTCCTTTACAGTGTCAAGTTTCTTCTTTAAAGCGTACTTTATGGTGTTGTTCATAGCTTCGACTTGGCTATTGGCCTGGGGATGATGGGGGTAGAGAAATGCTTCTTAATCCCTAACTCTTCACAAAGATCCCTGACCTTCTTGTTGTCAAATTGTTTTCCATTATCTGAAACAATTGAGTGGGAAATGCTAAACCAACATATTATATTTTTTCACAAGAATTTTGAGGTTTTGGCTTTAGTAATCTTTGCTAGGGGCTCAGCCTCTACCCACTTGGTGATGTAGTCAATTGCAACTATAGCGAACTTAACACTTCCCCTGCCCTTTCGGTAGGTGGCCAATGAGATCCACGCCCCATTTGCTAAAGGGCCAAGGAGTAGACACTACAGTAAGGGCCTGGGAAGGTTATCTTTGGACATGGGAGAAAAGTTGACACATGTCATACTTACAAACAAACTGAAGGGCATTTTTTTCAAGGTGGGCCAATAGTACCCTTACCGAAGCACCTTTCTTGCCAAGGTGAGCCCTCCAGAGTGGTTGCTACACACACCTTCGTGGATTTCCCGAAGCACATAGTCTGCTTCTTCTCCTCCCACGCATCAAAGAAAAGGTGAAGAGAATTCATGCTTGTAGAAAACATCGTCCACCAACATAAAATGGGCAGACCTTCTCCTTATCTTGTAGGCTTCTTCTTTGTTGTCTGGAAAGGTCTGATCCTTGAGATAAGATATGAGAGGCTGCATCAAAGTTGGGGTTTCATCTACCCACATCACCGCTTCTTTGGAGGTGGATGGCCTCAATAGGTGCTCAATTGGCACTACTGCCAATAGCTCTGAATCCTTGCTACTTGCCAGCTTGGACAAGGTGTCCGCATGGGCATTCTCCACACGAGGGATTTGATTTAACTTAAATTTTTAAAAAAAGAAAGTAGGTTCGTGACCAATTTGAGGTAGGTTGCTATGGCCTTATCCCAGGCCACGAAGCTGCCATTCACTTAACCTACAATAAGCTAAAAGTCACTATTAATGAGAAACATCTTCACTTGCATTTCATTGGCCAGCCTCAAGCCAACAAGGAGGGCCTCATATTCAGCTGTGTTATTGGTAGCCTTAAATCTGAACCGTACAATAATGTTCAACTTATGCCCTTGAGAACTCACCAACACCACCCATGCTCCCGAGCCTGTTTCACCGAATAATCCATCTACAAATAAGTTCCAAGTACAAGGCTCATGGGGGCTCCATTTCCTCGTTCAATGCAGGGACATTAACAAATTCAACCACAAAGTCTGTTAAGGCCTCTTGATGGCAGTTCGTGCTTTGAAAAAGATCTGAAACTTACTTAGTTCTATTGTCCACTTCAATAATCTTCCTGAGGCGTTGGGCTTCTGCAACACTTGTTTGAGTGGGAAGCTGGTCAACACATGGATGGTGTGAGCTTGGAAGTAGGGCCTCAACTTATGTGATACACTTACCAATGCCAAAGTCAGCTTCTCCATATCGAGGTAACGTGTCTCGGGAGGTAACATGGCTTTTCTAATGTAGTAGACCGGTAATTAGGTCGGGCCTTCTTCCCTTACGAGGACAACACTTGTGGCTTCAATAGAGACAATCAAGTACAGTTGTAAAGGTTCTCCAAGCGTGGGTTTCGTAGGAGGGGGCCTTCCCTAGATACTTCTTCAGCTCTTGGAATGCCTCTTCACACTCCTCGTTCCATTGGAATCTCTTGCCTCTCTTCAATATCTTAAAGAATGGGAGGCACTTGTCGGTAGCTTTTGATATGAAGCGGCTTAAGGCAGCCACTCGACTTATTAGACTTTGCACTTCTTTAGGCTTTTGAGGGGGATCTCATTTCAATTAACGCCTGAATTTTCTCGGAGTTAGCTTTTATGCCTCGTTGGTTGACCATGTATCCCAAGAATTTGCCTGACCCAACTCCAAATGCACATTTGAGGGGGTTTAGCCTCATGTTGTACTTCCATAATATCTGAAATGCGTTATTGAGATGGGATATGTGATCATTAACCTTTAGGCTTTTTACAAGCATGTCATCCACATAGACCTCCATTGTGTTACCAAGTAAGTTAGTAAACATTTTGTTCACGAGCCTCTCGTAAGTGGCTCCAACATTCTTTAATCCGAAGGGCGTTATTTTGTAACAATAGACCCCTCGATCCATAATAAAGAAGGTGTGTTCTTCATCACCTGGGTACATGGGAACTTGATTGTAACCGGAGTAAGCATCCATGAAGCTCAAGGATTCATGTCTAGCGGTGGAATCCACCAGTTGTTCTATCCTTGGGAGTGGGAAGCTGTCCTTCGGGCATGCCTTGTTGAGGTCGGAAAAATCAATGCATACCCTCCACTTCCCGTTATGTTTCTTCACTAGAACCGGATTGGAAACCCATTTCAGGTAGAGAGCCTCTCAGATGAAGCCATTCTTTATTAGCTTTTGTACTTTTTCCTTAAGAGCCTCATATCGTCCAGGTTTAGAGCTCTTCTCTTTTATCGATGTGAGGCCACTTTGGGATAATTTTTAGGTGGTGGCAGCTGACTCCCGGGTCAATACCCATGGTGTCTTCGTGCCTTAAGGAAAAGACGTCACAATTGTTGCGTAGAAATTCTTTGAGCCTCTCCTTAGAGCCTGTTGCTAAGCCCCGACCCACCTTCAACAACTTGGTGGGTTCCGTTGGGTCAACAGATAAACTTTCTAATTCTTCTATTGGGGCAGTTTGGGATTCGGTGTCAATGATGTGGGGATCGAGTTCATCACAGGTAGGCATTTCTAAGGGGACTTCTAAACCCACGCCCCCAAGCACCATATTCAAGTCCCTATGTTCCGCCTTTCTTACGGCGTTCAAATAATATTTTTGAGAGCCTCGTTGGTCGCCCTTCACCATTGTAACTCCCTGGTCAGTTAAGAATTTCATGCATAGATGATGAATGGAAGTAACAGTTCTAAGCTCTTTCAAGGCTAGCCTCCCCAACACCCCATGGTATGCTGACCTGCTGTCAACTACCAAGAATTCCATGAAGTTTAATATTGACACAGGAGGCTCTCCCATTTCCACTGCAACTGTGATCTTGCCCCTCGGGATTATGCTGTCTCCCGTGAAGCCTTACAATAGAGTGTTGATGGGCGGCAACTCATGGTCCAAGATCATTTTGTCGAAAGTTGATCTGAAAAGTATGTTGACTGAACTGCCATTATCTACCAACATTCTCTTGAACCCATTCCGAGCCACCACGGCCCTCACAACCAAAGCATCGCAATGGCCGTAATGAACACCCTCTAAGTCCTCATGCGTAAACACAATGGGAGGTGATTGGTTCCTTCGGGAACTGTTATCCACAATGTAGTTGGTCAGTGAGGTCCCTTCGCTTCCCGGGCATAGTTCCTTTGGGAATTTATTGTTTCTCCGTCGACGTAGTGGCCTCTAAAAATAGAATCGATATCGTGAATTGGAGCATTTTCTTGTCGATTTCGATGGCTCTTGGGTGTTGACCATTCTTGTTCCTGTCATTTTCGTGTCCTCTCCTCCGTCGGGGTGATACCTCCTGATGACGGGAAGTATCATCCTCTCGCCTAGGCTGCTGTTCATGCTTCGACGGGGGCCTACTTCTTGGGCGAGAGGTGTCCCGATTGTCATTTCGAGAATTCTCTCTCCTAGGATGCTAAGCGATATCCCTACAGTTCGCGGTGTTATGGCTGTATAAGTTATGGTAAGTACAATACTTTTGGGGGTTTGGTATATTCCGAGGCCTTGAACCTCTCCCCCAGCCTCGTCCTCCGCAGAGGGCATGCTGCGTAGGCTGATTTGTTTGATTATTGATGGCGGGCACATCCTCATAAGCTAATTTTGGGATAGCATTCAGGGCAGCTGTGGCAAGTGCTTGGACTGAGCTTTGGGCAACTTCACCTCCAGGTTGATTCCATTGATGATCCATCAAGTGAGAGGTTGGTCATCTACCACGTTGCCTCTGTTGGGGTGCCTCTACTCGCCCTATTTCGATGGTCTATTAGCTCTTCGTTAATAATTTCTCGTCACATCATTATTTGGGTCTTGATTTTACATGTCTCTACGGAACAAATTGTTCATATTCATACCTCCTCTTAACGCGGACAGGGCTTTGCGATCGGTGACTTGAACACAATAAGTCATTTCATCCGTAAAGCGGGACAATAAACTCTTCAAAGTTTCACCGGGCTGTTGTCTCATGTCCTGTAAACATTGAATAGGGGCCTCTTCTTCTTTGCTTACAACAAACCTTTTTATAAAAGTGGCTTTAAACTCTGGCCAACTTCGGATGCTCCCTGGTAATAGCCTGATGTACTATATTTCAGCTACTCCACTAAGAGTTAGATGAAAAGCTCTACATTTTATAGCTGGGGTGGCACTTCTCAAGCTCATGTGTGTCTTGTAGCTATTCAAGTGCTTAGCTAGGTCACCTCTCCCGTCATATTTCAGTATTTTAGGCATTACATAATGGCTTGCTACCTGGGCATTTCTCAGTTCTCGTGAAAATGGCAAATTATCATCATCATCATCCAAGTCAAAGGACCTCCGTGGACCATCTGAATCATAATTAGCTTCGGCCTCATACTTATGCGGTGGTGCAGAAGGCCCTGCTTGGTTGCCAGCCTCATCTTCCCTCATTTGTCGTTCACGCCGAGGCGATATAACTCAAGGGGCATTTTTTGCCTTTCCTCTAGTTGCCGGTCTCAAGAGGTGGAGGCTGTGGCCTACTTCTAGGCGCTGGGACTTCATTCTATTGCCTATGCCTCGATTCTGCTGGGCTCAGCCTATCAAATATGCTGGAAGACCTCTGAGGCCTATGTTCTGGTTCATATTCTGGAGGAAAGTTACCCTCCATGTTGTATGGGGCCTCGGTGGGTCGGCCAGAGGCATGGTTAGAAGATATATAGACTCCCACTTCTCTTTCTATAGGGCTTGTTCCTTTAGTATGCCTGGGAGAACGAGTTCTTTGGCTCTGCACCTCTTCCGGTTGATATTGCTCCTACGGGGCATATGGAGGAACTGGACGGCTTCTATGGCCTTGCATCTGCATCAAGAGCTCTTTCATTGCTAAGTTTTGGTTGGTGATGTTCCTCATATTGGATGCCATGGTTGCCATTTCCTTGATGAGTTGGGCTGCCAACCTTTTTCCATTCGCCTATGGTGGTGGTGAGGTCGACACCGAGCCGTTGGAGCTGTAGTTGTCGAGATTTCATCGCCAGTCTCCCTTACACGCCTCGGGGGGGAAGGGAGGAGGACGTCTTCATCTGAGCTCATTTGTCCTCAAACTCCAAAATTTAGAAACTTAGAATTCCGTTCTCTGAGAGCTTCCTCTTGTTCTTTACCCAAGAACAAATCCTTTTTCAAGGAGGATGCCCCAAAGTATTTTCTCAAACAGCTTTTTCCACGAGGTTGCTCGTGGTTATAGTGTGGTTTCCCACAAACAACGCCAATCTGTTGACCCCAAAAAATGTTGTCAACAGATGTCGGATCCACTCGTGCATACGTAAGCCAAATCTGACACGTTAAGATAGATCTAAGGTCCATATCGCTCTGAGTATTGAACGTGGGAGGGGCTCAATGACACGAGAAGTAACCATTCGGGTTTTCGACGAGATTTATGGAACAATATTGTATAATGAACAAATCGATCTTCTAGAACAAGATTTGTAACTGTATAGTTGTAAAGATGCAAGAGTGAGAGAATAATATTGCTCCAAATATATAGAATTGCATTAGCCTTTACATATTACATGGATGAGGTATTTATAGTAGTATAAATGAAATGGTGACCTTTGGATCAAATTACACGTGGCCTCATCTCCTTGGCCGACCCGTCAATTCATAGCCATCACATTGACTTTCCTATCTACTCAAAATATTTAATGTTCTTACATTGACAAGACAGGACCCAAATACACTTTTTATAAAGGTCACATTAATAATTCGAATAAGATTTTCATCATGAGTTCGATCTTTGCACGTGGACCGTCACTAGCTGAAGAGCCTCGAAGGTACTTGGGCCTCAGATCCAGGAAGTTAAGGGCCTCGGGCAACATCAGAGCCTCAGGATAAGGGCCTCGGATATACATTGGCCTTGGATAACATAGCAAGAGGTCCACGACCTAGTTAAGATGGCCACGTGACAGTATCTAGTAAAATCATAACAATTAGTAAGAAGAAAAGAAGAGGAATCGATGCATTTTGGGAAAAAGAAAAATGCAAAGAAGTAAGTAATGAACTGACTAAGCGGAACATGTGAAGAAACTAGAATATTAAAGTTTGTTTGCAGATATTTATATTATGAAATTATATACCATTGGAACAGTTTGGAGTTCAACACGTTTTCCTGATCTCAGTAAAGAGTTACGTACAAAAGATTTTGTGTTTCCATCCAAACTACCCGGCTGAGCATACATTTGATGCTCGAGCTGCCAGTTTTGATGCTAGAGTAACAGAAGGGGTGAAAATCAGAACAAAGGCTACGGCTCAAGCAGCAAAAATCTATGTTCAAGCAAGACCCCTGGAACTTGTTTCTGGATTCGTTTTGGTAACTTTCTTTCCATATCGTTCGGGGAACTTCAGGTCTTTATATACTAGATCTCTTGTACTTCATAAGATAGTTTGGATGAGGTAAAAATATACAGTTTGCATTTAGGGTTTGGTGAATTGGAAGAAGATTTGAAGGGTTTTAAAATTTGATGCTTAATGATTCTATATTATTTCTTAATCCCGTAATGTCGACCTCAACATGATGTATTTGTTTACTTATGAATATGGGAATCTAGAATATAATCTACCATTTTTAAGCTCTAATTCAATTTTTCTTTTTTGACTTCGAGTGTGAGTTTTTGATTGATGATTTGTAATTGATTTCACGCTTTTAATTATATAGCCAATAGTTGAATGATTTATGAGCTATATTGACACAGAGTAGTAATATGCATGTTTGAAAACTATATTACATAGATTTTAAATAGGGGATAAATATATGTTATTATTGTCTATGAGAATGCTATGTGACGTTGGGTTTTTACTTATTCTCAACATTCATAGAGATGTGGGTAGTTTATAGAGTTAATTATGTCAACGATCATTGAAGTTTTGAATAATTACGTCAATAGTAATTTGAAGTTATGTTTTTATAGTAATAGTCAAGCAAGTTTCTAGCTATTAAGTCAATGGTCACTGTGTTAAAAAAAAAAAAAAAAAAAAAAAACTAGCATTTAGTGGCACATTTAAGTGCCAAATGTCACCAAATAACATTATTTCAAGTGACAACATGGATGTAGAATAGGTAATCTGGAAGGTCACTAACTTAATGAACAAGCTTCATGGGGGCAAAAATGGTTCCATTTGATGCATTAAAAACGTGTGAGATAGTGACCGATGAGATGGCGAAAATGTTGAACCGGAGGCCTAAAAGAAACCCTGTTATTGTGCGGTGGTAAGTTTAAACCTTTATCTGGCTTATTCTGAAAAATATGGTGTTGCAACGAACATTGAGGCTGAATTGTTTGCACTAAGAACATGACAACGACTTTGTAAGAACGACATATAACCTTAATCTTGGCAGGAGTGAATTCTATGTTGCGCTTGAATTTATTATAAAATGTAGAAGAGGACCATCGCATGTTCAATATATTTTGGAAGATATGAAACAACTTGTGCAGGCGTCCCATATTTTCCCTGAAGGAAATGCAACAAATGAGAGGCTGGATCTTGATGGACAGATGCTCATTCAAACTTGTGATTTTAAAGGGAAACTTGTGTTGACCTATGATTGATTATAACCTTAAAATTTTGATTATATCAAACAAGTTAATCTTGTTTACTTACAATTAAATTTAAAGTAATTATAGTCTTCAAAGCATCCAATGATAAATTCATTGATCGTCGTCAAAAGATCTTAAAAAACGAACGTCAAACAAAGATCAAGATCAAGAATTTGAGAGACAAACGTCAATTAAAGATCAAGACAAAAGCCTAAAAGACAAATTTCGAAACAAAATCAAAGACTGGATTTCTTAGTTCAAATGTAAAGGTAATAAAACTTTGATCTTTAACAATGAATGATAAAAGCTCAAAAATCACTTTGTACACTAAAAGTTATTTTGATTATCATTTGCATAAATTGTTTTGATCAAAAGTAAAACTGATTTTCAAAATAATATTTGAACTTATATAATATACTCAAATTGGATCAAACAAGGTAAAAAATAGGAAAATTGGCCGAAACGATCACACGTCCGATCTAAACATGTGGACGTTCGGATGGTCGTCTGGATCCCCATAATTTTTTGCAAAATCTTCATCTATAAATTCGCGAAAGACAAACGTTCGGTTCATCCATGAGAACGTCCCGTTGATGCAACGGTTGATTTTTGTACCATTAAATTTCATATGCATAATAGCTATTTTGGTTGTTCGATCCAAAGGTGGACGTCCGGTTGGTTGTCCGATTCAACGGAGTATTTTGCTTTTTCATATTTATAAATGCACTCACTCTTTCAATTCTTTAAAGAGACTTTCGAGAGTATCAAATTGAGATATATTATGAGATTTTTTTTAAGGTTACATTTGTATTCATTTTATTTATTTATTCATAAAAAAAATTTGATTGATTCAAACTCTTTAATCATCATCTTCATCAAAGTTTTTCATCTCTCTTTTTGTACTTGACTTATTTCTTTTACTCATAAAAGAGAAATATATTTTGAAAAAGATATTTGAACTTAAATTATGTTCGTGCAAAACTCGCTAACATACGGGATCGTTGACAAGTAATAGAATTGATGAGTTAAGAGTATCGTCCCACATGGAATAAATTCAATTCATATTTACTAGTTATGTACGAAATTCGAATTATGCAAATAAAAGAGGTTTTAATTATGTTTTATAATAAATTAATCTAAGAAAGCGGTTAAAAATGTGGTTTCTATCAATTTATGGATAATTGTATTGGATCTCGAATCTGTCTATTGCTATCTATTTCAATTCTTGATTTGTAATCTAACTTCGTTCATGCGTTTTTGACAATCGATAATTTTATTGTAATTAATTCTCTTTTCCAAGACAAATTAAATCTATCATAACAACGACCCAATCTATTCCTAGTTTGAATTTGAATGATTAGAATACATTAATATTTATATTATCTATATGATCTCGAATCTGCTTATTGCTATTTATTTCAATTCTTGATTTGTAATCTAACTTCGTTCATGCGTTTTTGACAATCGATAATTCTATTGTAATTAATTCTCTTTTCCAAGACAAATTAAATCTATCATAACAACGACTCAAATATATTCCTAGTTTGAATTTGAATGATTAGAATGCATTAATATTTAGATTATATATATGATTGCACATGTTATAAATGTTATTCCTAACATTTATTGTACATATGTTAATTTTATCGCGTTTTAAACTTATTGTGAGTCTCCCAACACTACAAGCAACTAATTATATAATTAGTGGCCAATCAATTAAATAATGCAATAGATATGCAAAATTAATCAAGAAACACAAAATAAACTAAACTACAAGTTTTGAATTTAAATAAATAAACAAATAGGGTTCATCTTCATCCAATACAAAAATGGATCTAGCCTAGCATGTTAATATATAAATTACAAAAAGAATAATAGAAAAATATTACCCCGAATCATGAAATAAATCAAAAGATATTGATCTTTAATTCTGAGGTTGAATTCTTTAAAATCTTGTTGTAATTGATCTTCAATTCCTTGCAAAGGCTTGATATCCTCTCTCAAAATATAGTAATTAGCCTATGTTCTTGATAAAATTGATGAAACTATGGTGTATGAAGAGGCAAGAGAGGTTTTTCAATGTGTATCCATCGTTATCTATTTATAATAGCCAGAAAATAGGTCAAAATTTCGTCCAATTTGGTTTTCAAAAGAGTTCGAATCGCGAAAAAAAAAACTAAATATTTGTCTGTGAAAAAGGCCTGTGCGCGTGCACCATTATAAGTGTTTCCCACGCACCATAGAACCAAATGAGTCTCGGGTTGGGGGAAAATAAGGTCGTGCGCGCGAACCATGAATTGCTTGTGCGTGCGCGCAGTATTATCTCTGAACATCTTCTGGTATTTTATCCATAATTTTCTCTACAAGCATTCGATTGAGTTGATTCAAGATGCATTAGAAAGATAATTCAAAGGGCTACAATATATTTTGAAAAACGAATTTTCCAATTCGAGCATTTGATATCTGAAAAATGGGTCTCAAGTTGATACTAAAAATTCAAAACATAACTTTTTCGTCTAGAAATTGATTTGTGAAAATACTTCCACTATATTTCTCTCATTCGACCTCCAAATGCATCCAATTGATCATATATGATGTTCATTTATCGTTTGTGCTCGGAATCAATTATTGAATGTTTGCACTTTGGTTCCCAGACTTTGGATTTCCTTCGTTTTAGCATGTTTTTTGTTCATTTCTTCAAAATCCACCAATTTGCATTGATTTCAACCTAATAAACATAATTAAAACAAAATTAAGCTATAACTCATCCAAATCACTAACAAATACTCTAATTTAATGGCCTACATAAGTGTACAAAATACACTTATCAAACACCCCTAAATGTGAACATTTGTTTGTCCTCAAGCAAAATTATAACACAACTTAACTAAAATTTTAAACACATACAATTAGATAATTTGCCTTTTTTCTCAAGATTGGAATACATGTATTAAAACTATGAACTGCTACAAAATTACAATGCTAAAATTAATTTCTACTTATCCATTGCAAAATCGACGAGTGTGTGTGAAAATTCATGTCAAGTATCAAAATTCATAAAACGATTCAAATCCTGGCCCTTTATGGCCAAATATTTCCTTTCTTCACTCGTAAGATACACACCCCCAAACCATGTATTAAAATTATGAACTGCTACAAAATTACAATGCTAAAATTAATTTCTACTTATCCATTGCAAAGTCGACGATGTGTATGAAAATTCATGTCAAACATCATAAATTCATAAAGTGATTCAAATCATGACCCTTTATGGCCAAATGTTTCTTTTCTTCATTCATAAGATACATACCCCAAACTTCATTCTTTTCACTCTTTCTCCAAGGTGTGATCAAATGTTGAATTTATATACTATTACTCACCTTTTCTAGTTTGGTTAGATCTAACTAATTGCAGTTCAACACATCAACAATTGCAGATTCTCCTTATTTTTATTACTTCAACCTCTAAGATTCAATTAAGCTAATAATTTCTTGTCAAAAGTCTAATTCTCTCGAATAAGTGCTTGAGGTTTAATCAAGACATGTAGCAATTATTTTTATTTATTTATTTTTTTTTTTGCGCAGACTCCTCTCCATTAAGCTTTCTAAATAACAATTGTAGCGAGCTTTCAGCTGATTAAGTCTGATGACCATATAGTACCAGGTTTTTAGAAACCCTTGTAGGCTTAATCACTCAAGTCATAAAGGTTACGAGCAGAAGTTTTACAATAAGACAATATTTTCTATTTTTCATGCAATGATTAGTGCAATACCCATTATTAAACACTTATTCTCAAAAATCGATCTCTAACTTAATATTTTCACCTAATTTTCATCTTATTAACATTAGACAATCCACACAAAATTTAGCACACATGGAACCCACATATATTTCAATGTCTCTCTACAACAGCTCAATCATCCCAAACTATCCTATAATAGGCTTAAGGATGTATAATTTAGTGGTTATTAGGATTTCGCATCTAAGGTCCACTAATTTTTTTTCCTATTCAGATTTTGAATCAGACTATTTTTTCATGATGCAAAACATAAATCTTGTGATAAAAAATATCAAATTTCACATGAATAAGTATAAATTAGCGTTAACATGTAATTTTGAGAAACTTTGATTGATTGAATCAAATTTCTAATTATCACATACATCAAAAGTTTTCATCTAACACTTGACTGTCATTTATTGTTATTCACTGAAGTGTTAGTATCTACTAATACTCAACTCATTTGTATAATTTATTAAGAAAGAGTTTTCATTGTAAAATCATCTAGTCTAAACTTGTGGGCCTGATTGAAATCCTTTGAAATTTTAATAGTATAAGAATTGGTGCTCCTTGTTGTATGTGTCATATTGAGATCTTGTAAAACACAATATTGTGTAAGGATTAGTGCTCCTTGTTTGTGACTCACTAAAATTGTTGTAAAGGGTTCAATTGCACCATAAGTCAATCAATATAGTAAAAAGATCTTGCTCATACCAGAGAGCTTGATAACAGAGGACATAAATCACTGTTTTGAATCAAACCTCCACAATTATATTGTTTACATCATTCCTTTCCCTTTATTTATCACTTTCATATCTGTGCTTATTAATTGAATTAATTTATTTAGTCTTTACCCACTTGAATTTAGATTCCTCGAAAAAAATTTAAAAACCAATTTACTTTCCTCTTGATTAGTTATTCTTGAGCCATCAACTTGGAAATTGCTTCATGTTGGAGTATGTCCTAAATTCCTATTGGATTAAGATTGGGTTCGTTAATTGATAAAAGGAACAAGAGTCTTATTGGTTTGAAAGTCCAGTCGAAAAGGGATTAAAGTTCATCAAGGATTGAATGTTTGATTGATAAAAAGTTTTGGATAATTGAAAACCTGGTTCGAGGTACCTAGGTCGCCCATAACAGAAGAAACAATGAAATTTGGCCCGAGAAGTGGTGCCCCAGCACTACAGTCGTGGTGCTCGAGGGGCAGTATTATCCGGACTGGAATCATTTTTCAATTTTGATTCATTTCTTGTATTGTATTTCATCTAAAACACCTGTAATGAGTTCATATATACACTCCATGTAGTTTAGGCTCTTCTATATAGCTTGAGTACCATATCAAAACACTGTATAGCATTGTGAGAATATCAAGGTAAGGTGATCTAGATTATAAATAGAGACTCGCATATGTTGAGAATATGTTGAGAGTCTTGCAATATCCTTTTTTATACTCCTTTCTATTGATTTAGTAAATTATCAAGCTTTGGATACTTATATAGAGCACTTCAAAAATGTGGTCATTTCTCCTAGATCGAATTGTTCAGGGTTAATTATAAGTAGTGAAACATGTTAGTTTTGGAATTGTGTTGCATTTTTATTTAAGATCAAGAAGAGACCTCTCTCGGAGGATTTTGCCTATGTGGTTTTGTCGTACAATTACACACTTTGGAAGATGTAATAGCAAATATTTGTTGATTGTGTTGTCAAAAAAAGAAAAAAAAAATAGCGATCGAAACCAGCCACTGTTAAAAAGTTCAGTAACCATTTGCAACGGTCACTGAACTTTCAAAGAGGTCGTTTTGATCACTTTTTTTTTTTTTTACTCTATAAATACCCCAACAACATTCCAACAATTCTCACTCTCTTCTACATTTTCATTTTTACCTTCAACTTTAATTATTTAATATCAATTATCATTTGTGACACTACATCTTTACAATTACAATCTTACACATCAATTTTTTTTTTTTTTTTTTATTCTTGATTTCTTTCCATACTCTTTATCTACTTACTTAGTTATTTATTATACATTATTTCACAAATGGATCCACACTCATTTTGTTGAGAGCTTGTTCGGTATCAGAGACGAATCACTCATAACGCCACAAAGTCAATTATAGAATGAATTTTCCACTCTAAACAAAGTACCAATTCCTAAAAATATTCCAGAATTGAATGCTCATGGAAGTGGTAATCCAATTGATTTGAGAAGATTTGCCTATGTTATTTCATTTGGCATGTATCATGGACTCTCGATACAATTTATCAGGAACTAAATATATAATTGATCAGATTTTAAAAGTTTTAAGTTTTAATGTACATATCACATATAGAAATTTAAAACAATCTTTATGTGAAATATATGAATTATATGCAGAACGAATGAGTGCAAATATTAGTCGGGTATTATCTACACCTACTCGTTCCACCGATATTGAAGAAGAAGACGCTAAAATATTAACTTTATATGAATGCGCGCGCGCGCACACACACACACACACACACACATGATTTAAATGCAATAAGTTCATCTAGTAATAATTTTTCTACCTCATGCAATCAAATATCGGACACATGTCTAAATGCATTGATTGCTGAATTAATTGATTACTTTAATCATAATATGACTAATAACAAAACAATTAAAAAAAAAGTTCAGAAGAAGTGATTGAATTCTGGCGAGAGTACGAACAACGATGCCTAGTGATTTCTACGATTGCGAAAAACTTACTAACACCTCCGGTTAACACTGTAGTTTCGGAGTCTTCTTTTGATGCATGTAAAAGAGTTTTGTCCGAGGTTAGGAGCCGACTCGAAGAAGATATTTTGGAATCATTAATGTGCACGAAGGATTAAGAAGACACTCATTTTCGATTACAAGATAAATATATGCCGAATTTGCACGTTGTCAAGTAAGTGATATTTGATTTAACCATATTAATCAAAATTTGTTATTTTATAATGTTGTTTTTATTTTTTAAAAAAATTTCTTTTACACAAATTGTTCGTGTACAATTTTCAATTTCGCGTACTCGAAATTTAAGTAGTTGGTCTCAATACCGAATAAATGAGAAAGGTTTAATTTTAAAAAAATAAACGAGCTCTCACCCGTAAGCTCAGCTCGTTACTGAAGAGCCATGAGCTTGGCCCATTCTCGCGCGAATTAGCGAGCTCGCGAACCCTAGTAGTATACCTATGCAATCATCCAAATATTATGTACGTACAAAGTCTTTAAAAAGTAATTTATTATCTGAAGGAGCAAATTAAATAGTAATTAAGTGTAGAAATTATCATAGATGTTCGCGGCAATATTTTAAGTATTTCCATCTGATTTGAAATGATACATGACTATAAAAGTTGTGAGCAAGTACTATTACACTCAAAACTAAGATATTATTGACTTAGTTGAAACATGTCTTATTTTATTCGTATTTATTTCCTTAGTCAAACACATGCTAACATTTATGACCAATATGTGTCTAAAAAATCACTATCCATTTTGAAATTTGCAGAAAGTTTCTTGCCAGGAAATAAAAAAGATACTCACATGGGGTGGGCCGTATGTAAATTAGATATTTCAAAAAATTTGGGTCACACCTATTTGTGTTTTTCTGTGTGATTTTTTTCTGTACACGTAGGTTGTTTGATTTTGAAAAGTAGGAAATGATTTGACAACCTTTGCTTATGTTGTAATCAAATTTCCAAAATCTTAAAAAATTCGTAATCTTGATTTCGGGCACAAATAACATTGTACATAAATTGACAATTGAATATTCTTACCTTTTAGTCATTGTTTGATTTTGCCAAAAATCATATTTTTAAATAGATTTTTGATTAAAAAAATTATAATTTAAAAAGTGATAAAATTCTTGCAGTTAAAATTAATTATTGACTTTAATTTAAGTATGTATAAACTTTTTTAGCAAATCAATCTGGAGCTTATTTAGAGTTGTTTGAGATTTTTTTAGAATTTTTACCGATAATTTTCCAAATTTTTAATTATAACATTATCTGAAAAATCATTTTTAATTTGAAAAGTCTCTCTCAAACAAATTCAATATCATGTATAGAATTTCCCAAATAAAAGGATAGATGTTTACCTTTTGGTTTGAAAAGTTAATTGGATTAAATTTCGAATATCTTGACCATTATTTGATGTGTAATAGTCTTTTCTTGAAACCGACAAAAAGTATGATAAAGTTAGCTCCTATTTGACGTCCATTATTTCATCAAAATAAATTTTGTAATAGTAATTTTGGAGAATGTGTTTTTAAAAAGTAGAGAAGAAATTTGAGGTTATGTACAAAATATTTATTATAAAAATGTGTGATTGAAAATAAATTTGAGAAAACATGAGTTTTCAAATAATGAGAATACAGATAATTACTATTGTAATTGATCTTTTAATTTTTTAAAAAGGGGGAGGGACATATGTTAACAAAATGGATTGCTAGTTAGTATATATATATATTTTAATGAATATAGAAATGAAATGAACTGAGTGTAAGAAGAAAAATAATATTTTATTGTAGTATCACTCTTTTCATGTTACAAGTATGAAGGTACCAATCAAGCTACATATACAAAGCCTGTTTGAGCCTCATTTTATTGTAATAATGCATTTTGGAATAGTAGATCGATAGAGAATGTGTGGTTAAAAAATAGAGAAATTTTTTAGGTTTACTGGTAATATTATTTTATTGAAAAAATGTATGATTAAAAATAACAGAGAGAAAAATGTATTTTGAAAATAACATGGATCAAACAATGACTAAGTTTTACATTAAACTTACATCCTTGTGAAGTGACATTTTTTTGACATTAATCTTCACAACACATTAAACAATCAATGTCATATTTTGACAACACTTTAAGTGTCAAACGTAATGACACACAAATGAGTATTACTAGCTTAATCGTAGAAATACAGATGTTACCCTTTTTAAATGGTGATTCATTCATCCATCTAGAAATTGTTGTTTCAACAGCGGTATATGACTGCAGTCTTTTTCATCTTAAGATATTCAATTCTTCAAAGGTGGTCCGTTGTGATTAAAGTTATTGGCTTACTGCCATTTTTAGCCCATGTTTGATACACATTCTTGAAAAATGCATTCTTCCTCTACTCATTTGCAATCATAAATTCATCAATAAAATAATATTACCCGCAAATTCAATTTTTTTCCTTATTTTTTAACCACATATTTTTCATCACATCATTTGAAAAATGCATTCTTTTCTCCACAATGTGTATTACACCGTCTTAGTATTCTTTTCACTAATTTATAAATCGTCAATTTTTTTTTAAAAATTTTTTATCTATTTATAAATTTTAGGAAAAATTGCACCAGTGGTCCCTAACCTTTTCATTTTTTGCAAACTTTACAATAACCTTCATTTTGTGTCAAGGGAGGTCCCCAACCTTTCATAAATATGAAGCTGGGGTCCCATAGGATGAAAATCGTCCAAAACACTGTCAGTTGACCTGCAAAATTAGACATATTGACCCCTTTAAGGACATGTAATTTCGTCCAATCAGTATTTCTCATTTGATAGTGTTCAAATCATTGCACTTTTTTCTCAACATCGTTGAATAATATTTATTTTTTCGCCTCCAGTAACTATCAAACGCTTTTCAAAAAGGAGATGGAGATGAATGTTTGCAGATGTAGATTCTTTATGAAAATGAAGACTTCATGGATAAACTTGAACCCATGAAGAAAGTTTATCAGCTGCCCACGACATAAAGATACATGTGAATGTAATTTCTTCTACTAGGTTGACCCGCCAATGTGTCGAGATCGAATGAGCTAATTCCTGGACTTCTACCGATTAGGAGGGAGATGGAACATGAAATAAACACCCTCTTTTCAAAAGGTTGTATATCATGGAAGACTTGACTCGATGGATTTGTACGTGAAATTTTAGTGAAATGGGTCTATACCTAGATCTGGATTAGGTACGAGCTAAGCTGTTGGGTTTCTATATTGTGATGTGGGTCTCAAATTGATAAATAGTGTGGTCTATTATCTTCTAACTTATTTTCTAATAATAAAACATGTTATTATTCAGCTATGTTTCGATGTTTTATTTCTCCTATGTTCCTATTCTTTGCTAAGAATGAATGATTCAAAAATAGAAGGGAGATTTTGTTTAGAAAACATTATGAAGATGGTGCAGCAATAATCCCAAATAAATTGCATAAGTGTCGAGGAGGTCTCTAAAGTTTTCCAATTGTCACAGAAGAAGTCCCAAATGTTTCGAACCATTTGCACCAGAGGTCCCAAACCTTTAAAACAAGTTGCAACATAAGTACAAAACCTTTACTCAGTTGTATCTCAAGTCCTTAACCCTCTGAGCATTTTTTTCATCTTCATTTGAAATGTACATCATCAAAATAACAATTCAAGTTCATAGTCGTCAATTATGTCAAAAGATCAGTTTCGGTCAACAATATTATTAATCCCTTACAAAAGATCATATACAACACAAAAAGTAGTCTAAGAGGACAAAATTAGTAAAGCTAAGTTCTTTTTTGCCCTTCTTCTTTGCCTGTGCTTGAGACTCATTTGATGTAGATGCTTTTCTCTTACCTTTGTGATGCTGACTGTGATTGTTACAGAGTATTTGCTTGTGAACTTGGCTAGGAACTTGCATCTGTAGGCAATGAGGTTGTGTATGTTCTCCTATTGTACCCTATTCCTCCATATCTTCTACATGCCATCTTCATACCCGTTCTTACAATTTTTGTGCATATAGGTGATTCAACTTGTGACCTTTTTCTCATCTTCTTTGGTCTGTCCGTCTGTTACTTTTTTATGGGTGGATGAAGAGATGCCTACCAAGTTCTGACCATAACTCAGAACTTGACATTGGTTGGATTACTGGGTTATAGGTCATAAGATAAACTTCCTTGGTGTAGCATGCATTAACATACTCATGTATGCCAATATTCATAGAAAGCATACCAAAGATTACATGAGCATAGATGATTCTAGTAAATTACCATTTTCTACATGCACATTCCCTTCTTGCCAAATCCACACTCCATTTCATACCATCTTTATTGCTAACCTCAAACTTCTCACTATTGGCATAATCTACCTTCAAGTATCTTGTATCTACCTTTGCTTTTTCAATTATAGTCTTAATTCTAGAACCAAAATCATGATCCCATCTTTGTGCTGCTTCCCTTTTTGTATTCATCCTTATCATATGTTGGTGTCTAATCTTCTCCAATAGTGATATAATTGGATTTTCTCTTGCAACAGCAATGGAAGTGTTGAATGCCTCACATAAGTTGCCAAGTAGGATGTCACACTTGCTATGCTCTTGAAAATGTGATCTAGTCTACTGTAAGGCTGGTTTCTCATTGAGACACTTGAAGACTTCTTCATTAACTTCATTCATTTCAGTAATTGCACTCTTCTACTCTAGCACAGTTATTGCCTTAGCTACATACTAGAATAGACTTTTCAGCGTGAGGCCATTATGCATCAAAATGAAGTTACTGTACAGGTGTCTTACACAACAACTGTGATCAGCTCCTTTACAGAATTTATTAATGGATTCTACCAAACCCTTATGTTTACCAAAGTAAAGTTACTGAACAGTTATTCTCACACCTCGCCCTTAGTCAGGTTCTTTCATTCTTCACATACCTTATTCGTTTTGTAATTTTTATTGAATATTGTACCACCACATCTCTTAGTATCTTCATGATGTCAAATCTCATGCCTATTTGGAATTTTAGATCTTGCATGTCAGTTATAGGGTTAAAACAAATCTCATTCATAGGTCTTGAGGATAAACCTGTGCTTCATTGTCACTTGGAATGCTTTTCAAGTCAGCTAAGTCATCGTAGTCTATCCTATCATCATCACAAGTACTGTCATTGCCCCGATTTTCATATTCCATGTTATCATCACCAATATCAAGAGGTTCAGTCAACTTGAAAAATGCAACCTCATCACTGTCATCTTTAGATACATTTTCCTCATGACCATATTTTTGATCACTATAGTCCTCTATGTGTCCTTCAAATTCATAGTCCCCATCATGTTCGACTTTAGGTTTAACCACATGTTCTTCAACATGTGGAATGCACAACATGTTTCTCATCACTTGGAAACCCCTACACCACATTTTCTTCACTAGTTGGTGCATTCATCATGTTCAACTACAGGTTCATGTAGAATATCATCAATAGTCGGTGCATCATGTTCAACTGCGGGTTCATGTTCAACTGTAGCCTCTACTTCAACATCTACAGGTTCTTCAACCTCATCCATTGTATAATCCGTAGGTTTCTCTACTGTTGCCTTCACTTCAACATCTGCAGGTTCATCTACTGCAGACTCCAGATTTTCAACAACTGCATCCCAAAATCAGTATTACCTATAGGTTCACCCATTGCAGCCCCTACATTTTCACCAGCCTCTTGAGCTCCTATCGCAACATCAGCATCTCCATCAGTATTATCATCCATGTTAACTTCCACTTCAACATGTACCTCACAATCACCATGTGTCTGCTTGCATTTCATCTATTTCACCTAGACTCTCAACCTCATCCACTGTATACAGATCACCATCTACAAAATCATCATGTATCTCCATAGTATAATATGCCCTTGTTTGAAACCCATTTAGAGGAAAAGATAATTTTTGAAATAGTGATTGATGTGAGAATGTGTGGTGGAAAAGTGATGAATTTTTTTTGATTTGTGTGTAATATTATTTTATTTGGAGAATGTGTGGTTGAAATGAAGAATGAGAATGAGAATGAAAAATTAATGGGTGTCAAACGGAGGCTATATACGGTACCCAAGTTAGCCATCATCCATCCTCTGCATTCCATGTTCCTTCCATCTTCTCCAAAACCTCACCCGTGTCAACATCCACAACTGAAATGTTATCTCTCACCTTTTCATCCCATGTCAATTCCAACACTTCAACCACAAGAAAATACCACAACTCAATAATCTTCTTATCCCCGGGCAACTTCACTAAATGAAAGCCCAAGATTTGGCTAACCAAGAGGGGGGGGGGGGGGGGGGTGAAATTGGTTCTTAAAACTTTTTTGTTAACTACACAAGACTTTAATCTAATAGTTATACAAGTGATAGTGAAACAAGTCAAACACAAATATGCATGTAGATAAGTTTGCACAAGGTAAAAACGTTAAGTAAAAGGGATAGAGAATGCAAACGATATATTATGGAGGTTCGATCCAATGCAATGATCTACGTCCCCCGTTATCAAACTCTCCGTCACGAGCAAGACCTTTTTCACTATGTTGATTAACTTGTGGTGCAATCCAACGTTTTACAAAGCTTCCGGTGACTTACAACCAAGGAGCACCGTTCCTTTTACAATGTTGAGCTTTCCGGGACCTCAACACGACCCTCAATTCACAAATGAATATACAAGTGACTAACTTCTTTTCTAGATGAATGATAGAATCAAGATTGATAACAAGAAGAGAAGAGGCAAGCACTTCTATAGTTGGCAATGAGTTTAGCTCAAAGTGTTAGTATGACAAACTTTTTGATTTGAACAAAGGATTTTCACAAGTTCAATTGCTCAAAAACTTTCTCAAGAATTTGATGTTATTGATCTTCTAAAATAATGAAAGTATGAATAAGATCAATAAATGTCTCACTTTTATGCTCAAGAGGGTGTTTTTAAAGTGTAGGAATAGTGAGGTATATATAGCCTTAAAACGGTCAAAAACTTCTGTTTTACCAGACGTCCAGTAAATACCGGACGGTCATATATCCGTTAAATTTTGTCAGAAAAATGGAACGTTGGAAAATGACCGTTGGCCAAAAATCTGCTTTACCGGACGTCTGGTAAGAGTACCGAACGTTCGATACAGCCAGTTTGGCCCGGAACGTCCTCGTTTTAATTTCGTATCAATGTAGGAATTGGAGAGACGTTAAAAAATGTTTTTCAAGATGTTAAGCATATTTTTAAAAGTGTGTTTTGATTTTACTTTTGAAAAACATATATTTTTGTTTTTGTTTTTGTAAAAAATATTTGTATCGAAAGTTTTTGCAATTTTATGACTTTGAGCATATTACGTTGCATTGCCAAGTATAAGAATGTGTTACTTTTACATATAATCGTAAAGACGTTTTAAGAGCTAAGTCTAAGTATCTTGATGTGCATTTCTTGATTTGTTTGTCGACTTGTGTCTTGACTTTCTTGATCTCAAACTTGTACAATCAAATAAGTTCTTGTACAATAATCACTAGGCTGCTCAAAATCAATTTGTTAATAATAAACATGATTTGTTTGTAATAATCAAAACGAGACGTCAACCATAGGTCAACACTAAATTCATGATGTCTGCATCTCTCACCAACCACAATGATGCCTCATTAAATCTCTTATTTTTAACCTTATACAGATACTTCATTCTTTGGGGATATCCCAACATTTTCAAGACATTGTCTAATAGAAATTTATTAAATCAATCCAGAATGACGTAGTCAATATATGTTGTTGTAACATACGTGTATACAAAATTGTGTATCTTGATGAATAATATACCACCATGGTGTAGCGTTATGGTGAAATAAATAGAATTTTCTCATGTAAAACAAATTCAATCAAAATGTTCATCAGGCCCAAACCATAGTATTACAGTATATGGATGCATAATGTGAACCCATAGCCATTGTATGTTGTATGGTACACCCAAGTCTATAAAATAGTAAAAAACATGCAATATTGTAGTAGAAGAAATGACATCGCAGCTCTGTGCATATCAAAGAGCTTCATCATTTTTAGAAATTTAAAAAAATACTCAGTGTAGACAAGAGCAGGAAGGGGGCCTTGTATGTGATAAGTAAAATCTTCAACATTATGATCAGATTCATGGATTCCTTCACTAGACATTGTAGAAGATGACCACTTCTCTTTCTCTTTTTGTAACGTGAATAGGTGAGTGGGAAAAAATTGGTTACTTTTTAATTTTTAAATCAAGTGAGAAATACTGATGGGATGAAATTTTTCCTCCTTGAAAAGGTCAATATACCTATTTTTTTTAATTTTTCAGGTTAACTGATAGTGTTTTAGACGATTTCCGCCCAAAGGGACCCCAGCTGCATATTTATGAAAGGTTAGAGGGACCTTTTCTGACACAAAATGAAGGTTAGGGTAAAGTTTACAAAAATGAAAAGGTTAGGGACTGCTGCTAGAATTTTCCCTAAATTTTATATGCAATTATACTTTAAGTCATTTGATTAATAGTTGAATAGTCTCCCTGCTTATAATCCAAGAATTGACGAGTAAAGGCATAGAGTCGTTTTTAATAGTTTAAACTTATCTAATGTAATTTTATCAATAATCTTAAATTATATCATGTTTGCAAAAATTATGTGCATGTCTTTGATAAGATATTCATTATGGGTGATATGATCGACAACTCAAACATAACCCGTGAAAAGGATATATGTGAATGCTTTGATAAATCAACCTCGAAGATTTATTTATTTAAGCTTTGTATTTGTAGAAACATTAGTAGGACAAGGACATTTATATTAGAAAGAATTGCCTCCCGGTCACTGGCTTACACTCTTTGTGCATTTTTCTGTCTATACTAACTATACAGTTGGAATGAAAACTTATTTAAACTTCAAGTTCATAGATCATAGTTCACCTCTTGGAAGTGAGCCCGACAATGATTGGAACATAGGCAAAGATGAATAAATAAACAAAACAAAGAACTCTTTATCTTATTGTTGTTTCTGGATTACTCGTTTTTTTTTTTCTTTCAAACAATTTGAAGATACTTACTTGTACGAATTATTAGGACTATATTTGAAAGAGTGACATGATGAAAATGGAGCAATATAATTAATAGGATCAAATAAGGAACAAACAACGAACAACATGTAATTTGACCCCACCGACCTACGATGTATTATTAAGATGAATTTGCTTCATTCTATGGTGTTTAGAGTTCTTCAACAATCTACTCCCAAAGAAAACTCTTAGCTTTTCATATTCCATTCTTCTTTTGAGATTTTAACCTTCATTCTTTTTAGAGAATTGTTCTTGGTGGTGAGAAAAATATCAAATCTTAAATCCAAATACCAAAATTGCTACTTCCTTCATATTTGTTACAGTTTCTAAATATCAAGGGAAGGTGACTAGAGTTCCAGTCGTTGAAGAACGTGGTGTTCTTCATATATCCATAAGAGATATACGATTCTACAAAGATAATAGTTGGTGTAGGAGAGCGCAATTCAGGAGAGATTTGAAAATCGGAGCTGCGAATTGGTGCAGGAGCACATAATCCAGGAGAGCTGTTTAAATTACAGTCAGGAGGTTAGATAGTACGTGTTGTCGTCTAGTTTGATAAAATGTAAGTTTAAAAATCGTTTATAGTGAATTATTTATTGACAAAGTGCCCGGAGTTTTCACCTAGTTAGGTTTCTCCGTGATCAATTTTGTGTTTATCTATTGCTTACATAACTACGTTATTTCAATATAAGAATAATTGAATTGCATGATTAACCATGTAGAAAAGAATTAATTAGTGACTTGTTGCTATTTAATTGTTAATTAACTTTAATTCTGCATATTCACCTATTCACCATCTCTATGTGTTGTTAGAGTCGAACTACTTATTTTCAATTGGTATCAGAGCCCAAAATTCAATTCATGACCCTTTATTATTCTAGACGACTCAGTCATTGTGTGTTCCTCAATTTTTCGACAAAAGCAATTATGCTTATTGGAAAGTTTGAATGAGAGATTTCCTTAAAAGTTTAGATGAACGTAATTGGATTAGCATGCAAACTGGGTGGACTCCACCTTCAACTACTATTGTCGGTGTAATTATACTCACTGGTATTTCACTCTGGACTAAAGATGACGTAGCTGAGTGTAATTGGAACAGTAGGAGCATTCATGCCATGTTCATGACTGTGTCTCCTAATGGGTTTAGGAGAGTTTCGATGTGTGAAACTGCTAAAGAAGTTTAGGATATTTTAGAAACCACACACGAGGGAACTAAAACAGTTAAAAATTCTAAAATGTAGATGTTAACCTCTAAGTTTGAAGAAAATAGACTGAAGGACGATGAATCGTTTGATGAATTCTATGCAAAGCTTAATAACATAGTTAAGTCGAGTTTTAACCTAGGTGAAAAGATCTCCGAGTCCAAAATTGTTAGAAAAGTCTTTAGATCCCTACATGAAAGGTTTAGACCTAAAGTAATTGCGATTGAAGAAAGTAAGGACTTAGATGCTATAGAAATTGAAGAACTTGTAGGATCCTTTCAAACCTATGAACTCACCATCTCTCAACCTAAAAAGATTAAATCCATAGCAATGAATACTATTAGGGAAGAAGAGAGTGAATCTACTGATACTGAATCGCTTAGAGACGACGAAATAGCTTATTTCGTTAAAGAATTTCAGAAGATGATGAGGAATAAGAGAAAACCTCAATATCAGAAAATTAAAGTCCCTAATAAATTCTCGAAAAATAGACATGAGAAAAATAACTCTAAGACTCACATAAGAAAACTCAATCTGTTAGATGCTATGAGTGTCAGAGTTACGATCACTATATGAATGAATGTCATAACTTGTAGATCAATGGAATGTGACTGAAGTTCTAGTCGTTGAAGAATGCGATGTTTTTCGTACATCCACAGGAGATAGACGATTTCACAAAGTTAGAAGTTGCTGCAAGAGAGCGTAATCCAAAAGAGGTTTGGAAATTACAATTGAGAATTGGTGCATGAGCACACAATCTAGGAGAGTTGTTGAAATTGCAGTCATGAGGTCAAATAGTACGTGTCATCGTCTAGTCTGATAGAATATAAGTTTAAAAATCGTTTATAGTGGATTGTTGACTGACAAAGTATCTAAAGTTTTCACCCATTTGAGTTTCTCCGTGATCAATTCTTGTTTTTATATATTACTTACATAATTGCAGTATTTCAACATAGGAATAATTGAATTGCATGATTAACCATCTAGAAAATAATTAATTAGTGACTTTTTTCAATTTAATTGTTAATTAATTTTAATTCCTCATATTCACATATTCACCTTCCCTAAAAATTGTTAGGGTCGAATTACTTATTTTCAGTGATCATCAGCACTAATAATGTATAGCATCATTCGAAACTAAATATGTATTTCCACGTCACATAAATGAGTGCGTAAAAATGTAAACTCTGGATAATAATGTCAAGAAATAAAAGTTAGAAAAAAAAAAAGTGCAGAATGAAATAGAATGAGGAGGTCTAGTGAAAATTTTCTCTTCACTTTGACCAGCCTTAGTTGTGATAAAAAATTTCTTTGCCTTGTCATTTTGTTCCATGCCTTTTTCTTCGTCTTCATTTTTATTCTTTTCGACGCCATATTTTACTTAATAGTCTAATATGACAGCCACCATAAAAATAAAATATTCACGCTATAATAAACTATATGCGTTTTTTGAACAGCACCAATTTATCTTCAACGGAATTTTGTATGTTGGTCATAATATTTATCATTATTGCCACATATTCTCTCTCTCTCTCTCTCTCTCAAAAATGTCTATATATACCTATATGGCCAAATTCACATCCCACAGGTGCCATAGAGAAGCAATACAGCACCTTCTTCACAATCTACAGCAGGTGTTCCAAGAAATTATTATCTATATATATAGGATGAAGTCAGTTGTATTGAAATACATAATTCTGATTTCATCCCAGCTGAAGTGGGCATGGGATGTCCTTCTTCACCAATCCTTCTTTCAGCCTCGTGGAATCGAATTACGTGACTATGTTGATGGCCTTACTGTAATGTGTTATGAAAATAATAATAATACAGAGTGTGGGGATTCATCGGTAGAGTGTGCTGTTTGCTTATGCAGAATTGATGAAGGGGATGAGGTTAGAGAGCTGAGATGCCACCATCTTTATCACAGAGTTTGCTTAGATAGGTGGGTAGGATATGGACACAGAACATGCCCACTCTGCCGGAATAACCTAAAGCCACGGCAACTGGCCGCGGACCTCCACCTGCAGGCGGAGGTGATAAAAATTAACTTCTGCGCCACCAGATCAAGGGACGACCGGTGTACCTGGTGGCTTCGCTAAGTCTATCTCTAGCTACACAGAGGGTGCAGGATGGATTAGTACAAATCAGAAGTTTGGTAATCCATTTTTATCATTTATTCCTTACTATGCTACTCGCTTGTGGTGTTTCTTTTATTGGTTCAATGTTCTTTTCCAAAATATATGTACAGTTATGCTATTTGTAATGTTAATGACGATATATTAAATTGACATCTTATTAATGGAATGAAATCAAAAAAGAAATAGATTCTCTTATTAAAACCATTAATTCATCCCTGTTGATGAAAGTGTAAGTGTTATGCCCTAGGTCCAATCAACTTTGGACATAAGCACTTTTAATGTATATATAACCGATGCATATTTATGGCAAGATTTATTATTGAATTAATATTCTAATTAATTAAATAATAGAATCCGTAAATTCAAGTTTTGGTGATTTGTTAATCACAAAGAGTTGTGATTGTGAGATACAAATTACATATGACTGAATCTTAAATCGTCCGTGGTCGTATGTAATAACGAGATACGGATATCGTTATTATGGATAGACCATCACGTGTGTCATTTCTTACTTATGAAGTAAGTAGTTGATCTTACAAACTAAAGTGTGGAGACACTTGAATGAACACGTGAATGTTTGTTATAGAATAAAACATTGGAGACCCGCTGAGAGATTCCACATGGAAAACTATCTGAGTGTCAGTGGTTAATCTCTAACGTTCGGTAGTGAAATTGGTCATTTGACTTGAGATCATCATAGTGCCTTATGTGAGGACAGTCATGCTTTGGTGATGTCGGATGTTGCTCTGTCAAGGGTCGCTAATACGGCATCATTCGGGTATGTCAAGAATCATATGAAGGTTGTGAATGATCAATAGAGGATTCGTCACTCTTAGATAGTAAGAGATTATGATCTACGTTTCATCCAGTTAAGTTGATAATGAAATCCTTGGCCAAGGTGAACTCATAAGTCGAAAAAGAGTTTTCGACTTACATTGACTTAACAGTAGGATAAAAGATATGATCGATAATTAAGATTGACTCACGTCCATATCTCGTAATTGATCGGATCATATTGACGAAGGGATTATAGTTTCACGGTAAACGAACAAGTTTGGTTTTGTCATGTCACGTGACATTTCCCGTCACATGTATTGCCTGACACATTGCTAGTTGTCAATCTGGGACAACGAATGTGAATTGATGATAAATTAAAAGGGGTATTTTAATTTATCAATTTTGATTAGATCAAAATAATAATTCACGTCGTTAGACATCGTGATCGGGAACCTAATGGGTCACACACAAAAGAGAATCAGAAGAATGATATTTACCAATTAATTAATTGACAAGTGTTGGATAATTAATTAATTGGGTTGCTTATTAATAGGCCCGAATTAATTAATTGGATTAATTAATTCATGGACCGGATTTAATTAATTTGATTAATTAAATATTGGACCGGGTTAAGTTAAGAGATGGGCCAGCCCGTTTGGACTTATATTAATAAGCTGTTAGGGTTTGAAAACAGTAATGGATTATTCATTATTCTTGCTAGCACGAGAAAAGAAAACCCTAGCCGTCATTCTTATTCTCTGTGTGGATCACCATTGGAGGCTGGACAATTGGACAGCTTGGATTGTAGATCGTGATCATTGGAGTTCGTGAATCAGCAAAAGAGTTTGCAGAATTCATCAAGGTATTATTCTAAACACAGTTTCTATCTAAACACAATGTAGATCCTTGTTTGGGAATCGAAATTTGCTTTACTTCCGCTGCGCATGATTAAGTAGGTTCCCAACAGTGGTATCAGAGACTACTTTGTGTTTGTTAGAAATTGTTTTTGCATGTTTGAACAATCAAAAGTTGATTGTTTATTTTTTCTTGAATCTAGCAATTTAATATTATATTTTTCATCTTTTAAAAATCTGTTTTTGAACGATGATAAAATATATTGGATCTGAAAAATGGATTTAAAAAAAAAAAAAAAAAAAAAAAAAAAAGGGGGTTGAAAATCTGCCGGCAGCAACAAACGCCGCCGGCGAAGGTGGCATGGCGAAGCAGCAGCTTCGCTGCGCGCGGCGACCGGTGACGCTGTTGACAGCGGCGCCGTCGCCGCTGTTTATTTCATCGGCAGGCGCTGCTGCCGCTAGCAGCAGCAACGCCGGATGTGAAGCGCAGCACACGGGCTGCTGCTTCTGCAGCGCACCGTGCGCTGCGAAACCGGCAGTGTCGCCGCTGTTTGACAGCGGCGACACACTCGCCAGTGGAGGCGGCGGTTCTAGCGCCGCCTGGAGCTGAGAATTTAGGGTTCCAGTTGGTGAGAGTGGATTGGGGACGGGGGCTTCACCTGTAATTTGTGAAATTTATGGGGGCCGCCTGCAATTATGAGAAAAAGGGTCAGTTTGCAATTTTTTAAATAAAGGACCTATCATGCAATTTTCGAAATTGAAGGGCTGCCTTTTAATTTTAAACTTGGGTCAGATTTGCAATTTTCAAAAAGGGTTTTGAATTTAAATAATAAACTGATTTTTTAAATTTGATTTTGAAATGAGTTTTGACTCATATTATCAATTTTGACCCGTTTAAAATTTTAATTAAAATTGACGACTTTTTATATTTTTGTTAAAATTGGATTTTAACTTAAATATAAAACTTAGACCCTAAATTGAATTTTATTTTAATTAGGAGTTTTATCCTAAATTAAAATGTTAATTCAATTTGAATTAGAGTTGGACTCTAATTTAGTGTTTGATTAAAATTTGATTTTAATTAAATTATCCACCCTAATACTTTCTTGAAATTAGAGTTAGACTCTAATTTGACATTTTTAATTGAAATTTGATTTTAATTAAATTGCCTCGCCCTGAAACTTTTCTTAGAATTAGAGTTAGACTCTAATTTTGTATTTAATTAAAATTTGATTTTAATTAAATAAATTCGCCATAATATCTTGGAATTGGAGTTTGACTCTAATTTTGTATTTAGTTAAAATTTGATTTTAAATTAAATTTAATCGCCTTAAGTTTTGAAATTAGAGTTGGACTCTTATTTGGTATTTAATTAGAATTCGATTTTAATTAAATTATCTTATTTTAAAACTTCGAAATTAAAGTTGGACACTAATTTTATATTTAATTAAAATTTGATTTTGATTAAATAGTTCCGCCCTATAATAGTGGAATTAGAATGAGATTCTAATTTGGTATATAAAATTAAAATTTGATTTTAATTAAATATACCCGCTAATTAAATTAATTGATTAATTTGATTAATTAATTATTCCGATCCATTTGTCTAAATTAGTTTAGACGACTTTAATTGCTAGAAACTTGAAACATGTTTGCATATAATATTAGATATTATATATGAATGTATTTATATGATGAATGTTCTACTAGTGGATGATTATGGACTCGACCATGTGGATGTGTTGAATGGTTAGTTTTATTCTTGTTGTTATTATGGGCCTACGAGCTCTAATTTATTTTGGACCTGTGAGTCCGTTATTATTTTGGGCCTGCGCGTCCAATATTATTTAGGCCTGCGTGCCAACTAGTATAGGATACAAGTTGCAGCTGGACTAATTGAAGATACAAGAAGAGGAGGAGACCATAGAGATGAAGCATTGTATGAATCAATGTTATACCCCCTAGGAACTGACCAACTAGTCTTCCTTATGGCTCGGGAGGACTAGATAGTATAAGTCCATAATCGTCCACACTATTATATGTATGTTTATTTGCATGCTAGATGTATAATAAAATATATATAATTATTACGATGAGACATTTGCATGCAAAACCCCTCGCTAAAAATATTAAGTCAGTTTCTTTTTCGCCTTCCATCATTATAGTGAAAAACTAGAATCCTAAATCGATCTCAGCTTGTTGAGTACACTCAAGGCTGGTCTATTATGGATATGTTTGGCACTATGAAATATTAGATATTTCTGAATGATGGGTTTGACTTAACTAAAATTTATCTTTTGTTGAGTACACTCAAGGAGATGAATTTTAGAGGCATGTTAAAATATTAAGTCATATTTATATTAGCCTTCCATCATTATAGTGAAAAACGAGAGTCCGAAATCAATCTCAGCTTGTTGAGTACACTCAAGGCTAGTCTATTGGGGATATGTTTGACACTATGAAATATTAGATATTTCTGAATGATGGGTTTGACTTAACTAAAATTTATCTTTTGTTGAGTACACTCAAGGAGATGAATTTTGGAGGCATGTTAAGCTAACACATAAGATGTGTGAAGACAAAGAGTTGTCAACTTAATGATATGGGAGTTGTATGGAGATACAATTGATAATAGTATCTACCTAAATGTTTTATTAAGGCTTGTTGAGTACACTCAAGGTTTTGATATAACAAATGGGATCCCAACCCACTGGGAATCAAGTATGGATTCCATAAATTTATGTGAGAGGGTCATAAATTTGAGTTAAACAGTAGGAGCGAAATTAATTTAATAAAAGACCATGTTAAATTAATCGATGCATTTTATATATTATTCTTTTACTTTTCGTCTTTTACATTTATTGAATCTTGAGTAACCATATGTATTTGAGCGGCATACTGTATGCCAACAACCAAACAAATTTTCTTGATTGACACGGCAATCTGAGAATTGTTCTCAAGCATGAAAAAATGGTTATGTCCTTGAGTAGCCCTTTCCAGAGACACTTGTTGATGACTCAATAAAGGAAGAGGTGGCTGCTATAATAAACACAGTTATGACGATAGTACTGCAACACGTGTGATGTTTGCGACTATGTCACCTGAGTTACAAAAGCAACATAAGAGTATAGATGCTAACACATGATTTCAATCTCAAAGTGTTGAATGATAAATAATCACGTGTGGAAAGATATGAGATTTCCTAGCAACTATACCATTGTATAATGGCAAAAGAGTCTCCGGCCAGTTCTGATGTACTGAAGACGTTGACTACTTTGAGAAGTTTTCTCAATTGAGTTCAATCATGAACAATGAACTAAGTATGACTTTGTTCTACAATCTTTGCCAGTAGGTTATTCGTGACTAATTATGAATTTAACATGGATAAATTCGAATGCACACTTATTGAGTTGCTGAACGTGCTTAAGACTGTTTTGCCCAATATCTATGTTTGTAGTGGGCAAATTTTAGTCATAGATTCCTTCAGGGAAGTCTAAAGGATGTTTTAAGAAAACATCTAAGATGACTAAGACAGTTAAAGCAAATAAGGACAATACCAAATCTAATGACCATTATTATCATTTTGGAATGATATGTCATTGGAAAGAAAATTGCAAGACTTATATCTACTTCATTAGTTTCATGGGTATTGGATACCAGATATGGATCTCATATTTAAATAAATATGCAGAAACTAAACATAAGCAGATCACTGAAAAAAGGGAAGAAGTTGACCTGTACGTTGAATATGAGCAAATGTTGCTGCATTGCCTATAGGAGCTACTTTTTACCTTTGCCTTTAGGCTTAATATTAGAATTAGAGAAATATTGTTTTGTTATTTCCATTACCAAGAGCATTAAATAAATTTCATGTTTGGACATGAATTATTTTAACGTTAAGGACAATTGTTGTTCCTTTTATCTTGATAAGATCTTAATGGTCATGGTAAATTACAAAATGACATTTATATTCTAAACATTGAGTATTCTATAATGAGTATAGATACCAAAAGGCATGAAAATGATAATCTGAATAACACCTATATCTGGCTTGCAGATTTGGTCATATAAATGAAAATGCAATTCCAAACTTACATGGAGATGTACACTTGAGTCAAATGATTTGGAATCATTTGACAAATGCAAAATATGTCTGTTAGGCATAATGACCATATCTCCTTTTACTTGAAAAGGAGAAAGATCTGTATAATTACTGAGTCTAATACATAGTGATGTATGTGGACACATATCAATCAATGTTAGATAAAGTTTCTCTTATCTCATCACATTTACTAGACGGCTATTTCAGAAATGGTCATGTATATTTGATGAAATTCAAGTATGAAACTTTTGAAATGTTCAAGGGATTCAAACTAGAAATTGAGAAACAAATAGGTAAATAAATTCTCACACTAAGATTTGATCGATGTGGAGAATATCTAAAATGTAGAATTTTAGATTATCTAAAAGAGAATGTGATTCTATCGCAGTGGATTCCTATACATGCATTGCAACATAATAGTGTATTTGCAATGAGGAATCATGCACTATTAGATATAGTGCAATAAGGACAAGCCATGCAAATACTTCAAAATCGTTTTGAGGTTATGCACTGATTGCCACGTGTCACGCACTAATCGTGTCCCATCTAAATCGGTTAACAAAACTTCATACGAGTTATGGAAAGACAGAATGCCCCATTTTTCTCATATGAAAGATTGGAGCTGTGACGCTTATGTGAAGCGCACTGAATCGGATAAGTTTGAAACTAAATTCGATAAACATATATTTGTAGGATATTCAAGAGACAATTGGATATCAATTCTATAATCTCATTGAGAAGAAGGAGTTCATCTCAAGCCATGTCATACTCCTAGAGAAAATGTTTATTCTAGGAGAGGACAGTGGGAGTAGAGTAAATCTTGAAAGAGTTCAAAGATTCACAGATATAGTTAACCAAGTAGATAACCTGAGTCTGATCCCAAAGTGTTGAGGGACATACTCTTGATCAGGAAGTGGAGACTCCTGCGGACACGACAGCTTCATGTAAATCTTGTAGGATCATTCGACCTTCTGGAAGATAAGAATCCATGATTACTAATCTAGCATTACTAATCGAGGATGATGAACCTACAAATTATGCATAAGCAAAGTCAAATGTTGACTCGCTGACATGGCATAAGGCTATAATATCCGATATGAACTTAATGTTACCAAGGTTTGGACCTTGGTCAACCCGCCTAATGGATTGAACATATAGGTTGTAAATGAGTTTACAAGAAAAGTTCAATATGGATTAAAATAAGCCTTTTGGAGCTGAAATATTCGATTTGATATAAAAGTCAAAATGTTTGATTTTATCAAAAATGAATTGTGTGTTTAAAAGAAGATAGTGGGAGCAATGTCGTATTCCTAATATTATATGTATGAGACATATTAACAGGAAACGACGTCTTTGTATTTCAATTGTTGAAATTATGGTTGTTAAATAATTTCTTCATAATAGATATGTGAGAAATAGCTTGATCTATAGAGATAGATCTATAAGATTGCTTAACTCATCCATATCTATATAGATAAAATCTTAAGAAGATTTTATATGGAGAAAATGAACTGGGAGTTCATGGATACATTGATGCTAACTTCTAGTCAAACTAGAATGATAGCATATTTCAATTAGGATATTGGTTTACTCTTAAGCGATATGTTGGAAAGGTTCCAAATCGAAAATCATTGTTGATTCAATAATAGAAGCCTTATACATCACTGCTTTAGAAAGCAACAAAAGTTGTTGTTTGGGTCAAAGTGTTCATTAATGAACTTGGAGTAGTTCCTAACATTGTTGATCACATGCTTCTGTATTGTGATAATAGTGGAGCCATCGTGCAAACGGGGAACTAAGGTCTCATCACTGATCCAAACATGTGTTAAGGCAGTATTATCTCATTGGAAAGTTAATATAATGAAATGACGTAAAGAAAGAATGAATTCCCACGAGTTATTAAATTGCAGATCCATTGACAAAGAGTTGTCGCAGTATAAATATGATTGTCATGTAGACTCTTATGGTATAAGATACATAAGGGATTGGATCTAGTGCAAGTGGGAGTTTGTAAGTGTTATGCCCTAGGTCCAATCAACTTTGGACTTAAGCACTTTTACTGTATATATAACCGATGCTATTATGGCAATATTTATTATTGAATTAAATTCAATTAATTAAATAATAGAATCCCTAGATTCAAGTTTTGGTGAGTTGTTAATCACAAAGAGTTGTGATTGTGAGATACAAATTACATATGATTTAATCTTAAATCGTCTGTGGTCGTATGTAATTACGAGATATGGTACGTTATTACGGATAGACCCTCACGTGTGGCATTCTTACTTATGAAGTAAGTAGTTGATCTCACAAGTTAAAGTGCTGGAGACACCTTGGAATGAACACGTGAGATGTTTTGTTCTAGGAACAAAACATTGGAGACCCGCTGAGAGATTCCACATGGAAAACTATCTAAGTGTAGTGGTTAATCTCTACCGTTCGGTAGTGGAATTGGTCATTTGACCTGAGGTTATCATAGTGCCTTATATGAGGACAGTCATACTTTTGTGATGTTAGATGTTGCTCTGTCAAGAGTCGCTAATACAGCATTGTTCGGGTATGTCAAGAACAATTTTTTTTTTTTTTTTTTATTTTTAAAAGATTTGTGACTGATTCATCAATAGAGGATTCGTCACTCTTAGATAGTAGAGATTATGATCTACATTTCATCCAGTTAAGTTGATAATGAAATCCTTGGCCAAGGTGAAGTCATAAGTCGGAAAAGAATTTTCGACTTCAGTGACTTAACAGTAGGATAAAAGATATGATCGATAATTGAGATGACACACATCCATATCTCGTAATTGATCAGATCATATTGACGAAGGGATTATAGTTTCACGGTAAACGAACAAGTTTTGTTTTGTCATGCCACGTGATATTTTCCGTCACATGTATTGCCCTGATACATTGCTAGATGTTAATCTGGGACGACAAATGTGAATGATGATAAAATAAAAGGGGTATTTTAATTTATCAATTTTGATTAGATCAAAACAATAGTTCAGTAGTTAGGCTTCTGATCGGGAATATAATGGGTCACACACAGAAGAGAATCAGAAGAATGAGATTTAACATTAAATTAATTGACTAAGGGTGGATAATAATTAATTGGGTTGCTTTTTAATAGGCGCCGAAATTTATTAATAATTGGATTAATTAATTTTTTTTTTTTTTAATTAATTTGATTTCATTAAAGTTGGACCGTAGTTCTAGAGAAACAAAACCATGGAAGAATATCACACATGAAAAGAAATAATGAGACTGTTATGGATGTATCAGTCTAAAGGCTCAAAAATCTTACCAGCTTTTTTATCTACCGAATTTAGTTACTATCATCCTCAAAGAAAATAACTCTACTAATCAACTCTAAGTTAGAGGATTATTCATTCAATCATGTTATGAGTTCTTTAAAAATCTAATTAATTCTAACAAATAGCATACACAACCAAAAATCTTTTAACATCAACTTCTCTTCTTAAAAAATCATGCAATTTCTTTTTTGAAAATTAACTCACTCAATCTAAATGCAACCTAAATCTAAATCCCTCTTCCACACTTAAAATTTACATTGTCCCCAATGTAAGGTCCAATGCAAAGAAAATGACGAATATAACTAAAATAAAAAAAATAAAATGCAAAAAATAAAAACAAAAATAAAAAGATAAATTAATGAACTCCCTTTGGGTTGCCTCCCAAGTAGCGCCTTCGTTTATTGTCTTTGGCTCAACTCAAAATGTCCTTATTTAGCCTGAGTATATCATGGTTGGCTTCGATCTTCCGTATGGGGGTAACCAAGTCCAATGGGAATGATAACTGGCAATGTTTCTCCACCTCTATGGAATACATATTTGTGGTGACTCGAGTGAGGCTTCGAATCTGGAATGGAAGTTTGCAAAATAGAAAGTAGAGGCCTCTCATTAGAAATTGGTAATATAAAACCAAAACTTTGGCCTGACTCTGGAAGATCATTTAATGCTGCCACAGTTTTTTGTAACTCAGTGTTTAAGGCCATCTCCTCTTTTTCTTTCTCAAGATGCTCAATATTAATAGCTTCCCATTATTTTTTAGCAACAAATTCAAAAACATCATGTGCTAATTGATTAATCACATCAATAAAATGAACATGGTTATTATTACACCGATGTTTCATGGAATCATAGATATTAAGTGTAATAGTTTTATTATCAAATTTCATGGTTAGTGTGCCATTATGAAAGTCCATTTTAGTTTTGGATGTCTTTAAGAACATTCTTCCTAACAAAATAGGGGTAGTATGATTACTATTGCCCATGTGAAGCATATAAAAATCAGCAGGAAAAACCAACTCATTAACTTTCACGATAACATCATCAACTACACCCTTATGATAAACATTAGATTTATCAGGTGGTTGGATTATCACACCAGTGTCAATTAAAGGTCCTAATTTCAAGGAAGAGTATACAAACTATGACATGACATTAATAGATGCTCTTGAATCTAACGTAGCCTTCTCAAATTTAGTATTGCCTATCGTTCAAGGGATAGTGAACATACCTGGATCCATACACTTTGTAGAAAGTTTCTTTTGAATTATTGCCTATTCTCCAACTTTTATCCTTTTCAATCCCCTTCAATTTCTGTTTCCTTTTACTTGTGCACAATTGTTTCAAAAACTTAGCATAACGATGCACTTGTTTAAAAATATTTAAAAGTGGAATATTTACCTCACATTTACTAAAAATCTATGCAACTCGTCATGATCTCGTTCATATTTCCTAAATCCTACTAAAACTTGAGGAAAATGGGGTATTGGTTTATAATCAGAGAGGGGTAAAAACTTACGCTCAGTCACCTCAGTATCATTGGTGATAGTCTTGTTTGCAACCTCTTTTTCTTCATCTTCTTGCTCCAATGGCCTAAGTGATGCCTTTACCAGAATCTCAACCTCTTTACCACTTTTCAGGATGATTGCGCTCACATTTTCTTTTGGATTCACCATTGTTTGATAGGGTAGTTTTCTCGAACTTTGCTCCTCTAGCCGACTGACCGCTTTAGCTACTTGACCCATTTGATTCTCCAAACAGTGAATGCTAGCCCTGGTCTCCTGTTGAAATTGCAAAGTGTTTGTGGAAATGGATTTAACAATATCTTCTAAAGACACACCAGAGCTAGAATTTTGGCCATATTGTTGTATAAGAGGGTATGGCTCGTTATATTGCTGGAAATTTTGTCAATTCTGATTCATAGGTTGATTTACTTGTCGATTCACATAGCTAAGATTTGGATGATCCCTCAATCCTTGGTTGTACGTGTTTGAATAGGGATCATAATTCTTCTGTGGTTGTCTAGGGAAGCAACCGACTGCATTTACGTGTTCAACGGATTCTTCCTGAAGTGTTGGGCACATATTAGTTGGATGGCCCACCAATGAACAAATTCCACATGCATTCGCTGTTTACATAGTACCTGCATCATTTGATGAACAATAGTGGTTAGACTCGCTATTTGTTGTTCAATGGATAAGACATTTACCTCGTTAACTTGTCTAGAAGAGGAATCAAATCTAGCGCCAAATTGTTGAGAGTTGGCTTCCATGTTTGCAATTAAATTTATCGCTCCTTTAGGAGTTTTATCCACTAAAACTCATCCACTTGCAGCGTTAATCATGCTCATTTCTGTAAGTAAAAGACATTCATAGAAGTATTGGATGTGAAGTTGCTCACTGATCTGATAGTGGGGACAACTTGCACACAATTTCTTGAACTATTCCTAATACTCATGTAGGGATTCCCTGTGATCTTGTCTGACATCGAAAATTTCTTTTCTAATATTTGCTGCCCTTGAAGCTGGAAAATATTTCTCTAGAAATAATCTCTTCATTCCATCCCATGTGGTAATGTTTCCCGATGGTAGATAGTAGAGCCAATCTTTAGGTGAATCCTTCAGAGAAAATGGAAAAGCTCTCAGTTTGATTTGTTCTTCGGTGACTCTCGTAAGTTTCATACTTGTACAAACCACATGGAATTCCTTTAGATATTTGTGTGGATCCTCACCTGCAAGACCATGAAAAGTAGGCAAAAGGTGTATTAGTTCAGATTTGAGCTCAAATGTAGTAGTAGCATCTAAAGTAGGAAAAGTTATGCATAAAGGTTGTTGATTCAATGTAGGGGCTACAATCTCCTTCAAAGTTCTATTTTCAACCATAGTTCTTTCTCCTTCAAACTCAAAATCTTGTTGGATGTTACTCCATAACTTGCGCAAAGTTTTCTCGATTTCTGGATCGTACTACAAATCACTTTGATTAGAAGATCGAGTTGCGAGCATAAACAAACAGAACAAATAAAAAAATAAATTTTAAAAAAAACTAGATTAAGAAAGACATAAAATTCAATGCTAAAATTCTAAAAACAATAAAGTACTTAAAAACCTAGAAAATTATAATATTTTTTTTCTTTTTCAAAAATAAAATAAACAACTAAGAAGTAAAAAAATAAATTAACACCACTCCCCAGCAATGGTGCCAAAATTTGGTGTGCTGTCGTAAGCACCGAAAAATAATCATTAAACCTCTAAAACTAATGTAGCAATGGAAGTAATGGTCGATCTCACGAAGAGTGTGTAATTCAATATTTTATACTCCATATAATGATTGTGGAATTTTTGTATGCAAATAATTGTAAATAATGCAATTAATAACAATGAAAATTAAAATAACAAAAACAATCAAAAGACTAACTTTTGTCCAAGTCAATATTCACTTTCGAAAATTCACAATTGACCATAGATGCAAGGATAATTAAATTCATATTATGAATATTCACCGTTAGAATTATTTTCCTATCTCTCTTTATTTTTAGTTAGTTAGAAACCAGCGTTCTAATTAACCCTAATTATTAAATAACCTTAGATCAATGCTCAAGATTCAATTTAATAACAACTTTACACAATAGAGAAATCGATGAACTAGATAGCACAAATAACAGCGGTTACATTCAATCTGTTTAAACATTTTTCTTAAAATTCAATAACCTCTATCACAGAAAATTATCAAATCCTAGTGCTTCACAAGTTAAAGGGATCAAACAATTACGGATTTGATATTTAACTTAGCGGTATATTGCAACTAATAATAAACTAGTAGGTCTCCTAGCAATTAAACATAACAGTCATAGAAATAAGTATAGAAAAATATTCAATACTCAAAAATATGAATTAAATTAAGAAAAATCATTTAGATCTTACAATATGTGGTTCCAAGGCTTCAATTTCCTTCGATCAAGTGTAAAAGTTTAGTGGCAATTCATAAATCTAAAAGAAAAATAGAGAAGAATAAAGTTGGAAAGGTTTTTTTTTTTTTTTTTTTTTTTGTGTGTTTTTCTATCCTTAGGTCTATTTATACTTCCAATTTGGGAATCTGTTGAAAATTGTGTTTTCTTGGCTAGTACAGCACCTGAGCGCTAAGTTCGTAGCGCTTGGGCGCTGAGTTTCTGTCAACTTTTCGTTTGTTTCAGTATTTTCGTCATAACTTTGTCTTCCGATATTCGATTAAGATGATTCAGATACGTTGAAAAGATAACTTAAAGGGCTATAACTTTGCTTCAGATACCATCTTTGAAGTCGATCATCTACCATGTCAAAAAGTTGTCTCAAGATGAGGATGAAAATCGGTGTAAAACTTTTTAGCTTGAAAGTTGATATGTGATAATGTTTTGGCTATGTTTCATTTCTTTGACTCCTTCATTCATCCAAGTGACTTCTAATGCTCTCAAGTCTTCATCGTGAGGTTCAATACAACTTTTGAATATTTTCACTTTGGTTCCCGAACTTTCGTTTTCTTTCATTCTGGTCATTTATCCTTATTTCTTCCAAATTACGCTATATCCATTGAATTGCCACCTAAACCAAAATATGAGATTACTAAGTACATTTAGACATAAAATAGTCATATGAGCGCATTAAATAAAGAAGCAAAATGTGTATTTTACATTCCTATTATTGTCCACTACCGAGGCCGAGTACATTGTTGCTGGTAGTTACTGCACTCAACTGCTTTGGATGAGGTAGATGTTGAGTGATTATGGGATTGAGCAGGGTAATGTGACCGTGTTTTGTGATAATACAAGTGCTATTAATATTTTTAAAAATCCTGTTCAATACTCTCGAACTAAACACATTGACATTAGACATCATTTCATTCGAGAGCTTGTGGAAACTCAAATTGTGACTCTTGAACATGTTTCCACTAAAAAGCAATCAGCTGATTTATTTACTAAACCGTTTGATGGTCTTCGGTTTGAGTCTCTTCGTACAGCTATTGGTATTTGTGTTCCTCATTGATTGAGGTTATTTGATACATGCAAGTAGGCTACTACTAATTTCTATTGTGATATGCATGCATCATATTTTATTTAATTGTTTTTATGCATTTTATTTTTATTGATCTTGTATTTTGTTAGATTTTTTGTGCTTGTTGCATTCATGTTTCTATGCGAAAAATAAAAAAAAATGATGAGAACAAAAAGAGTTTGATTTGGAAATTGGTTTTACAGCCTGATACACACTACACTTGATGTTGTTGGTTTTAATAAAAAATGAGATTATTTGGTGTGCTATAACATAATTTTCATTGCTAGCTTATGATGCTTGTGGAATATTTAATATAGATCTCTTCATATATCATCTGCACTAAACACACTATGACTTTGATAGTGGAACTTTACCGTGTGTGTGATATTTGGGAATGTAGTCACATGTTAGTAGGGTGACTTTAAACATGAATTGACCATTTTTATTAGACATAAGCTTGATATTATCCTTGCATGTTTAATGTATGACTGAAAAGGGATAATTTAGAGGGACTCAATATCTTAATGCTACTTTTCAAAGCCTACTTGACTTGAATGATTATAATCATACATGCGGGGTTTCTCATAATTTGGTGCCTATGCTCATCTGACTTGGGTTAATTGGCCTAAAGTTCATTAATGGAAAGCAACATGCACTTAAGATTGAAAAATATATGTGAGCATCCCTGGTGCAAGTAATGCAGAATGAAAAAATCGTTTATGCTGTAAGTCAAGAAAAAAAAATCAATTTGATTAAAATAAGCTTTCATATGTAGGTCCTAATGTGCTTTCAGGTTTGATTTTCATAAGTAGAAGAATATACTTATTAGCAGTTATATTTTTTACTTTTCCTTTCTCATAAAATTAAGGCTTTGAGTCCTACCACCAGAGGATTAGTGACACTTAACACATATGAGTCACTTATATCATTTACTCTATCAGTCATTTAAGTTGGTACTGTGGGAACGTTTACAGTTCACTACGTATTCTTGTAATTGCTTATACCTATATTGTTGAGATGTTGTGTGATTTTGCTCCATTCATTTGTCATTTGTGACAAAAAGAAGGAGAGATTTTGTAGTAAGAGAAAGATTTAATCATGCACATTTATTGGTTTGAACAGCTTGATATATATCATTTATCTTTTTAGGGGTCGATGGGGGTGAGACATAGATACTGTATAGACATATTATGCTTTAAACTTGGTTTGATCTTTTACATATGTCGTATGTCTTGAGAGATCGTTGGGGAGAGACATAGATACATGTTGACATTTGACTTGATTTACATTTGCATTGATCATTATTGTTATGTCATATATCTTGAGGAGTCTTTGGGGAGAGACATAGATACATTTCCTACTGCTTTAACACTTGTTTGCAGTAGTGACATTACACTTGCATTGCATATCATACACTACGGGGAAGCATGTGCTTTGTAATCGTGTTGCATTTCATGCATGGCTCTTTGAGTTTTTTTCTTGATGTTTGGTGGTATTAATGTAGTTATGGTGTATTAGGTTAACATTAGTACTGTATCTCAAACTAGCTTGCTTATTTAACTGATTATGCTTCTAAGTATTTTATTGCTTATTTCCTGTATCACGTGCTTTTATACTAGTATGTGAGTTTTGATTTCAGGATACAAGATTAACAAAGATGAAGCTACATTCAGTTGATTCAGTTGGACGTGTGTAGTTTTGATAGATTGTTGTGTTTTGTATTGTATTTTGTCACAGAATGCCAAAGAGGAAGTTTGTTAGTTTTATATTTTGTATTGGCGATTCTGTGAACAAAATGACCAACTCGAACAATTATAAAAGTTTTGGGACTGAATTGTAAAGTTTCATAGTTGGTAGGATAGCGTAAGGTTCGGGGTTCAATGCTTGGAACAAGAACGAATCACGCCGATTTTTCGCTAGCTTCTCGCCGGAGTGTTGCTCGAAAGGAGGAATCAAAGACTATCTCGCTTGACTTTCGCCCCATAGTCGGTCGAGCGATAGATCCTTTGCTCGAGCGAAGTAGCATTCTCGCTCGAGCGACGTTTTTACGGCTAGACCTAATTTTCCTTTTTTAAGAATTTTACTTGGCCCATATAACCTATTTCGTCCAACACATAAATACTGCACTGCATCTTCTTCTGTAGAGAGGTTGAACACATTACATTCTTGAGAGAATTCATACTTCATCATATCCAAAGTTCAAACCTTCCATTGTTCATGCACCATTAGTTGTAAAAACATCAAAGAGCCAAATCAAACACTAAATTGCTTTCTTCACTTGGATCTGCTGCAAGATTGTTTCTTTAACTTTGCTGCATTAATGATTAAGGAAGAACTAAAGAACAAGGAGTTCCTTGAAAAGATCTAGGGAAGATAAATTGCGTAAAGAGTCAGGATTGGAGTTCATGTGCTCATTTCTGGAGAACTGCTTTACAAAGAAGAGTAGGGATTGGTGTTCGTGTGCACATTCCAAGAGGGATGCTTCGCACTTTAGACAGAATATCAGAAAACTTGTGCTGTCAACTTTGCTGGTAGTCTGTAAGTTAATTGACAATTTATAGTGGATCTTTAATTGGCAAATTGTCCGGAATTTTTTTCGCGTTGGGTTTTTCCGTGAACAATTCTAGTGTTGTTTACTGTTTTTTATTGTCTTGATTTAACTGCGATATTTAAAGATATGCTAAATTGAATTGTATGAATAATCACCTAGACATAATTAACTTGTGACTTGTTGCTTGTTAATTAATTTGATAATTCCGCATTTACACCTAATCACCTCCCTCTAGGTGTAGTTGGATCGAATTTTGCGTTTATCAAAGAGAAACTATAATTCTCTCATTCTTGTTCCATGTGTGAATTTTCATTAGAGGCTGGAGAATTGGATCGTGATTACTCGTCTTCCAAGATCAGTAAACGGTTTGTAAAATCTACAAAATGTATAATTCTATCCTAGATTATTTCTAAACACAAAACAGATCTTTGGTACAAATTAAAAATTTTGTTTATGTTCCGTTTTACATGTTAAGTAACTCAACTTGCATAGAAATCGTTTAACGGACCTAGACTTTGGTGGATGGAATAGAAAATTACACTCTCTAATATACTTCTAGATTCATAGCTGTACAGTGAAAAGTAGAAGTTGGGAGATATTTGTATAGACCAGATTTTGCTGCTGGGTAAAGATTTTCTAGCGTAATTGGAATGCCATCTTTTACTAAACAGCGCGACTCATAAGAAATCAGCTAACCTACTAATTAAAATAAATATAAAATATTCTTCGTTGAACCGTGATAAATTATGTTCAACGGAAAATTGTGTATTGGTCTTACTGAATCGTATACATTACGCTCTCTCTCTCTCTCTCTCTAAAATGGCTATATATCTCTATCCAAGCAATTCAGAACTTGCCATTATATCCCAAGAATCTCTCTTTCTCTCCATATATATATATATATAATGATTCAAGTAATGCAGCTGCCAAGATCGGTTGTATTGACATACATATATCAGATTGTATGCAAGGTGAAGTGGGCATGGGATTGCCTTCTTACCCAGTCCTTCTTTCAGCCTCGCGGAATATTTGAGTTACCAGACTATGTTGATGACCTTAGTGTAACGTGTTTTGAAAATAATAATCATGAGCGTGGGGATTCATCCATGAAGTGTGCTGTTTGCTTATGCAGAATTAATGAAGGGGATGAGGTTATAGAGCTGAGATGCAGCCATCTTTATCACAGAGTTTGCATAGAAAGGAGGTTAGGATATGGTCACAGAACATGTCCACTCTGCTGGAATAACATACAGTCACCGCAACTAGCAGCGGAGCTCCATCTGCAGGCGGAGGTGATACTAATCAACTTCTGCGCCTCCAGATCAAGGGATCACCTCTGTTCCTGGTGGCTGCGCTAAGTCTAGTCATCTAGATAGAGACTAGAGGTGGATTAGTATAAATAAGAAGTCTGGTAATATTTGTGATCTTTCTTTGGTTAATCCTATTGTTCCAAACCATGGCTAACAGACACGTCTGATCATATGTACGTGGTGTTTATGTTGTTTAATGTTAATGACGAAATGTCACGCAGTTTGTTCACAATGGGAGTCTAGATTCATAACTACTCATTATTTTATTTCTAACCTTCTCTCTTTTTTTTCTTAAAATTCAGATATGTGTTATGACTTCAAAGAAAAATAATGACTTCAACGAAAAATAATGAGTAGATATTAAAGATTGCAGAATCAACCATCAGCACATTAAAGATTGCAGAAAATAACGAAAAAGAACACCAAATACGATTGCCCCTTTAAAGGGGAAGGGAGTTCAAGATAATGAATTATCCACGTCTCCCTTTGAGGCTCTACGATCTCCCTTTGAGGCTCTACAATCGTAGAACAGCCTCTTGCACTATAAGAAAACGATCAATACAAGGATTGTTGGGTTTTTTTGTTGATGCCCAATAAATCTCGGGGCTATGATATTTATTGTTTAAGTTAGTTTTATTGGCTTCAGCTGAAGATTGAATTAACATCACAAGATGGGGTCCAAATCAAAAAGCTCGACCTACGACTTAATGGTGGACCATTTAAGTAATAATTCATTGAATTAGTTGCTCATGCTCCGCTATGAGTGATGGCCCATTTGAACTCTCTTTGGCCCATTTTGTTTGTGCACTAGATTGGTTGCTTATATGTTTTGCCTTTCAAATGAATTGGCCAAATGTAGCAATTGAGAAAAACATAAGGCGGCCATTTAGGGATAGCAACAGAATAGGCCAAATGTAGCAATTCTTCACCTCGTTTACTACCACGTTTAATTTATTTTTTTTTCAAGTTTTTGATAATTTATTTTATTGTCCCCATTCATTAGATTGAGACAAGTAACTTTAGTTTCCATTTTCTATTAGAATTATTAAAATTTTGTGAAAATCTCTATTTAAAGTATTGAATTCTAAAAAAAAATATTAAATGGGGCAGGGCAGGGCAGGGCACCAGTTACCTATCCCCTTCTCGGGGCAAAATTCTCCGCCTTGTTCCCGACCCGAATACTCGATTAAGAGGGAAATCCTTATTCCGTTTGGGGCAAGACCCGCGGGTATATGGTTTGTCGATTTTTTTTGCCATTCATACGACCATTTCTTCTTTGTGAGCAAAACAGCCGTGTCTTTTTTTTCTCCTTTTCTTTTTATGAATGAGCAGCCACCTTCTCATTTTCTTTGTGAGATATTTCCTTTCAAGATTCTTAGGCAACCTTTGTGGTATTTTATGGTTGAGCTTGTTGGCTAGCCCTAACCTTTATGGTTGTAAAAGGTGTCGGGGTTTGCACTTGGAGCTTCCTTGGTGGTGTAATATTTTTCAACATTTTAGTATCAAGGTCGCGGTCTTAGTGTTCTTGGTGTGGGAAAATCATCAAGAAGAAAAAGGGCATCCAAGCCGTGCCAAAAACTGTACGAAAAAACTATAGATAAGTTTTACCCGTAGCTGCAACTCCTTTTTTCGGCCAAATCAAGTGTTACTAGCTGTATTTTGGACTTAGTGTCGCAGGCTATATTCCGAACCTGGTGTTACCTTTGTGTTTTGTGCAGTTCGCTGAATCTGGATAGTCTTGCCATTGACTTTGTGAGAGTTGGGTACTATTTTCAGTACCGCAATTGCTAAAATTTTTATGGTGAATAGTTTTAGCCCTAAAATTGTAAAGTTCGCATCTTTCATTAATTTGTGGATCGCAATTGGTCCGCTCGGTTCTTTCTTTTTATTATTGTAGTTGGGGCTATCATGTGGGGTAGTCATTTACCTTTTTCGATTTAGAGGCCATTGTGTGGGATGTCCATTAGGGTTGAGATTACTGTGTGGGATAACCATTACATGTTGCTAGAATTATGATATTATTTGTTAATTCGTGCCTTGAATTCTTCGTGAATTTGATAAATAACATTATGTGTGAGCTTGATAAATTGTGCTTTAGATTTTTTTTGTTAATTGTGTTGTCATATTTTTGTCATTAGGATTGCCCGTGACCTTAAAAAAGTATGATTGGAAATTCTATTTGATTTGTGCCCCTACTTTGCTTGTAATTGTTTGATTGCATTTTGTGTTTTTGTGCATTTTTTGTAAAATGATAACACATTTTGAATTGAGTATTTTTTATGGCAAATGTGATTTGATTTGACAATAAAAGATGAAAGACATTCTTAATCAACAAAAACTTTCTAAAACTATTAATGGTACATGTTCTAAAACTTTAACTGAAGATACATGATGAATGAGATTATGTTTTTATTATTTTACATCTTTCTGATGTTGTTTTGAGAAAATTTGGTAAACATGGTTCTACATAAAAAGCTTTGAGAAAAAATGAAGGATCTTTATTTGTTAAAATCTAACCCAAATTTTCTTTTTTCTACTTGAAAGTCTTTTCAATTTCAAAATCTACCATTCTAGAGATTTGGACGAAAATTTGGAAGTCTTTAACAAATTGGTTTAACATATTACAAATAGTAGTCAAAAAGTGCCTGCACGGAATAAATTTATCTTTTTGTTGAATGCTATCTTCATGCTTATGAAGATGTAAAAATTCTACTAAGTAGGGAGGGACATTTTAATACTTGAGAGATTTTCCTGGACTTCTTAAGAAGTAAGGATATAGAGCTAAGAGCAAAAAAACAGGGGAGAAGAAGTGGTAAGTTTCACATGATGAGAGGTAGATCTCAAGCTGGCACGGTGAAAATCATGGTAATCAAGACATGTTGACTCATGTGATGACTCGAGCAATGAGGGTAGTAAAAAGAAGAGTAGAAGTGGTAGGTCTAAGTTGGGAGCGAAAAGTAAAAGATATTACAACTACGATACATCTGCAAACTTTATAAAATTCTGTCTCAAAAAGAATAATAAATGGAAAGAAATAATGAAAGGTGAGATGAACGTTGCCAATGGATCTAGTTATGATCTGAGCGAGGTTATTGATGATAAACTCTCTTATTGTTACTAACATATTTGTATCTATGTGTGAAATTCAATTTACATGAATGATTGCTTGATTGTAGTGCATTGTTCATGTTATATCTCATTATGGTTGGTGTGTAAAATTGAATGAATTTAAGAGTGATCATGTTACTGTGTGTAACATGTTGCATGCATAATGGTTGAAATTGGTGTTGTGAGGTTTGACATTGTATGCGTTTTTACTTTAGGTGCATTAGTAGTAAGTGGGCTAACTAGTAATATTGAGAATAGATGACTGAGGGTGCATTGGTGACATGTACATGGTGTGTAGAGAAATGACATTTAGATAACTAGTGGAAAAATGGGTAAATATTTGGAACCCTCTATCTGTTAGAATCCTAATCGAATGGAGTGAGAGAGTGACACTTCTATCACCATTATTAAGGTGGAGACCTATTATCTACCTAATTAGATGAGAGATGTCGAGGAAGTGATAGATGAACAATCCACTTACCCAAGTTTTTTTAGTAGATTACCGATTACGCACGAAGAATGATTAATTCAGTGAGTATTGTTGGCGATGAGAGGAGATATATGTTATCTATATACAATATACATGGAATGAGGAAGGGTAATTCTGGTGAGATCTTTCCTTTAGGTCATTTATACATTAGTTGCGTATGTTGATTTTTTATTTGATTAACTTGGAGTTAATTTTTTCTCTCTTATGTGTTGAACATGTTGAAAAGATTTATGTGTAATACCTTATGGTGTGCTTTCATCCTATGTGTATTGTCATCTATAACTGTGTATTATTGTGCGCTCTAGATTAACTCCCGAATGAATTTAATGTGTTTTCATCATCTTTAGCACATCATGGGTTTTTTTTTAATCTAAAGTTCTATTAGTTGCTTTTTAGATAAAAATACGTAGTTTTCCTTAATTAATGTGTTCACTATGTATTTTTTTATTATACTAGAGTTTGACCTTAGAACTTGGTGAGTATACTTAGCAGGTATGGTATATGTTTTGGATCCAAGACTTGGTAAGGTCCATGACTTCCAATTTATTTTGGATACCTTGATTAGGCAAGTATTAACTTGATATTTTTTGCTTCTAGGTTTTGCTAGGCAAATTGTTGTTAAATGACCTCCCAGGCAATAATGTTAATCATTAATCATTTAGTCGGCATTGACCAATGACAGAAGTGAAACATCGACACCACAATTGTACCGACCTAAACCTATAACCTAATAGGGTCATTGGAAGTAGCCTTATTTAATTAGAACTACTCATGGCCAAACCCATTAACCATTGGACTGCTTTTGGTTGATATCCCATTTACAACTACCTATTTGTTCTTGAGCCTAACTATTGTCTAACCTAAAAGCCCACTACTAGGCTATATATTTTGACCCCCATTTTAGTTTTTGGTGGTGTGTGAAAGTGTTATTGTCTACCCCATTTTTTGTTTGAGTGAGAACTGGTTGCTTCTGCTTCGTGTTCTCTGCCCTTACGATTTTTCTATTTTCATCTTGTTTAGCCTTTTTGGCTATTATTGTGGCTACAATATAACACTCCATACCGTGTCCTTTATGGGCAATACCAAGCAACCGAGATCGTGGTGGTTGTAGGTTTGATTTAGATCGTGGAACTTCATGGTGCCGATTTGGTATTCTTATGAAATACTAAGCCTAAAAATCTTGGAGTCAATATTCTGCTCAACATTTGGTATTAGAGCCTTGGTGGTGTAGTTTGAAAGTTCTGGCCAAGACCAAAAAATGACAAGAGAAAGCCGATCCAAGTTTCGTTTGGTTTTTCCATTTTCACCCGAACATGTAATCGCATTTTCTAGCCAAACTAGTAGCTATTTGAGAAATCCAATACCACGAGGAGCTTTTACAGGTGGGGTACACACGGGTTCACCGCGCGTAGTGGTGACAGCAGTTGGTGGCGGCACGTGGAGGGGAGTCCAGCGTGATCTGGGAAAATCTTCTTCGTGTTGACCTATGGTCATATCATATGTTTTGATTATAACAAACAACTCATGTTTATCTCTAACATTATCTTTAAATTGACATGTTGGCAAAATGAGTCTAAACAATTGAATAAGAAGTTATGAAGGAAGCTCAAACAAAGATTGATCAAGCTCATATGGGAAAAACTTTACATCAAGCACTCGCATCAAATTCATCAAGATATTGTATCTAGGTCTCTTATAACTTGATTGTAAAGGTAAAACATTTTTAATTCTTGGCAATGATACTTCGAGCTCAAGAAATAGTTTTTCACACACTTGACACAAGTTACGTGATAAAAATGTTTGCACAAAATTACGCTCAAAATGAAAAGTTTTTCCAAACACATCTCTTATAAACTATCAAGACAAACTTATATTGAAAAATCGGGAAAAACAATATTTGCAAAACTAAATAAAAGGAAAAAGGTAAATTTGTCATCCGGATGTCCGGATGGTGAATCGGACGTTCGGTTCATCAGCAACGGTAACTTTTTTGACCGTTCTGACAAAAGTGACTCTAACAGTAAGTTGGGCATCCGGTTCTAAACCGGACGTCCGGTTGGTCGTCCGGTTGGACAGAGACCTTGACGTTTTGCAACTATTATAAATATCAACTCATCTACTGTTTTAAGATCATCCTTTTGAGCGTAAAATTGTATACTACTTGAGTCTACATTTGATCTTACATAATTGCTCTTGAAAAATCTTTGATCAAAAACTAATTCTTGAAGATCATTCTCACGTCAAAGATTTATACACAAAACACTTGAGCTTCGTTCATTGCTATCCATTAAAGTGTTTGCGTACTTCTCCTCTTACACTCAACCTTATACTCATCATTAGTTAAGAAGAGAAGTTTATCACTTGTAATATTAATTTGTGAATTGTGGGTCGTGTTGAGGTCCCGGAAAGCTCAATATTGTAAAAGGAACGGTGCTCCTTGATTGTAAGTCATCGAAAGCGTTGTAAAAGGTTGGATTGCACCACAAGTCAATCAACATAGTGAAAAAGGCCTTGCCCATGACGGAGAGCTCGGTAACGAGGGACGTAGATCATTGTGTTGGATCGAACCTCCATATCATATCGTTTGCATTCTCTAACTCTTTTACTTAACGCTATAATTTTTTACAAACTTATTTCCCTTACCTACATATCTATTTGCATTTATACTGGTTTATTATTATTTGGGTGAACATTAGTTTTTAAATCTTATATTACTATCGAAAAAGTTTAAAAATCAATTCACCCCCATCTTGGTTAGCCAATCTTGGGCTTTCACTTCAGACAGTTTTATCCTAACGAGATTTCTAACATTTTTATGGTGTTAGTTTTCTGTTTCAGGTGCTACGGTAAAAGTTAGACAATTTTGTTCCTGCGCATTTGTGATTCAGTTTTACATTAGTTCGGCTGCAGAGACATTAGGGCGAATAGTAGTGACCCTAAAGTGTTAAAATCATATTTCTCGTCATTTACAAATTCAAATAGGCCTACACATGTAAATAGGCTAATCCTGTTTAATTTTCAACACTAGCATATCATTGTGTGGGGTGACATAGGATTGAGGTTACCGTGTGGGGTAGTCATTGTCTGTGCTATAAATTAGGAACTACTTGCTCTTTTAGTTGCTACGTAATTAAATTATTATTTGATGAATTTCAGCAGATTATCCCTGTAATATATTTTGAGTGAAACTGTTTGGTTGACATATCTCTTGTTGCACTATTAAGTTACTAGAATACCTAGATCTTGCCCGTTTGAGTATTCCCTTGATCTAAGATTGAAAATCTTATTAAACTCTGGGAATCTAAAACGGTGAGTATTTGCAACCCTAAGTGTACTTTGTGTGTCTTAATTATGATTCTGTATTTCTAATTGATTATTAAAAATGACAACACTCAATTTTGATTTGGAAACTTTTAATATAAAATGTGATTTTTCAATCTGGAAATAAAAAATGAGAGGTATTTTTATTCAATAAAAGGTTTCGAAGCCATTGATGGCAATTTTCTTGCTGATTTTTCAAAAAACAAAAAGAAGAAACTGATGAGCTTACTTATACATCAACTATTTTATGCTTAGCTAATGGAATTTTGAGAAAAGTCGGTAAACTGAAAACTACTAAAGAACTTTGGAAAAAGTTGGAAGACTTGTATTTGCTCAAATCTATTCCAAACACACTTTAGTTGAGCATTTTTTTAGTTTTAAAATGGATTCTTCAAAAGATCTTGATGATAATTTAGGTGTGTTTAACAGACTTGTTCAAGATATTGTTAATTGTGAACAATCGGCGTCTAATACTTATAAGGCCATTATTTTGCTGAATTCCGTATTTGATACTTATAAATAAGTAAAGAATGCTATTAAGTATGGTAGAGATACTTTGACACCTAAAATTGTCATTGGCTCCCTTAGAAGTAAGGAGATGGACATTAGAACGAAAAAATATGATAAGAAAAGCGGTGAGATTCACACGATAAGGGATGAAACTCAATTTAAGCAAAACAATCATGATGGTTACTAGAGTAGTGGCAAGTCAAGTAGTAATGGATGTAGAAAGAAGGACAATGCTAGGCCTAGATCCAAATCTTGGACCAAGATTAAGAAATTCTATGTACGTAGAAACATGGGACATTTTATAAAGGATCTATAAAAGGAAAAATAAGCAAAATGGTAAAGAGAGAGATGAAGTAAATGTTTTGTCTTCTATTTTCGATAGTGATGATGGTGAAGTCTGTATGATTACAGGTCTCATTGCTTATCCTGTTGAATTGAATTTAATTGTCAATTTCCATTTTCATGAATGGATACTTGATTATGGTGCATCGTTTCATGTGACATCACAAAAGAACTGGTTTGAAAATTTACATGAATCAAATGATGGACATGTTGTGCTGTGTGACAATTCTGCTTGTAATGTTGTTGAAATTGGTGATATTACCTTAAAGTTTGAGATTGGTTTTGTGCATACATTAAAAGTTATTAGATACATCCCTAAATTGTCTAGAAATTTAATTTGAGTAGGAAGACTTGAGAAAGCTAACTTCACTAGTAAAATTGGAAATTGAATTTTGAAATTGGTTAAGGGTGCACTTGTCTCTATTAAGGAAATCAAGAAAAATGATATTTATATCACTATTGGGAAAGTAATGAAAGGTTTAAACTCTTCTATCTCTTCTACTAAGGCTGATCACACACATAAATTGCACAATAGACTAGCACATGTGGGTACTAAAGGATTATACTTCTTAATGAAAATGGTGCATTTGGAAATGACTGCATGTCTAATTTTTCTGTGACCATTGTGTGCTTGGTAAACATCATATAACCACTTTTTCCATGAGTGTTCATAAAACTAAAGGCATGTTTGAATATATGCATTCGAACTTATGGGGTCCCTCTAGTAGTCCCACCTCCAGTGGAAATAGGTACTTCTTATCTATCATTGATGACTATACTAGAAAAGTGTGGGTTTATCTTTTAAAGGATAAATATGATACTTTTCATAGTTTTAATAATTGGAAAAGATAAGTTAAAAATCAAATTGATAAGAAGATCAAGTTTTTGAAAACTGATAATAGCCTAGAGTTTTTAGCACTGAATTTGACAATATGTGCAAAAAAAAAATGGGATAACAAGACATAAAATAGTTCCTTACACTCCCAACAAAATGGGGTAGCGGAAAGGATGAACTGAACCATTTTTGATAAAGTGCATTGCATGATACTAATTTCTAGAGTCCCAAAATCTTTTTGAGGAGAAGCTATTATGACAGCTTGTTATTTGATTAATTTGACTCCATCTGCAGCATTGAATAGTGATACTCCGCATGAAAATGGTCTCTTAAGCTAAATGATTATTCTATGTTTAGAATTCTTGGTTGTGCTATATTTTCTCATCGGAGTGAGGGAAAGTTTAAACCTAGAATTAGAAAATATGTTTTTCTAGGTTAGCCTAAAGGTGTCAAGGGTTATAGGTTGTGAGATAGGATCCAAAAACAGGTTAAGATCATTGTGAGTAGAGATGTTACATTCAAGGAGATTGAAATGTCTTGCCTTAAAACTAAATCTGAACGTGTGAGTGAAGAAAACCAAGGTAAAGAGAGAAATCGGTTGAATGTAGAGTTAGGAAAACTTAGCACTTTCGTCTCTGTTACACAGAGTGAGGTGGAGACTCGGGAACAACAACTTGATATGGAAAATCGAAAGGAAGTAGTGATAGAAGAAAATGCTTTAGCAGATTATAATTTAGCTAGGTATAGAGAGAGGAGATAGTCTAGAGCGCATATAAGATTTGGGTATGAATCTCAGCTAGTCTTTGCTCATGTGAGCTATGAGGAGCTAGCTGATAGAGAGTCAAAAACTTGAACAACTTGATGTAAAAATATTTTTTTTTACATAAGGAACTTAATGAGCAAGTCTTTATGAATCAACCAAAAAGTTTTAAAGATAAACTAAAACTCAAACATGTGTGCTTCTTGAAAATATCTTTATATAGCATAAAACAATTACCTAGACATTAGTATAAAATATTTGATTCTTTTGTATTATCCATAAGGTTTCAACGGAGTAAATTTGATTATTGCCTATATTTCTAACACAATGATGCTAATAATGATTATGTGTTTTTATTGCTTTATGTGGATGATATGCTCTTAGTTGGTTCATCACCTAAGTGGATAAGTAACATAAAAATAATTTTGAATGGTGAATTTGACATGAAAGATCTAGGAAAAGTTAAAAGAATCCTAGGCATGGAAATTGAAAGAGATGGATCAAATTCTGTTTTGTTTTTACTTAAGTTCTCGTATGTTTCAAATGTGTTGAATAATTTGGCATGCATGATTGCAAACCTGTTACATTACCTTTAACTAATCATTTTGTATTATCTAAAGATCAAGCCCCCTATAATGAAAAGAAATAGAATACATGAGTAGAATCTCATACTCCAATGTCATTGGTTCTGTTATGTATTTGAAGGTTTGCAGTCGACTAGATTTGGCTTTTGTAGTTATCACTCTTAGTAGATACATGTCTAATCATGATCCTAAACACTAGGAAGCCCAGAAATAGATGTTAATGTACTTAAAGGGAACTAGTAATGTAGGCCAAAGGTTTTGTGTTAATAAGGAAAGAGTGAAATTGAAGGGTTTCGTAGACGTTGACCATGTTGGGGATAGAGATAATAGAAAATCTATCTCTTCTTATGTATTTACTTTGTCTAACTTTTGTATTAATTGAAAATCACAGTTACAACATATAGTTGCATTATTCACGACAGAATATGAATACATTGCTACTATTGAAGCTATTAAAGAAGCTTTATGACTTAGAGACCTACTCCATGAATTTTATGTTTTAAATAATTATGTGGTAGTATATTCTAATAGTCAGTCTTCTATACATTTATGCAACAATACTGTTTTTCACGTACGTACCAAACATATTGATGTTAGATTATATTTCATTAGAGATTGATATTTCTCATGCAATAAATAGAATAGACAAATCATAACGCGAAAAGTCATCGATAAGGGCAATAAAGTATTTTCCTTCATTAAAGGAACAAAAATCAAAAGGTCTATATATGTCGGTGAATATAATTTCAAGAAGTTGTGTGCTTTTTGTGGTTCATTTGTTTGTATATTTGATTTGTTTTCCTTTTATACATTTCACACATACATCAAGATCAATAAAATTTAGATCCTGAAGGATTTCATTCTTTACCAATCTTTGTAAACTTTCTTCGGATATGTAATCTAAATGTTTATGCCACAAGTAAGCTAATAGTTCATTTACTGAACATCGTGGCATACCCACATTATGATGCAAAGTAAAGAGTTTTAGAAAAGTGATTGTCAAGTTTCAACTTATATAATCCATCAGAAAGAATACCAGGAGCGATAAAAAGATTTTGCTTAAATAAACTGAAACATTCATTCCCAAATTTAAATGAGTATCCCTATATATCAAGTCAAGATAAAGAAATTAAATTACAAGAAACAGAAAGAATGTAAAGTGTTTGAATCCAAATACGTCTAGTATCTAAAACTAAACGATAGTTCAAATTGCTACAACTTGAGCTTTGACTCTATTTCCCATTAGCATGAATCTCTCATTTTCCTTCATAGTTTGGGCCATAAAGAATTCCTGTATTGTATTAGAGATATGAATGGTACATTCAGAATCAATCCACCAAGTATTATAAAGAACTTCAACTAAATTAGATTCGAAGCATATAAAAACATTAGGCTTACCCTTCTTTTTGAAACATGCCTTGCATTTATGGCAGTCTTTCTAGAAGTGTCTAAGTTTCTTGCAAAAGTGACACTTCTAATTTTTTATGCCCTTTTTGCAAATTTGGGGAGAAAACTCGTTGATCGTTAGTGGCCCATTCTTTCCATTTCCCCTCTATTGATTCTGTTTACCTTTCTTTCCAACTCTTTTATCATTTATGAGATTAACAAAGTGGGTTCCTTTATGAGCTCCTTAGCTCTTAATCTTTATCTCCTCCTGAACCAACATTCTATGAAGTTCATTCATATTCCACCTGTCTTTCAAAGTGTTATAGTTTATTTGAAATGGACTGTTGTGGTATGATCCAAATTCTATGTGACTTGGTGTTTGGTTGATTGGAAGATGTTTAAAGTATTTGGGTTTGTAGAGTTGTAAGTTATTAAGATAAAATTTCAATGATAATTAAGAGTTGGACTTGAAGAATAACTCTTAATGGCTAAAGGCATTTTTTGGAGCATTCAACCCAAAAGATGGGCACCACGCTGCAACACCAAGAACAAAAATTGGGACAGAAGTCCCGGCTCGAAAGGGGCGACGTGGCACCATGTTCCTTGTTGGGAACAGCTTGTCGAGCGTCGCGACACCTCGGCTACGTATCCAACTCAGATACATGGTTTTTTATTCGATTTTTTGGACTTCTACTCCATCTGGACTCCAATAAAAGGTTATATATATATATATATATATATATATATATATATATATATTGCCACATTGTATCTCCATATTGTAACATTCAAATATTATTCTTTTCATCTTCAACAACATATTGAGAGATTGAGAGTTTAGATTTCAATTGAGGTTATTAAAATCTTGATATTGTAAATACAAAACTATTGTTTATAGTATATTGCTCTCCTCTGCCCGTGGTTTTTACTCGAATTAGGTTTCCACGTAAATTTCTATGTTTTTCAATTAACAATTCACTAAATTTTAAGCAAAGATCAGTGTTCTAATAATGAAGATGGAGTCTAATATATGCAAAAATGTGCTTTAAGCTAGTGTAATACCTTTAGGCATGTATACATTGAACAAGATCTGACATTGCTTATGCAGTTAGTACTTTAATTATATGGCTAATCCAAGGTTCAACACTGATTTTAATTCGGCCTAAACAGGGGCTAAATATATCCAAAAGGTGTCTTAAGCTAGTGTAATACCTTTAGGCATGTACACATTGAACAAGATCTGACATTGCTTACGCAGTTAGTACTTTAATTACACTGCTAATCCAAGGGTTCAACATTGGGGACATTAAAATGTACTTAAAAGTTGTGCAAGTGTTGGTTCAGTATTTACTATTTAGTCACTATAGTGAAAGGGGTTAAACTAAAGGGTTACATGGATGATAACTATACAAGTGATACACACCGTCACTTTTTATATGTTTACTTCATGTAATTCATGCATTAGTTGGAGGTCTACATCACATAGTTACATTATCCACTACAAGGGTTACATGAATGATAACTATACAAGCGATTACTGGTCACGTAGCCATGCTGTATGGCCCTATCATGTACGATATTCAGCTGCTCTATGTGTTGGGCAATCGTCCAATCAAGTCTATATCTGAAGCGGTCGTAATCTCTAATGGCTTGTTCTGCATCACTAGGTACATTTCTACGAATGAGTGTCATGTCCTAAACCAATTATCAAAGTCCAATTAGGCGGGGTTATTCATCTCTCTTAGCTAAAATTACGATGACGTAAAAATTTTAAAACTCTTTCAAATTATGCTCAAACTCCTCTTTCTTTCTTTCTGATTCAGATACAGTTTCTTGCTCTATCTTTTAAGTCTCATAAATCATTAAAACATGTATCCGAAATAAAATAACGTTAAACTTCATAAACTTCTTTACCTTCGGAGTCGGTGGATCGAATGATGGCACTGGTAACTTTCATTAATAAAAATTAAATAATATAGAATGTCTCTTTGAAATATTTTTTTTCAAAAAAAAAATGCCAGTCTACAAACTCTGATACCAAGCTGTAACGCCCGGAGTTCCGTGAACATGAAGTGCCACATCACCCTCATTTGTCTTGAATTTAATAAAAAAATTTGCGAAAATATCTACATTTTAAACATCACATTTATAATTGCGAACCTCATCGGCAACAAAATTCATTTGATTTATTTAGGATAATTGATTAAACTTTAAGTCTCAAGTTTTGGAATAATTGAAATGACAGAGTATGTTAATAATATTCATAATGCAAAATTTTCAAAAGTAAATAACTTCAACTATAAAATCATGCCACCACTGCCAATCAAACTCGACCGTCTCCGAAATCTGCAAATGTCGTCAAAATAATGGAATGAGTATTTCAAAGAAATATTCAGTAGACTCGTCGCCAATAATTTATTTACATAATAATTGAACACATAATCATGCAATTTATACAGTGACATCATCATCATCATATGCTCATTTTCTTTAAAAAATCATAGGCTCTTTAAAATCATGGAGTGTGGGTAGTCTCGTCTCATACATTTAAGCACATAAGTTATGCATAATATCATCATATTATCTCATAAGAGATGGTCTCGTCTCATCTCATGCGTTAAAGCATATAAGTTATGCCAAGCATAATCACATCATTTTATCACATAGGAGATATTCTCGTCTTATGCATTAAAGCATATAAATCACATAAGGTCACATAATACATGCAATTATAATTTAAACTAATTAATGGGGGCGAGTCTACCTCAATTTATCTAGAGTCACATACAAAGTGGAGCGGGAAGTAACCTCAATCTCCTAATCTTCCGTACGTTTCGTCTAGTCAAAATAGGAAATAAGTCTTGAATTAGTATTTCGAAATTTTAAAGTTTTAAAATCATAAAATAAAATTTAGGGACTTAATTAGAAATTTATTGAAACTGAAATTGAAAAGTTTAAGGACTGAAAATAGACTTTTTCAAAAATAGTGGGCTAACTATGGGAAACAAGAACTCCAGAGGCTGTTTCATTAACAACTGAAACTTAGGAATTGAGAGAGAGAGCAGCGATGGGAAGGGGCTTTGCCCTTTCCTTCGATTCGATCGACGGTGCCAGTGCCACCATCGCGTGGTGGAGTCAATGCGAGAGTGTGTGCGACTAGGAGGAAATTTGGTGTACAGACCCAGGCTAAATTGAGGCTTGGAGGGTTCGATTTTTTGGTTTCTTGGTGGTAATCCGACAAAAAAGGGTCGGGAAGTGAGGTAAGTTTATGGGTTATACTATTTCTTGGTTTTATGGTTGATTGAGTGTCGATTTTAGGGTGAAAATGGCTGCCGATTGGGTTGTAGGCAGCGGTTGCGGTAGGGGTGCTTTGTGATGGTGGAGTTGGTGTGGTGGTTCGTTTGGCTAGGCTGTAGGAACGGTGCTGAGATGTTTTCAGCTCGTGTGTGCGCTATTGGTGATGGTGGTTCTGGGTTCTGGCTAAATCGTAAGAGGGGTGGTTGCAGCTTGTTCGAATGTTGCAGCCTGTGTGTGTTGAGGTTGGGTTGAGGGTTCCGAATTTGTAGAATCAACAGGTTGATGCTAGGAATTGATGTTCTAGCATCATCGAGAGTTTCCAAATTTTGAGGGATGGTTGTTGGTGCTAAAAATTGATTTTAACATCAACATAAAAACTTACAGTGAACTGAATTTAGGGAATTTGAGGGAGATGAAATTTTTCTTACCCAAAATGGTTGCTTGGAGGTGTGAAATGTGAGGAAGGGAGAACGAGAGTTATATGAATAGTAAATTTTAAGGCACAAAACCCTAGGAGTTAAATGGGCCAAGAATTTGGGCTTCAAGTATTTTCTTAATTGGGTTTAAGTGTGTTGGACTAAAATAATCAAGACTTGGACTAACAAAATTTTGGGCCCTAAATAATAAAATAATGTACTTAAAACTATTTAAATTTGGATTTAAAAATGATAAGGAATTTGATACTTTAAAATATTCAGAATTGGACTCGATTTGAAATAGATTTAAATTTACTTTACAATGACTAGATGGACACACTCTCATTTTAAATTTGGGGTTAAAACTTAGCGATACGTTTTTCAAAAAAAAAAAAATTTATATTATTTGAAATTCTCGATCGCTACATATATTATTGCTAATGATTAACATATCATTTACATAAAGGCATACAAATGTAATGATGCTATCACACACTTTATTACACAAACATTTATCTACTGAATTATGATTAAAACCATTTGACATAATTTTTAGAGTTAGATTTCGCATGCCACTTTTTAAGTGCTTGCTTTAATCCATATAAAGACTTGACTAATTTCATACCTTATGTTCATTTTCTGGTAGAACAAACCCTTCAGGTTGTTCATATAAACCTCTTCTTCGAAATCACCATTGAGGAATGTTGTGTTGACATCCATTTGATGAACATGTAAATCATATATTGATACTAATGCAAATAAGATCCTATTGAGATTATTCTAGCCATATGTGCATATGTGTCAAAATAGTCGATTCCTTCATTTTTTTCGATACCCTTTAGCAACTAATCTATCTTTATAGGTATTGAGTGTACCATCAAAATTATATATATATATATATATATATATATATATATATATATATATATATATATATATTTTTTTTTTTTTTTTTTTTTTTTTTTTATTTTTTTTTATTTTTTTTAATTTTTTTTTTTAAACACCCATTTACAATCAATAGATTTAGATTCTTTTGGTAAATCTACAATTTCCCAAGTGTTGTATGATATAATAAAATCCATGCCATCGCTTGTTGCTTATTTTAAAAATATGCATTCTCTAAAAGACATTAGTTCTTTATAGGTTTTAAGCTCACTTTCAACTTAAAGAACAAAAGAAATTATTCTTATACCATCCTTCATATCTCCCTTTACTAAGTAGAGAGAAATTAGTTGGAATTTATTTTATCCGATCCTAGACCTTTTTTCTTTTCTAGCAAGTTCACTTGATAGTTCAATATCTCTTATAGATGGTTCTACTTGTGATTTTTCAGAAGTTGGAATGTGTACATGAGTTTCATTCTGAGAATTTCTTATTTCCAATACATTCTTGAAGATCCCTTTATCAAAGCAATCTTCTTTCCCGAAGTGAAGATGATTACGTTCCATTTGCCAATCACTTTAGACCGTCCTTCATTTTTCATTTTAATTGCTTTTCCATCAATAATGTCATGATAAATTTTGAAAGGTAACTTATCATAGCAAATATAGATTGTTGCGCGGGTGTCACACCACCAACCCAGAACTTTGCTTTGGATTTCAATGGAGTTCACTTTGAATTGTTGGTTTATTTGGAAAATGAAATAAAATTCAAGAAACTTGAGACCCAAAAATAGAAGAAAAAGTTTCTTGCGTACAAGAATTTATACCGAACATGCGTGTGTGCATTTTATATAGGGGTTATTACACAAATACCCTATATTTAGGATAGTTTTGAAAAAACATGATAAACTTGGATTAAATGATAAATACTTAAAATTCAAAGTAAATTATACGGTCAAACCTACGGACATTCATTCTTCCACAAATATCAGCCTTCAATCTCGAAAAATCAAAAGAGAAATTAAAAGGAAAAAGAGGAAATCTTCTACAAATCAAGCAAAAACGAGATCAAGGTTACTTCAACATTTATTCTTCAAAGTTATATTCCAAAGATCTGAAAACACACATACAAAATTACAGTTTTTTAAAAAAAAATTGGACTCTTTGTTTAATTACTTCCCCAATTCTGTTATTTTAAATTCTTTTAATGTTATCTTTGTATATATTATGAAAGCAACAATCGTAATTATCAATCTTCAGCTTAATAATCTATTAGTTACAAACTCTAATCATCATAGTGCATTGTCTATCTCACTTTTATTTGTATAATGTAAATAATTGACATTTTTGAAGATTTTTTTTGATGATTTTACTATTGTAATTGGGAACATGTTTGAAAATAACATTGTTGAACTTGAGAAGAAATGGATTGTGTTATTACATATGAGAAATTAGTTTTGAATCAATTGAAATGATACATATAAGGTATTTGACAAAAGGAGAATGTGAAAAAAAAAAAAAAAAAAAAACATTTTGTCAGTTTTCTTTTTTTAAAAAAAAAAGTCACAATATCTTATTGGAGCAATTAATTAAATGTATACGTGTGCATTTTTTTAAATTTGAATATGCAAATTCAAACCTTATTTTATGTTAATACATATGACAAAGAAAACTTAGAATCAATTAAATTGATGCATACAAAGTGTTTGCTCAAGGAAAATGTGGATGTCACTTTTCTAAAAAACAAAAATCATACTGTCTCATTGGAGCAATTAATTGCATATGTGTGCATTTTTTGAAAATTTGAACATATTCAGGCATTAATTTATGCTAATACATATAAAAAAGAAAATCTTGAATTAATTTGATTGATGCATGCAATGTGTTTATTTAAGGAGAATGTGAAAACTATAAAAAAAGTGATATTCTGTCACTTTTTTTCAAAAAAATAGTCAGAGTATCGCAATGGAACAATTAATTAGATGCATATGTGTGCATTTCTTAAAAATTTGAACAACAATTTCAAGCCTTGTTTTATGTTAATACATATGAAAAAAAAAGTTTTGAATCAATTAGATTGATGCATGCAAGGTGTTTGCTCAAGGAAAATATGAAAAAAATGACGTTCTATCATTTTTCTATGAAAAAGTGATATTTTATTTTGAAAATTTGAACATGCAAATTCAAGCATTGTTTTATGTTAATATATATATGAAAAATAAAATATGAATCAATTACATTGATACATGCAATATACTTGCTCAAAAAGAATGTAAATTTTGTTACTTTTCAATGAAAATGTGATATTCTGTTACTTTTCTTAAAAAAAAAAAGGTCACATTATGTTATTGGAGCAATTTAACTAGCTGCATACGTATGCATTTTTGTAAATTTAAACATACGAATTCAAATCATGTTTTATAATAATACATATGAAAAATAAAATTTTGAATCAATTAAATTGACGCATGCAAGGTGTTTCAGAAAATTATAATATTTTCTCAAAAAGAGTCACTATCTCTCATTGGAGTAATTAATTAGATGCATACGTGTGTGTTTTTCGAAATTTATGACTATATTTCTCTTATATTAACTAAATAAAAACATAACTTCATTTTAGAAACACAATAACCTATAAGTTGAAAGTGACAAAACCTTTATAAATTAAAAAATTATAAAGTAACACAACATGTCACTTTTCATTCACGTTGTTGGCTAACAATTTTTTTTTTTTTTTTCAAAGCATTCATTGTAAAATTTGTAATGCATCTTTTTGATTGAAAAACCTTAAACATTGAAAAAAAAATAACCAGTCAAATATGATTGCTAGAATTTAATTTAACAAACCAATGTCAATTACATTTTGAATCAATATTATTAAAATTCTATTTACATCAACTTGGATTATTTCGATCATATAATCAAATATAAATATATGATGATATTTTGAGACTCAGATGTTACATGGTGAGCCATATAAACATTTTATTAAAATAGCGTGAAAAAAAAATAAGAAAATTAGGGGTGGTCCCTATTGTTGATGAATTTGATTTTTTATTAATATAATTGATAAATCCACATTAATCAAGGTAATAATAATTAAGGAAATAATTACGCATGTGCAGGTGCTTACAATAAGGAAATAATGCTCTACTTTCCCGTATTAAATAAGTGTAGAGGACAGTTAATGATGCCAAGTGTATTAATCAGTTTTTTAGCATCATAACCGTACTTGGCCAAATTTCCCCTTTTATATACGCAGCAATTAGAAGTTGGATCAAAAAAATTCTGGGTTCTGATTTGGGGCTCTCTAAGGTTTTGATTGAGTGGGTTTTTAGCGTATTAATTACGGGTAAAAGGTTTAATTAGTTTTAGGGGTATTATTCTAATTTATTTGTTTTGGAGGGTATTTGGTCTAATAATCCTATATATAATCTCAGCCACCCGTCTCTCTAATTCTGGTCCGCCACCAATGTTTTTGTCCAATTAGAGCCCAAGTAATTCATGAATTTGATCCCAAATGTAAGTTCGCCCATTTAGATTAATTCCCATTTAATGTAATTTTCTCTCCAAGATTCCATCTTTCCCAAATAATGTAATTTAGTCCTTGAATACATTTATTTGTGCAGCCCATGTCCTTTTCAATTTATAAAGTGTGGAATTTGATCCTGTACTTTAAATCAAATGGCCAATTAATCTTTCTTTCTTTTCCAATTGCTTTGAAATGGGTCCAACATTGAAACAAAAGAAAATTAACATAAATTAAGTAGAATTTAACACTTAGATTATATTAAAGTTTAGTAATTTGAATGAAGAAGTACACAAAATACACTTGTCAAACACCCACAAACTAAAACCTTTGTTTGTGCTTAAACAAAATAAAATTCAGACATAAAACATATCATTGCTATGTAAGACAAATCACAAATAATAGACTTGACAATGAACCAGCTTCTCATATGGCTCATGTTCGAATTTAAGTGACATTTTAGAAAAATCCAAGCATTAACAAAAATAATTTTTTACTTATCCGATGTGTGTGTGTGTGTGTGAATAGCCAACATTGAACTCACAACCATACTAGAACACAGCACACCAAGTGACTCATAATCCCAATCCTTTTGTGGTCAGGTTTTCTTCACACCTGTCGTGCAAAATTACTCCTTATGTTTTTCTCTTCATCAAACATATGTGGGTTCCTAAGAATATTATAATGCATTTATCCATACAAAGTGATCAAAATTAGATACTTGTAAATCAAGAACGGAAAATGGTAAGTATTTCTCAAAGTCACACCGTCAATTTCTAGAGTTCAAATCTCTAAGTCTTTATCGGATACCTCTCACTTTTGATAATCTAAATTACTTTTCTTTCATTCGCTATATATATTTGTCTTTTTAATATCTTATGTGTAAAACTTCTCTCCATTAAATTTTCTAAATGACTTATGTAATGAGTTTTAGGCCGATAGTTCACAAGTCAGATGACCATAGGGCACTAGGTTTTAGATACCCTGACGGTCTTAATCCCCAAGTTATAAAGATTACGAAGGAATATAAGATGTATTACATTTTCTTTTTTGTTCTTTTTTTTTTTTTAAGATGAGATTTGAATTTTTAAAGTGGTCAATACCCATTTTAGACTCCTTAACACAAACTCCTTCAACCAACGATGAGATCCAATAACTCCAAACTATCAAACTTCTATAAATACAAGCTCTAACATTCTCACCACCAAACTGCTGGGTTTCAATATAAAGGATTTAGGAATTTTATTCAAACTTAGGTCAACAAAATTAAATTCAACATAAGTAATATATCAATAATGGCTATGTGTTCAAATAAACAAGTATAACATGGATAAGTACTCAAATAAAAGCACATGTTATGGTGTTGTCCCAAAGTTATACTTAATTCAAAGAAATATCATCATAGGTGGTAAGTCGTTCAACGTTATACTAGGGACTACTTTTATTTTATTTTTCATTTTTTTTCTCAAAAATTTTTGAGTAAAAAGTTATTCAGACCCGATATATTCTAAGTATCATAATATTTACCCACCCCAAACAAAAATATTACATTATCCCCAATACAAAAGAAAAAATAATCAAAATAAATGAATAAGGATCAAAAACTCCTCGAAGATAGATGCGGATAGGTAGAATGATCATCCTGGTCCAAGCAAGTAGACGTCAAGACAACCGCACTTTTCCTCATTGTTAGACTTTAATTTTCTATATCCAGAATTCAAAATAAATATTAGTGATAGCATATAAGGTTTAAATAATTGTAAGGAATTCACACCAAGAAGAATTCTAATCTTCTAACATTTAGAAAAACTATCTAAAAGAGCATGGATCCCTGCAAAAATCCTATAGTTAGGAAAAGATAAGTTTTTTAAATTGGACTGAAGCATGAAATCTAGTTGCAACCGTAAAAATGTATATCACATCAATGTAAGCTCAATATAATTCTAGGATGTTGACGATGAGCCTATGTACGATGAACTCAATAAGTAAACATGCCTAAATTATTAATAAAAATCATAAAATACTACCCAAAAAGTGTTTAAAACATTTAAACTACCTAAATGCATGAGTTCCTAGATATTACCCTAAAATACGACAGCAAGCCCTAATCTAAACATAATGCATAGTCAATATAAATGACTGGTAAGGGATAGAGAAATGGGTTGCCTCTCATGATGTGCTTGATTTATAGTCTAGATCTTGACTTTTGGCACACGTATCATAACACTTTGAACATAGATTTGGATGTTTTACTTAGCTTGCTAAATTTGATTTTGTTCCATATTGCAACTTTCCTCCAAATTTTAAGCTTGCCATTTTCCAAGTAGTATGCCCGTTTCAAACTCAATAGTGAACACCCCAATCCTGCCATAAGGTTTAATCACAAACTCAATTTTTGAGCAAACGATAAAGTCAAGTGATTGCATGCTAATTTCTTCTTCTTTGAATGCTATTAAGGGTCTGTTTGATAGACAAAATTGGAAAGAAATTCTAATTCCATGTTAGTTGGAAAATAAAAATTCACCAAACCCATAGGAATTTGTTTCCCATGAAAACAAAGAAAATACAATTTAAAGTAGTTGTGCGTTGGAATTCGATTTCCATTTCTAGGTTGTAATCAAATGGTCAAAGTGGAATTCATTTTCCTCGGATATGACATTTTCTATGAAATTTCATGCTATGAAATGGACCCTAATTCTTTTTTGGCTAATTAATTTCCCAATCTTTTCATGTTTTTCTTCTTCAATTGAGGCTTTCTTGGGTTCAGCGTTTGTATTTAAAACTTTTGGCAAATGATCTAATAAAACTTAGGTAAGGTAGGCTGAGTTCAAGAAGACCAACCGAAAAAAAAAAAAAAATTGTGTAAGAGAATACAATTGCTTTGAGAAAACTAATAACACTTCTCATTAGCAACTGAAAATTACAGAAGCCCCACAATTCCCCATGCCTTTCTCCGAACTAGTAAGACCTATATATACAAGGCTTCTCCCACGTGTGTGACAGGTAGTTCCACTTCCAAAGGAACCTTGCAGCATCTTCTCCACAACTCCAAATTTTGTGCGCTTTTTCACAAGTCAGGAACAACTTCTTTATTCTCCACATTCTTGCTGAAAGTGGGCTGGACTTGGTCTTCTTGCAATTCATTCAGATCACGACTCCCCTTTTTAACAAGAACCAGCTCCTACTGGTTTGGGCAAGTAGAGGTTAGGAAATTGCTGTTGAGCAGACTTGCGAGTGAACCTCTTTGCTTTGCTTGGCAGTTGGTCGCTTTTCCCAATTCTGAAGGATTCCAACACTCCCCTCCTGGTGATAGTGAGCTTACTCTCCACAATAGTGTTGTTGGCCAGTGGATCCTCCCTCTCCATGACCAAATCATTCAAAGCAGGCAACAATTCGTTCGGATCATCATCAAGCATGGACGGCTCAAATGACTTTAATTTATCCACATTAATCACTGAATATATGTTCATATAAATTGGTAAATCTAGTTGATAGGCATTCTCTCCAATTCTGTGAATAATTTTGAAAGGACCATACCGTATGGGCTTCAACTTCTTGCCCTGACCTCGGAGTTGCTCTTTTCTCAGTGTTAGGTTTTAAATATTTTGTAATTGACAATTATGTGAACAAAAGGATCGAATTGTACTTATGTTATAAAGTTAAGGAGTAATGTGCAAATAGTTGAAAATAGGGTTATTAGGTCTAGGGTTCGAGAATGATATAACAGAGGAAAACGACTCGAACTTTTACTAGACTGTCGGCAAGATTTGGCTCAAGCTATAAAAATAGAAATATCATCGTTAGACTATCGTCAAGCCTTCGCTCAAGCGAAAGCTATCACTCGATCGTCGCTAAGCTCTCGCTCGAGCGACAAGGATAAGGGAAATTTTTATTTCACGATTTCAAGGCTTTTTTCCCCGCCCATCTATTTTATACCTTATCTATATATACCAAAACTTATCTGTATGAAATTCCTAAGATTGAACATTGAGAGAAAAAGTCTATAGAGTGAGAGTTTTGGTGAGAAAAACATCGAATTCATGATCCAAATACCATACCGCTACTTCATCCATATTTGTTAGAGTTGTTGAAGATCATAGGAAGGTGACTGGAGTTCTAGTCGGTAAAGAACGTATTGTTTTTCGTGACCTACAAGAGATAGATGATTTCACAAAGTTAGGAGTTGCTGGAGGAGAGCAGAATTCAGGAAAACTTTGAAAATTGCAACTGGAATTGGTGCAGTGAAGCACATAATTCAGGAGAGCAGTCAAAATTCCTGTCGAGAGATCAGATATTACGTGTTGTAGTCTAGTCTAGTAGATTGTAAGTTACGAATTGTTTATAATGGATTGACTGGTAAAGTGTCCGGAGTTTTTTCCAGCTGAGTTTCTCCATGATCGTACTGTTGTTCTTTACTGCTTTATTTATTAATTGTATGATCTGCGATATTTAAACATGGGTAAAAATGACTTGCATGATTAACCATCTAGAGATAATTAATTGGTGACTTGTTGCTTATTAAGCCCCTATTTGTCATCCATTTTCTCAAACATTGTTTCCTACGGTAAACAATATCCACCACATATTCACTCAATAAAATATTCTATACACAAACCAATAAAATTACTTTACTTTCTAACAACACATTCTTCAAAAAATACTATTCAAAACTCTATTTCTTCTCCCAAAATAGGAGAAAAATAGGCCATAAATAATTTTAATTCCGCATAAAATACCTATTCATCCCTCTCTAAGTATTGTTAGGATTGAACTACGCGTTGTTCATTTGGTATCAGAACCTTATATCAATTATGACCCTTATTATAGTATTCTAGATTATTCAGTCATTGTCCGTGTCTCCGTACTTCGACAAAAGCAATTATGCTTACTGGCAAGTTCGGATGAGAGCTTTCCTTAAAACGTTGAATGAACTTATTTGGATTAGCGTTCAAAATGGATGGGCTCCACCTACAACAACTGTTGCAATTGTAGTCACACCCACTGATATCTCATTGTGGACCAAAAACTAATTTGGATGAGTGTGACTAGAACAATAAGGACCTTCATGCTCTGTTCATGGCTATATCTCCTGAAAAGTTTAGGCAAGTGTCGATGTATGAAACTACTAAAGATGTTTGGGATATATTAGAAATCATAAATGATGAAACAAAAATGGTTAAAAACTCCAAACTGTAGATGTTGACCATTAAGTTTAAAGAGATTAGAATGAAGGACGATGAATTGTTTGATGAATTCTACGCGAAACTGAATGACATAGTTAATTCTAGCTTTAACTCAGGTGAAAAGATTCTCGAGTCTAAAATTTTTAGAAAAGTCCTAAGATCACTGCCCGAGAGATTTAGATCTAAGGTCACTACGATAGAAGAGAGTAAGGACTTAGATGCTGTTAAGATTGAAGAACTCATAAGATCATTTCAAACTTATGAACTCACTATCTCACAACCTAAAAATGTTAAATATATGCCATGAACACTATTAGAAAAGAGGATAGCGAGTCCACTGATACTGAGACCCTTAGAGACTACGAAATTGTGTATTTCGTTAAAAAAATTCAGGAGGTGATGAGGAATAGGAGAAAGCCTTAGGAGTAAAATAGTGAGATCCCTAGTAAACTCTCGAAAGGTAGACTGAGAAAAACACTTCTAGGACTCCCGTTAAGAAATCTCAATCTGTCAAATGCCATGAGTGCAAGGGGTATGATCACTTTAAGAATGAATGTCCTAATCTAAAGATGTGTTTGGGCAAAGAACGTCGTAAGGCTTTAGCCGTAACCATGAGTGATGAGGAGTCAGATTCTGATTCTCAGAACAAGACATCTGGTAGTGAAGATAAACAAAATTATATGGTCTTCACCTCGATTGCTGCAATTGAATCTAACCATGAGATTGAGAATGTTGAAAGGGAGGATGAGAGTGAACAGGCTGAAGAAGAGTCTAATGATGAGACCGACATTCACAAGTCAAATTGTAAATTGTTTGAGGAGAGTCTCAAAATTAAGAAGGTCAACAAAGCTGTCTTGAAAAAGGTGAACGAGCTTGATCTTGAACGTGAAAAACTGTTAAGTGACCTTCAGAACTACTAATCTTGATAAATCTAATGTTCAACTCCAATCGTTTATAAGTGGCTCGCAGAAGCTAGGCAATCTGTTTGGGATGAACAAACCTGCTGGAAAAAGGCATGGTCTAGGTTATGTTGATAACCATGATGCTACTACTAGCACATCTGAGACCACATTCGTTCCGCCACCAACAAAACTAGTGAGATTTCTTATCCTAAACCCAAAGATAAGCATGCTACAAGATCGTGACCTACCAGATAGCGTAGAGTCAATATCCTACTTTTCGACAACAACCACCGAACATGTTTGAACTTAGGTTCATTCCCACTTGCCACCACTGTGGTGCACTGGGACACACTAGACCTAGGTTTTGTAACTGCATGACTAGAAGTAAGAATTAGGATTTCACTAGCAAGGTTAACTTTCTTACCTATCAAGTTAGCCACTTAACTGAGATGATGGCTTGGTTAACTCATTTAACTTCTACTTCTAAGAAAGTTTGGGTTAAGAGGAGCAGTCTGGAAGGTCGTGAAGATGGTCGTGCTCTTCACGGTAAGGACATTCAAATTTCATCTTGATTTGGCATTTAGGTGCATATATGTGCAGTTCACTGTATCAATTCATTCATGTATGCATCGCATTTATTTTTATGTTATTATTTTATTTTATTTTTTGCATTTATTTTTTTTAAATATTTATTTCAAAAACAAAAAAAAATTGAAAAATGGGAGAATTACAAAGAAAATGTTTTTTACACATCATTTTGATTTTAAACATGTCATGTGTGATCAAGTATGCATTTATCTGTTTTACACTGTTATTTTCGTTGCTTGGTTAGGTTTAATGTTGAGTATTGAGTATATGTGTCATCATATAATCATCTGCACTTCACACGCTATGATCCTGTGAGTGAATCGGGACCGCGTGTATGAGATTTGAGATGACAGTCATGTATTAGTAGGGTGACCTTGAATATGAATTGACCTATATTTAGATGACATTAGCTCGTAATAGTTTCCCTACATTGTTGCATTGTAGAAAAAATGAGATTATGATTAACTATTTGGTTCATCTTATACTTTTGTTCGAAATCTATTTGACTCGAGTAATTAAGTCCAATGGGTTTCTCATAACTTAGTACCTATGGTCATCTGACTTGGGTTAACCGACTTAAAACTCGTTACAGGGATCAGTTTAGTTACTTAATGGACAAAAGTCTGCACATAAAAATGTTATTCATGAGAAAAACAATATAAAATATTATATGCTCAAGTTCAGGAGGAGAAAAGAAAATTTATCATAAAATTGAACTCGTTTTCAGGTCTTAAAATTTATTTCAGTTTAGCTTTCATTAGTAGTGATTATACTTATTTAACAGTGATGTTAGCATGTCATTTCTCACAAATTTAAGGTTTGGAATCATTTTCATGAGAAAAGAGTGGCACTTAACACACATTAGTCATTTATACACTTTACTCCATCTTGAACTTAACGAGTACATGAAAGTCTTTTTGATATTGCTCGACTTGTGGTTGCTTGCTTGATTTTAATTATCGAAGTGTCAAGATCTTGAGTTGCTTAAATTAATGTATTATTATAAAAATGCTATTTTTCTTAATTTTTAAATTTTTGATGCTATTTCTGTCAATTGGAGTGTCGCCAGCTTATTACTAGAACACGCTCGAGCGACAACGGTTGAAGCTGCCTCGCTTGCTTAAATTTGAATTTTCAAGTCTTTTCTATGATTTTTTGCACATTTTCTTCCCATTTTCAATTAATTTCTCCAAAAAAATTTCATACCCACTCAAACTTGCTACTTCCCAAATCTATAAACATTCATTCATGCATTTTAGTAGTGCCTTTTGATCAATTCATCAAATTTGAAAGGTAAAATTCGAATACCTTGTCTTTTACTCATTTTTGCGACTATTCATGCATTTTAGTAGTGCCATTTCATCAATTCATCGAATTTGAAAGGTAAAATTCGAATACCTTGTCTTTTACTCATTTTTACGAATTTCTTGATGGTTTTTCGAATTTTTTGATCATTATTGCTTGGGTTTTGATGTTGCATTACTTGTTTTAAACATTCACATTTTATTTCATCATCTTTTGCATGATTTTGTAGCAATATATGGATTGAGGACCATTTTGACTTGATTTTTTTATGGTTTCTTGTGTGTTTCTTCACTATAGTCAATTATTTTTTGTTGGCTGTTGATGATATTGGCTTAGGATTAGTTGCATGGTTGGTTTAGGTGATTGGGATGCATTTGTATTCGTGATGATTTGTGAGTTTGGGTGGTTATAGATATAACTTAAGGCTTTAGTCGTAACCATGAGTGATGAGCCAAGCATCGTCATTACCTGTATGACTCATTTTGTTAGTCTCTCTAGCTCATACTCTTTTGGGAGACACGTATGTATTATCAGAGAAGTTAATTTGTGTCTCCATATCATGGACTCGTTGCATATTGGGTATTTGAGTAAATATTTGAGGACTTTGATTATGAGTAATTGTAAAGGTTGATTTATCAGTATTGTATTTGGCATAGTTTGAATTTTAAGGGACTGATGTATTATGATTTAAATTATATATACAGGTTTGAGGTAATTAAGTATATTTCAGGTGATTTTTAGTCTATATTACAAGGGAACTCTGTCAAATTTTCGTAAAAATATGTTTCAGTCAAGCAAGTCTAGCTTGCATTGGTGGTGGGTCCGACACTTGCTGGTATCTACCATTGGTGCGCGACACGTGTCGAGTCCATTTTAAGATTCGGGACGGGTCGTGACATGGGGTATACAGAGGACCATTCCCTTGTAGAGCAGCCTATTCCGAATTGTAAAACCTGTGGGTTGTGCCTCTGCCCAGCTGGTTCCAGAATCCGTATCTGTACCGTACCAGCCGCTATACTCCTCATGAAGGATGGGACCTGCATGAAAATTGCCAAGCATAATGAAGCCATTGGGGGTCTGGACAACGTATCTGCCAATGTATTCTGAGTGCCCTCTTGTACTTAATCACCAAGTTGAATTGTTGGAGCTAAGTCATCCACTTCATATGCCGAGCCTGCTGCAATCTCGACTGTGTTTGTAAGTTCTGAAGTGGCCTGTGGTCGGTGTGCGTCTGTTTCCTTCCCCAATAAGTAAGCCCTCCAATGTTTCACTACTTGGAGTAAAGCGAACAGCTCTTTATCACATGTTGAGTAGTTCTTGGCTGCCCCTTGAAAGAGTTTAGAGTGATTTGCCACTGGCCTTCCCTGTTGCATAAGAACAGCACCCATACCATGGCCCGAAGCATCTGCTTCAAGTTCGAATGGCTTTCGTAAGTTGGGTAGAGCAAGAATCGAGGCTGCGCTATTTTCCTCTTCAAGAGCAAGAACGTGTGCTCACGTTCTTCTTCCAATGGAAGGCTTGACCTACTTTCTTTGAAGCATGGAGCGGAGCAGCAAACGTAGAAACATTCTTGATGAATTTTCTCAAAAATACTGACACTCACCCATAAAACATAAAACATCTTACATCTGTAACAGATCTGGGACGTGGCCATTTTTGAATCACATGCACCGTTGCTGGGTCCACTTGAAGCTCTCCATGTCCCATGATAAAACCCACACAGATTAAGGTAGACTGACCAAAGTCACATTTCTTTCTATTCAGCCGTAACTGATGTTCCCACAGAATGGTAAAAATCAAGTGTACATGCTGAAGATGGGCATCCCAAGAGCAGCTGAAAATCAGAATGTCGTCAAGATAGACGACCACAAAATCATCCAAAAATGGGCGCAGCACATTATTCATTAACCATGAATGTCGAAGGCGCGTTGCACAACCCGAATTGCAGTCCCTGTCGAGTTTTGACGGCACTCTTCCAGATGTCCTCCTCTTTGATGCGGACTTGATGGTATCCTGACTTCAAATCGAGCTTCTGTCCATCCCTACGCGTGTTTGCCATTTTTTCCAATTTTGTCTCCTCTCCCCCTGTTCCGTATAATTCCCAAAAACAGCCTCAATTTTTTTTTTCCTTTCTGCCTGTCTGCGTATATGTATATAATAACCTTTTTCTCCCAATTCTCTCTGCGGGTATGCGCGTAAATATATATAATCTCAGCCACCCGTCTCTCGAATTCTTGTCCGCCACCAATGTTTTGGTTCAATTAGAGTCCAAGTAATTCATGAATTTGATCCCAAATGTAAGTCCAATTGAGGCCCATTTAGATTAATTCTCATTTAATATAATTTTCTCTCCAAGATTCCATGTTTCCCAAATAAGGCAAGTTATTCCTTGAATTCATTTATTTGAACAGCATATGTCCTCTTCAATTTATAAAGTGTGGAATTTGATCCTGTACTTCAAATCAAATGGTCAATTAATCCTTCATTCTTTTTCAATTGTTTTGAAACGGGTCCAACACTGAAACAAAAGAAAACTAACCTCAATTAAGTAGAATTTAACACTTAGACAACATAAAAATTTAGTAATTTGACCTGAATAAGTGCACTAAATGCAGTTGTCATTCTACAATCTCCGTAAACTCAACCGCATCCAGCTAGACCTTCAGCGGGTTCATCAATATTGACCTTAACCCATGCAAGGAGAGGATGCCACATTGTATTGAGATGATTATGGATGTTAGATCTGTCCTTCTAATAATCCCAAATCTCTTAAAGATCAAGAAATCAGTGACTGAATTCTTCGTAGTACATGTGCTCAGTAGGTCAACCTCTTTAACCACTCTATATAAGACACCAAACTGTCCGCATTGGAGTGTACTAGTCTTCGAAAACTACATTATTTCTTGCCACCCAATTCACCTCAAGACCAGAAAATGCCGCTGCTTTTCGGATGTTGCTCACTGATAACTTATTACACCTCAATGACGTTCGAATCAAGTGTGCAAAATATTAAGACATGGTGTCACATCTTAAAAGGTCAGTCTTGTTGAGAAAAGTAATCAAAACCTTTATATGCTAGTCTCTATTTGGGTATTTAACCGATACGAGATTTATTCCTTAACATACCCTCGTAAAATGGTGGCTCATTTGAGCACATTGTCTCGTTTTTTAGTCCTTATTGGATCAAATAGCTCGTTGGAGGTTAATAAGCTGATACCATAATAAGATTTTGGGTTCCATATTAAAATGTCAATTTCGCTAAGAGGAGTAGATCAATCTCTTATATATTGGTCTCTATTTCGACATTTGTCTGATGTGGGATTTACCACTTTACACAAAGGAGCATGATCGGTCCAATTTCCTGCCTGAAAATCAATGAAATAAGGTCGTGAATTTCATTTGTAAACGCACGCTATCGAAAAAGATTCCCATGCTCTTCATATTACAACCACAAAGCGAGCAACGAGAGACCAAGTATGGGCTGCAGCTGTTAAACATGCCATCCGATGGAAGTTTATTATGCATAATACGCCAAACCAAGAATGAACATGAAGGGGAAATGCAATCATCCCAGATATGCTTTCCCAGCTCCATCCATAATTCCTTCTGGAATCTGGAAATACAAGCAAGCATCCTTGCAGGTTACCGCCCCATTAGAAGCACATTCAAGACTAATTCGTGACGTAAATTAGCACAAGGCGTGGCCCCTTCAATAAATGCTTCAACGGTTAGGAACCACTATTTTAAAAAACGTAAAGCGTGATTAGGCGCGCAGGTGAAGTTTCAAGCATTTTATGAATTTAAGCAAGGCTTAGGCGTAAAAAAAATATTTTCTTATTTTTAATATTATTTTAAATTTTTAATCATTTTAAAAATCGTTTAATAATTAAAATAATAAATATCAAACACCAAAAATTATAAAATACTATATTTACTTAATAATTCATGTCATTAGTCAATTATACAATTTTCAAGTTTTCAAAATGCAAAAAATAGAATATTGTTCATAATTTCAATTTTCAACTAGACAAGTCATACTTAATATATTTATAGAAATTTTATACATTTTTTAGAGTTTGTAATAAAATAACGAGTTTCAAAATCATAATCACATAATGTAGATAGCATCATAAGTTAAGTCTTATTTAATTATTTAGATAAAATGATTTTTAACTCTTTTACAGATATAATCTTTTAAGAACTTGAAATTAAAGTCAAATTAAATTTTTTTTTTTTTTTGAATATTAATGAGTTAAAGCCAAATAAAAGACTTTTATAAAAATTAAAAAATATATATTTAAAAATGAATAAAGCACTCTTAAGGAAGAGTGGAAACGTAACATCAAAATTGCTACGAGTTATCTTGAGAAGGTTCAGAAACGGTACAAGATGTCTACAGGTCTAGAGCATTATTTCCTTGAATTTGATATTGGAAATCTGGTAATGGTGAAATTTCGTGACAGAAACTGTTATAAATCGACAAGAGGGAAAGATTCAAGATTGATGCCAAAATAAATTGGACTATTAATGTAATGCAAACTGAACTTCTTGTTGTTTGTTTTACTTTTTTTTTCCAACCATAATAAATAACCTGTTTTGCTTATTTCTCTTTAGAATTTAACAATTTCTCCTTAGAATTTATTCTAAAAACACTAGAGTTCATATTCTAGTTTTATAAAACATCAATTTCATCAAAACGTACAACAATTTCACCATAGCAATTTACATTACAACTTCATAGCATACAACAACTCACAATATTCCACATTTCACCAAAAAGTAGTTGTGTTTCCCCAGACTTCAACTTTCGCTATAACAATGTAAATTACAGTTTCATAACATAAAACGACTCAGAATGACCCTTTTTCACCAAAAATAACTATGTGTACAAAAACATACATCACATAATTTGCCCAGAATGTGCGATTTCTAACCAAATATTGTGATTTGCTTTCTGTACTCGGGGGGGAAAAAAAAGAGTTCGTTGACAAAAAAGATATAATAGACTTCAACCGACGTCATTTTGTCATCAAGTTGTTCCATGCTTCGCTAAGAGTTGGCGTCGAGTTTGAACTTCCACTGGCTCCTGGCCTTGGCTTAGGCCGGGAAAGAAAATGCTCCACTATACCTTGTTCAATTCCAGCGGCAATAGTCGGTTGTGAATAGGAAAATTGTTGTCCAAAGTGTGAATTTTAAACATCACTCTATCATAAATAAATGATGATATAGAATAATAAAATTCTACCTCATTTGTCATGTAGCTTGCATGTGAAGCATGATTCGAATGATATCTTTTATTGTGTCCCTTTTGATGTCAAAAACTACATTTCAATCTCTTCTTGCCATCACCTCAATCTTTTTTAACTTCTCCTTCGACGATATAGCTTCCTTAACCCCTCTTCGATGCTTTGTCTGTTTCCTGCCTCTTTTTTTTGTTACCCAACTTGGGGGGTTTAACTGGGCCAAGCCACTAGAAGGCCACATTTTTTATCCATTTATAGGGTATATGCAATTCTTGTAAGCTTTTATGTAAGTTGCAACTTTGTAGCTCTCGTCCACAAACTGCGAGAGATCATTTGTATGTGGACAAGGCATATCAGTTAGATCCCACTTTCTACATTAGCATGTCCTCCTATTTAAATCTACCACAAACTGACCATTAGAATATGGTCCAGAAACTTGAAATTGTGTTTCCCCATTGAATATTGCTTTCCACAAAAAAGAATCACATGTACTAATTTCAAGTTTCTTTAAAAAAATTTAACATATATCGCTATGAATCCTTGCCATCAAATCGCAGCGTTTGTACATCCGTACCATCAACTTGTGTTGAATTGTCTAAAGGAGAGTCAAAAATATCATTCCCCTTGCTTCTTTTATGTAGTTGTTAAAGCATTCACAAAGATTGTTTAACAGAATGTCACACTTCGAAGCCGACATGAAATGGGACTTTGACCATTGCTCAACTGGTTTGGCACATAACCACTACCAGGTAGTTTCCTTCTTCTCCTTAATTTTATCCATCCAATATGTAAATTCAACCAAATAAGTAGACTTAGCTGCTCTCCATAACAAATCCCTAAGTTTCAGCTCTTTAAAGTCTTTGTGAAAGAAGTTGGAGTACATATGTAGTACATAAAACCGATGCTAGCCATTGGAAACAACTTGGAAACCTTATTCTCCAACCCTTTCTGTTAATCAGACATAATAGTGACTCCATATGCATTTTCGAGCATCAAATCTTCTCCCAACAGTTTCAAAAACCACAAACAACTAGCATTACTTTCATTTTCAACAATAGCATGCGCAATTGGGAATATACAATCATTCCCATCAATACCCACCGCAACATGTAATTGGCCACTAAAATTGCCTTTCAAGAAGCACCGATCTATGTAAATAACGAGTCTACAACAACCCAAGAAGCTCTTTTTGCAAGCATCGAAACAAACCTAAATCGCCTTAAACACGAGCTCATCTAAAGATAGTATAATAGTTGAACCTGGATTTGTTCTCCTTTCCTCAGATGCATACGAACCCAACAAACCAAATTGCCCAACTAGCGATCCTCTAAGCAATGCTTTAGCATATCTCCTAGCCCTACATGCCTTTGTGTCACTAATATCTACACCAGACTCTTTCATAACAGTTGCCTTAAACAGTTTCACATCCCACTTTAGTGCAATAGTAAATGTCTCAATGTATCTACGGGCTAACCAACTAGTGGATAACTTATATTCTTCAATGCTCTACTACAGGTATGATTCCATTCGAACGATTTAATCTGCCACGATGAATCTTCCTCCAACGGAGAAACATAAATACTCCATGGACAATTTTTTTCTTTGCAACGACCTTCTAATCTACATCTATCATTATACAGGAAGACCACCTCAAATCTATTGTGAATGCTGAAGTTTTTAACCACACTCTTTACCTCCTTTTTGGACCAAAACTTCAGTCCAACCTCAAGCACAGGATCCACCATATCTACATCACCATTAAGTTATGGGTACGTAACAACTTCTTTGTCACTATTAGAATGAATGCTTCGAAGGTCATCTGAGGGTGCATATTCAGAATTTTCAGATTCATATGTTGCTTCCAACGACACTATCTCATTCCTCATGTCGAGTTCAATATTATGGGTAACGTTTTCCTGAAAGAGAATGTCGTCTTCTTAACCAATGCTATAATTGGAATCATTGAATATGACATCTTTTTTATCTGAAGCACTGCTCAAATCACCTAAACAATAGGAGATTATAAAACAGAATTAGCTGACTGTACAGTGAAAAATAAGAATCTATAGGAACCTATGAAATCGTAAATTCACTGCATATATTTATCAAGCATTTTTCCATCTTACAAGGCATGTGCCCCACGTGAAATAAAATAGTGCAAACCCCCCTCCCCCCCCCTCCCCCCCCCCATCCACCCCCCCCCCCCCCCCCCCCCCCCACCCCCCCCCCCCCCCCCCCCCCCCCCCCCCCCCCACAACACATAACCATGTCTGTTTCTCAACGTTTCAATGCCAAAAAAAAGACCCAATGCAGCTATAAGAAGCTGAGACACACGTAAACTGACAAGCATATTAATGGAGACTTTACTTCATTTCAACACAAAAAGAACCAATTAAAGTGGACCCAAAATCTATCCAAAGTACCTTTACGAGAAAAATATAGACAAAAAAATGTTAAAACCAAAATGCTAACCTTCATCTTGTTCCTCCACATCTGACATGTCGAATAAATTTTAGAAGATTGTGGTCCCCACACTTCGATTTTCACTGAAAAAAATTGAAAGTATTCACTGTCCCGTGCGATTTTTTAAGAAGAAATTGATGATCAATGTTGATTGGAAGCTTACCTACGGTTTGGGAGTGTCAAGGCTAACCTTCGGCCGATGTTTCTGGATTTTCTTCTCGTCGGTCGGAAGTGTGGCGCGTCTGGGCTCGCAACATAAATCGTTGGTTTGAACTTCGAACTAAAAGGGATAGGGTTTGGTGTTTTATAAAACGGGAATTACACTTCAGGTCCTCCAATTTCGAATGGACCATGTTTTGTTAATTTAGGTTTCAATTAGAACAAAAAAGTCCAAAAACTTACCTCAGTGACCATTTTTGAAAGTGTCTGAAAGTTGAGTGACGGTTAATACAAGTTTCGAACTTCAGTGACCATTTTGTTATTTTACCGTAACTTCAGTCACCGTTTGTGAAATTAACCCGTTTTATAAGTGTCTAGTTCACGCGAACTCAAACCAACCAATTCAGTTGGACTGTTTTACAGTTTTTTTCGTTCGGCTCTTTAACCGTATTGGAGTATATTGCCTTATTGACTAGAAAAAAATACAAATTAATGATACCACCACTGAAACAATTAAATTCTTTTCTTACATTACTTTCAAAATGTTAGTGTTGAAAAAAATAACTTACTTTAAAGTCAATTAACAATAAAATACTTTTAAAATTATAAGTAAATAAGCTGAAACTTATAATTAATTTTACTTATTCACTTGTATGTAAATTGAACTCAACTTTTCTCTATTATTTGTTACGTCTATTATGAAAAACAAATAATTTGGTCAAAGCCATTCTCATTTGATGGATTATTAAAATCATGGTTTTAATTCTTCTTTTGCGTTCTAGACGCCATTGTACAGACAGTCTAAAACTGATATATTATATTTATACTAAAATAATAATGCTATAATACATTGTTAAAATCAAACATGTGCTAAAGTTATGAAAGTCATTGTCAATTCTTGTCGAGATAATCAGCAATATCAAATTTGTTACCCTTAAAAGACATTAAGAGACCCTCATGGCCCAACCACTGGCGGACCTACAGTGGGGCTTAGTGGGGCACGTGCCCCACTAGGTTTTGAATTTTTTTTTCTTTTTTTTTTTAAAGTTCATGTTTGGTATCGATTGAAATCTAAATTTTAATCTAAATCAAAGTTAACAATAAATTTTAATAATATATTTCATAGAATCCATAATTGTTTTAACTTTTATCAAAATTTACTACAAATTTGATTTTAATTTCTACCAAACAGTGGCAAAATCACAATAAATTTGAATTTCGATAACATGCTAATTTTAAAAATTCATTGACGATTGTACGATAATCAAATCTACAAATTGTTTATGTAATCTCAAAACTTATTTCGATAACTACATTATGGGTACATTGAATAGTTCAAATAGATATCGAAAATAGTTAAAAATACGTTAAACTTGAGTCTTAAAGAAAAACGTCTAACTCGCATTTTTTTTAAAAAAAAAATCAATTATTTCATTAACATTTACTATTTTTGTGATGCACTTCAATGTAATTTTCATCATTTTATTAGGAAACTTTATATGGAATATGACATCAAAAATTTTCGAAATTTTACATCCGAAAAACTCATATCCCATGTAAATTTTCGAATGCAAAATTACATGGGATATGATTTTTTTTTACTTAAATTTTCGAGTGTAAAATTTATCCCAACTTCTTTGCAAGTTCGAGTGTGCCCCTAACTTTTATCTTCTGGATCCGCCCCTGGGCCCAACTCTAGACACTGTAAGATCATTTTTCAAACCTACTCCCATTTTGATATATATATATATATATATATATATATATATATATATATATATATATATATATATTAATAATTAAATAATCCCAACTAATATCAATTTTCTAATTAGCTCTTGACCTCTTTTCAAGCTTTCCAATAAAATACTCTCTTAATGGTGGAAGAAAATTGTTTATTCAACATACAACTGCCGCCATGAGCGGACCCACCTAACAAATTCAAAACTGACTAATGGTACAAGTATTACGTCGAAAAAAAAAACATATCATTATTTTTTTCTGAATTCATGTTCAATAAATTCCAAGATTTTTTTTCTTTACATTCAGTCGCATTTTATAGTATTATAATCACAAATGAAGCAATAAGCATGAACAAAAACACATTTATTTATTTTCTTTTTCGCTATTTCCTCTTTTTTTATTCATTGAAGCCTTAGAACGAGGTAATGAGTCTGTAAATTTGTACGTGGTTATGGATATAAACTGAGTTATATTATTATTTTATGACTGAAAAGTGTCACTTGGTCTCTGCGTAACTTAACGACCCTTGACAGTTGACAGTGACTTGTGGGAGAATAATTTTCGTCCTTGTTCTTTTCAGATATAATCAAAGTCTTTGGTTTGACGAGTGTACTATTTTTGAAGGTTTTTATGTAATTCTAGTTTTGCCATTTTCGTATTATGAAAATTTTATTTATTAAGGTTTTGCTTTAAAACACTATGTCACTTCTTCTTTTTTTTTTTCTTTTTTTTTTTTTTGGTGTCTCTTGATAATTAATAAAATTGTGGGTTTCTTCGATTTCTAAATTCAAATCATAGTAATAAACGATTTGTAATAAAATAATTCTCGACATTCTTTTACGAAGCATTAAGTTTTAATTATCAAATCTCAACATTTATAAGACTGGACATGTTTTTAATACTTTTATAACAAAAATTGTCAAGCTCGGCGCTGCATTATCTTCCAAATATTGTGTCATATCTCTTTCATATGTTTTAGTCTAAGTTATCTACTCCCCCCCTTTTTTGTCACAATATATAATTGGCAATTTCAAAATTTCACAATATATGTTTTAGTCTCTTTCATATATTTTTATTTGATTATTTCCATTTTCTACTCCCCATTTTTTGTCACAAAATGACAAGGGATAAAATAATAATATACAACATCTTAATAATGTAGGTGTAAACAGTCATAAGTATATGTAATGAACAATAAACTTTTCCACAAATCTAACTCAAAATATCCATGGAGTAAACGATATAAGGAACACATATGTGTTAAGTGTCGCTAATCCTATGGTAGTAGGACTCCAAATCTTAATTTTGTAATAAATGACTTGATAAACATCACTACTAATAAAGATATTCCTCTATTTATGAAAATCAAACTAATAAAGCACATTAGAACCTACGTATGAAAACTCATTTTTTTAGGGAGAATTTATTTTCATTAAGCAATTAACATGATCCATGTAACGAGCTTTAGGTTCGTTAACCAAAATTAGTTGACCATAAGCACCAGGTTATGAAAAACCTCAAAAACTTAAGTCAAGTAACTTTCGAAAAGTGGCATAAGATATTGAGATCTTTTAATTTTTTTCATATATTTATTTATTATTGCAAAGATAATCTCAAGTTTAGATCTAAATAAGTTAATCAATTCATGTTCAAAGTCACTCTACTAATATGTAACTACTATTCCAAATCTCACACATGCGGTAAAGTCTCACTATCAAATTCATAGTGTGTGCAGTGCAGATGGTATATGAAGAGACCTATATTAAATACTCCAAATGTATCATAAGCCAACAATGAAAATTATATTACAGCTCGCTAATATAAATGCATGCTTGATTACGACCAACAAAATCAAGTGTATTATATATCATGCTGTAAAACAATTTCCTACTGCAATATACTCGACATCTGTTGTGGATAATAAGATAGAATTTTCTTTCTTATTCATCCAAGTAACGAGGTTTGTACCAACATAAAAACAGCCTTCAAAAGTTCTTTTTCTATTATCGGCATTTATAGCCCAATCGGCATCGGAATAGCCAGCAAGATCTAGATTAGAATCCCGAGAGTACATGATCCCATAATCAATAGTACCATTGACATATCTAATAATACGTTGTACATCGCTTAGGTGTAATTCATTGGGATCAACCTGAAAATGCAAACAAATCCCTAAACTAAATGCTTTGTCAGGTCTACTAGCAGTGAGGTAAAGTAAGCTACCTATCATATTACTATACAGTGTTTGATCAACATTGTTACCTGTAGGATCAAGGCCTAACTTGACATTGATGCTCATGGGAGTTATAATATGTTTCTTGCTGTCTAGGTCAAAACATTTGACAAGAATCTTGGAATATTTCGATTGAGATATGAATAATTTATCATCACTCTGCTTGAGTTGAAGACCAAAAAAGTACTTTAATTCTCCAATCATACTTATCTCAAATTCTTATTTCATACACTTAGCAAAATCATGAGCAAGAGAATCAACAGGAGAACCAAAGACGATGTCATCCACATAGATTCGATCTACGGTGATGGTATCCTCAATTTTTCTTACAAATAGGGTTCTATCTGCGCTACCTCTTGTGAAATCGTGTTCCAAGAGATATGCAGTAAGCCTATCATACCATGTTCTAAGAGCTTGTTTCAATCCATACAAGGTTTCATTCAACCGATACACATAGTGAGGATACTTCTAATCAATGAACCCTTTAGGTTATTCCACATAGGCTTCTTCTTGAATCATTCCGTTCAAGAAGGTACCCTTGCCATTCATTTGGTATAATTTGAAACCTAAAGTATATGCAACAGCTAGAAAGATTCTAATGGATTCAAGCCTAGCTATCTAGGCAAATATTTCATTAAAATAACACTTTCGACCTGAGTATATCCTTGGGCAACTAACCTAGCTTTATTTCTAGTTATGGTACCTTGATCATCAGTTTTATCTTAAATATCTACTTAGTACTTATAACATTGCAATCATCGAGCCTAGGAACCAAATCCCATACTTTGTTTCTCACAAATTGATTTAATTATTCATGCATAGCATTAACCCAATATTCATCCCTAAGGGCTTCTTCCACCTTTTTCGGTTCAATCTAAGACACATAGCTCGTGTATGACACGTTTTTCAAAACCCTCTTGTGAAGTCTCATACGTTCTTCTAAACTTAATGAGAAGCATTTTTCACATGTTTCCATGAGGGCCAAAATGGCTACTATGGCACTGAAAGAGGTGCAATTGGCATTGCATGATGATCCTCTTAATAGCGAACTTCAAAGTAGGGTGGCACACATGAGGAAAAAAGTAATGGTTTTATGTGAAGCGAAAATGAGCTTTTATTATCAACAAGCTAATTGTAAGTACCCAACGACGGTCCCAGCACCCGGCAGGGGGGACGGCCGCGAGTGCTGGGATCCGTCAGAACAGTGCAGGGAAAGAAGGAGACCAGCGCGCAGGCGAGGGTTTCAGGTTTGACCTCGCCGATGTAAATGTTCATCTTCCTTCAACATAATTCCTTTTTTTTTTCCTTTTCTATCTTCACGCAACCATCAGCTCATCCATTTTTACATGTTTCTTCATTGCCTTTCTAAGTTTCCCCTTCTCCTTCACTCTTTTGAACTCAATCGAGAGAAAAATTCATTTTCCATCCTATATTTTCCCTTTTCCTCTTCAAATCAGATTCTTTTTAACACACAAATTCCACTTCCACAAGGATTAAATCATTCTCTATCAATTGTGTTCTTCTTCTGCTAGTGGGATGTAAGTATGTATGAGTTATCCGTCGAGCTTTGCCTTCGCCTAAATCTCATGGGGTAATTTTGAAATCTCATCTGTTAATTTTCTAATTTGTGAATGTATGAGTTTTTTTAGCTACACGGGTATAATAAAGTTTGGTAATTTAAGAGTTTTTTCCCTTCCCATTATATGGCGAGTTTTGCATCAGTTGTTTGGTGTTTTTTATGATTTAATTTGGTTAAATAAAAACTATCTCTTGGTGAATTATGTTTTCACACACACACACACACACACACACACACGTATATATTACAATCACTTATTGTTGATAGTCAATGATAACGTCCGCCTGGGCTGAAATTTTGTGCTGGGTCCACCACTGTGAGTACCTAAAGTATAGTGACAAATGCACCAAGTTCTTTCACTCTATGGTCAAAAGGAATACTAAAACGAATTACATTGATACCGTTCTTAAAAGGGATGGATCATATACTACCTCATTGGAAGAAGTGGTCGATGAATTTTTCATTTCTATAATGAATTACTTGGGAAGTATTGTTCGGGAAATCCTATTGATGTTGATATCTTGAAGAGTGGTCATGTGTTATCAAAAGAGAATGCTTTAGCTAGATTTCAAGGATACAATATTTTGCATTGGGGATGATAAATCACCGAGGCCGGATGGATACTTTCTTGTTTCTTTAAGAGGTCATGGGATATTGTTGGTCATGAGTTCATGGAGGCGGTAAATGAATTCTTTGCTTCTATATCTCTTCTCAAGCAGACTAATCACATAATTATTGAATTGGTTCCCAAGGTCGATCAATCTACCTAGGTGGGAGATTATATGCAGATTACTTGTTGTAGTGTGTTCTGCAAGGTTGTTACCAAGATCTTTGCTTCTCTGTTAAGACCTATACTTAGAACGGTTACTGACCAAGCACAAGCCACATTTGTGGAAGATAGAAGTATGACAGAAAACATCTATCTTGCCTAAAAACTTTTGTGACAATATAATCGCAAGAGAGTTGCCCCAAGGTGCCTTATTAAAATAGATATTAAGAAGGCATATGATTCGGTTGATTGTAATTTTCACAAAAGTGAGCTTAATAGGTTGGGATTTCCAAATAAATTCAATGATTGGGTGTAGGAATGTATTACCATTCCAGCTTATTCTATTGATCTTAATGGTATCCTTCACGGATTCATTAAAGGGAAAAATGGTCGTTGTCAATGGGACCCTCTCTTCCCTTTCTTATTTGTGATTTGCCTTGAATACTTCTTGTTAGGTTTTAATTATTTTGTAATTGGTAATTCTGTAAACAAAATGGTCGAATTGTACTTATGTTATAAAGTCAAGGAGTAATGTACAAAGAGTTGAATATAGGGTTATTAGGTTTAGGGTTAGAGAATGGCAAAAATGAGGAAAACGACGTGTACTTATGTTATAAAGTCAAGGAGTGAAGGCTAGGAATCCATGAATGAATCTTTAGATACTCAGACTAGGAATCTCACCAATAAGCTTGAGAAGACCTCTAGGAAAGCTAATGAGCTGACAGTTGAAAAGGAAACCTTAGAAATTCAGGTTAAGTATCTTCTAAGTGATTTAGAATATTTCAAGTCTCAACTTCTTGCTTTTTCTAGTGGTTTTAAGAAGTTAGATAACATTCTAGGAATGGACAAATCTTAGGTAATAAACAAGGTCTGTGATACAATAAAAATGATCATAAAATAACTAGTCTATCCAAGATCACTTCTGTCCATGGTATTGACCAGCTTAAACATGTACCTAATCCTGAACCTAAAAATAAGGGATATATGGAACAGAGGCCCACTAACAACATAAGACCCCCAAACCTAGGAATAGATATCAACGTTCTCATAACTTTGATCCTAGTTTTATCCCTACATATTTTTGCTACGGTGAGTTAGGACACATAAGGCATAAGTGTCGTCATTTCCTGAACATAAATAGAAACCACAACTTAAATAGAAATAAAAATTGGAATTATGTTGGTCAGATTAACTTCTTTACTAATCGGGTAAGTAAATTGGTCAAGTTAATGACACAGATGACCGAAAATATTCCTATCACTAGGCAAGTATGGGTGAAGAAAAGTAATCTGAAAAATTATGAAATAGATCATAGTGCTCATAAAGGTAAGAGTTTTTACATACCTAATTGATTATGTGTTTTTGGTGCATACTTGTATTTTACTATTGTGTGACATTGAGTTATGCATGTATCATGTTTATTTACTTATTTGTTCTCATGTATTTTTACTTTCTGTTCTTTATATTTTATTTGTGTGATTTTTCTTTTATTTTATGTGTTTGGTGCATTTATATTTGAATCTAAAACAAAAACAATTTTTCATTGTTACAGGATATTGTTTTACAACATGATATACAATACACTTGATTTTGTTGGTCATAATCAAGCATGAGTTTATTTAGTGAGCTGTAATATAATTCTCATTGCCGGTTTATGATACTTTTGGATTATTTAATATAGGTCTCTTCATATACCATCTGCATTGCACACACTATGAACTTGATAGTGAGACTCTATCGCGTGTGTGAGATTTGGGATGTCAGTCACTTGTTAGTAGGGTGACTTTGAACATGAATTGACCATCTTATTTAGACATAAACATGTGATTATCCCTACAATAATGAGTGATTATATGAAAAAAAAAAAAAATTAAATGAGCTTAACATCTTATGCTTTTTTTTGAAGCCTACTTGACTTGAGTAATTAAGCTTGTGAGATTTTTCATAGCTTGTGTCTATGATCAACTGACTTAGATTAACCATCCTAAAGCTCATTATAGAGGTTATGTTAGTCGCTTAATGAGAAGATGCCTGCACTTAAGATTGAGAATATATATACTTTTTACGATTGTGATATACAATAACTTTTTTTTGCTAAAAGTTAGGGGGAGAAAATACATTCTCCATAGAAAAAAAAAAAGCTTTCATATATAGGTTCTAATATGCTTTACTGGTTTAACTTTCATAAGTAGATGAATATATTTATTAGCAATGATGTTTTGCAAGTCTTTTCTCACAAAATTAAGGTTTTGAGTCTTACTACTAGATGAATAGTGACACTTAACACATATGGGTCACTTATATCATTCACTCCATGGGTAATTTGAGTTAGATTTGTGGGAAAGGTTATTATTCAATCCATATACTTACGATTGCTTAATTGAGATGTTGTGTGTTAAAAGTTATTTTTATCCCTTTGTCATTTGTGGCAAAATGAGGGAGAGGGATTATAAGCAAAATTTAAAGAAACAATTTTGTATTTTTTGTCTGATGGGTCGTTGGGGAGAGACATAGATACATTTGACTATTGTATAAACTCATTGTTCATTAATTTTTATTTGACTCAAAGACTTTTTATTATTTAGTTTTAGTTCTACTAAATTAACTTTGATGCTTTAGTAATATCAATGTGTCTTCATGGTATGTTGGGTTACATTATTACTACATCTTGATTGGCATGCATATTAAAACTGAACAAGTCTAAATGATTCATAAATTGCCTAAATTATATAAACTACTTGAACTATTTTATTATACTGTTTTCCACACATTTTACACTGGCCGTTAAGTTATTTGTTTCAAGAAACATGTATTGATTAAACTGCAGAATTGTTTAAGTCAGTTAGTTTGTTATAGGTTTTGAGACTATAATGTATTTTTGATTATTGCATTGACTTAGTTAGTTGTTTTGTCACAAAATGTCAAAGGGAGAGTTTGTTAGGTTTTAGATGTTTTGTAATTAACAATTCTGTAAACAAAAGGATCGAATTGTACTTATGTTATAAAGTCAAGGAATAATGTGCAAATAGTTGAAAATATTGTTATTAGGTTTAGGGTTCAAAAATGGTAAAAATGAGAAAAACGACACAAATTTTCACTAGACTGTCACCAAGGTTTGACTCGAGCTATAAAAGCAAAACCTTCGTCAGGCCTTCGCTCAAGTGATAACCCGTCACTTGACCCACTGAACCTTCACTTGAGCGACAGGGTTATCCAGGAAAATTTTATTTTGCGATTTAGAGATTTTTTACTCGACCTATTCGTTTCTTGACCTACCTATGTATACCAAAACTCCACTGTACGAAATTCAAAAGGTTGAACATTGAGAGAAAAAATTTAGAGAGTGATTCCTTCATATTATATCTTTCAACCTTCATCCGTGTGAGAGTTTTGGTGAGAAAAACATCGAATTCATAATCCAAATACCAAACTATTACTTCCTCTACATCTAGCCAGAATTCTGAAGATCAAGGGAACTTGATAGGAGTCCTATTTGTGAAGAATGGGTAGTTCTTCGTTGATCCATGAGAGACAAACGATTCCACAAGGCTATGAGTGCTGTACGGTAGCAGATTCCACAAAGAGTTTTGGCAACATCAACTAAGGATTGGTGCAGGGGAGCACGGGATCCACGGAGAGCTGTAGGAAGTGCGGTCGAGAGATCGGATAGTACGGATTGTCTAGTCTGATAGACTATAAGTTATTAAAATCATTTATAGTAGATTTCCTGGCAAAGTGCCCGAAATTTTTCCCAATTGAGTTTCTCCGTGATCATCCTGGTGTTGATTTACTGCTTTCATTATTTACTGTTTATTGTATACAAACTGTGGTATTTCAACTTAGGGCTAAAATGACTTGTATGATTAATCATCTAGATAAGAATTTAAAAGTGACTTGTTTTTGTTTAATTCGTAAAAGATTCTAATTCCGCATTATACACCTATTCATTCCCATCTAGGTTTTGTTAGGGTCGAACTACGAGTTTTTCACTTCTCAAGAATGTTGAAACGTGCCAATCGAGAATAGTGAGTACAATTTTCATCCTAAATGTGGTTCTTTAAAGATTACTCATTTGGCATTTGTTGATTACTTAATGCTCTTCTCTAGTCGTGATGGTATTTCGGTAGGCATCTTGATGGATTGTTTAGTAAATTTGGATACATTTTGGGTCTTAGGATGAATGTCAACAAATCTAGCTTATACACGTTGAGTGTGCATGGACAAGATCTTGAGAACATCTATGGCCTTACTAACATGCCCAAGGGATCTATGCCTTTTAGATACTTGGTATCTCGCTTGCGGCGAAAAAGCTTAAAATCAACTCTTATGATGTCTTTCTCAACAAAATATCGACCTACATTTGTGCTTGGTCTAGAGCATCATTGTCCTATACGGGGAAATCGGAACTTGTTAGAGCCGTCCTTCAAGATGTCAAATGTTTTTGGCTATCTACCTTTCCTATCCAAGTTGTAGTTATTTCAAAGGTTATTAGTTTATGCAGGAACTTCTTTTGGGGGTCTAAGAAACCATTGATCGCTTGGAACAACTTTTGTTTACCAAAAGATGAGGGAGGACTTGGTTTTCGAGGTATGAAATGTTGTAATTTAGCATTAATGTCAAAGTCTCTGTGGAATATTCAAGAAGAAGGACTCACTTTAGGTCAAATGGATTAACAACGTGTTTTAAGGGAGAGATATCTGGGATCGAACAACCCACAAAGAGGACTCGCCTCTTGACACGCCGAAAATGTATTCGACTTTGATTACCGCAAGTGTACGAATCATTCAAGTAATAAAATGAATTTTTAAGTCCAAGTATCGTTCCCACAAAGATTGAATTAGTTTGAGTTTTACATATCTCGACCTTAATCAAAACTAAGGAAATTAAATGAGGTGATTAAACTATGGAATTATCTAAATTAGACTACGAATGTAAGTTAAATGAAAATTGTGATGTGAATGCAAGTGTTTGAAGAAATCTATGAATGAAAAGCGTACTAGGATCCCGAATCACCAAGTAAGTTCACTTTTAACCTTTATTTCACAATTTGATAACATGATGAATCAGTTGACCAGTCAATGTTCCTAAAATATTCAACAATCTCTCTCGAGTAGAGTTAAACATATTCTCACATATCATTTGACTATATTTATATGACAAATGCCAATATACAAGAATGCATAACATTTTATGAACACTTAAAGGCTCGCGTAAAGTATAGCGGTATATTTCTATTTCCTATCGAACCTTGTGATGATTTATACATTGTAGAATATGTTCCACTTCTTTCGAATGCATGAAATAAACCAACCAAACTCACATAATCATTGCGCATATAATTATGGAGACGATAAAGTGAATATAAACCATTCAACATCCAACATTCGTGTTTAAAATCAAATTGCAAAACAAAGAATTAAAAGTTCATATTACGAGGTTCATCGTTCACCCTAGTACAATAAAAGCCTAGCCTAGCATAGATAAATTAAAACAACAAAGAAAATATTTGGGAGAAGACATTACCCAATTCTTGAATGTAAAGCTTGAGATCTTGGATCTTGGAGTGAAAACCTTCGTCCTTGTCTTCGTTCTTGCTCAAAAATGTCATTTTTCTCTCTAAGAAGGCGTAACCCTAGTTTATGGACGTATTTGAGCTTTTATAGTTGTCCCAAAATCATTACCATACAAGCTGGAGTCGGATAAGGAAACTAGAAAATTCGCGCCAAAATCCTTCCTTGCGGTCGCAAGGACAAATTTCATGCACTCGCAATGAACAAATTTTTTCTTCACTTCTTTTCCTGCCACCATGCTTGCGGCCGCATGGTTAATTATACCTTGCTACTGTATAGTATAATTAACTATACAAATTCTTCATTTTAGTCATCCAACTTTACATTTCTCTTGTCTTGACCTCTTTTATTCATTCTTTTCCTTCAATCATCCCATGCATTCCTCAATTTATGATTAAGCTCGTGTCCACTCTTGAATTGGCCTCAGGTCATATTTTGGTTATTTGCATTTTGGTCCCTGAACTTTTGTTTTCCTCCTTTTTAACCCATTTTCTCTATTTTTCCTCTAATTTCCACTATAATCTTCATTGTTCTCCTACAAACACAATTTACACAAATTAAGCTCTATTCCGAATGTTTATCGACAATTATTCATGTTTGTGAACCAAAATAAACGTATAAAAACGCCATTATTAACTCTAGTCAAGAGGCTACTAGAAATTAGGGGCCAACTTACTAGATTTGATTGGAACACTCAGGTTGTTGGATTGGATAGAAGCGGGCTGCTTTTACATTGACAAGGCCTATGGGTTTTTCAGGCAGGCTGGAGATAAGAGGGCGTGGACTACTAAAGTTTGGAGATCGTACATGACGCCTAAATATTCCTTCATCCTTTGGCTAGGAGCGCAATCTAAATTGCTCACAAATGTCAGACTATTGTATCTCATCGATGGCACTTGTGTTTTTTGTGATTCATAAAAGAAAACTTCCAACATCAATTTTTCCAATGTCTATTCACCTCGCTTGTTTGGAAGAATATTAAGGTATGGTTAGGCATTAGAAGAGTAGTGAATAATATTACAATTGCATTGAAATGGAACAAAGATCGGGTTAGAGGGACTTCTTGGCAAAGTAAGGTCAAGAGAATTGCATTGGCTAGCATCATCTACCATATTTGGATGGCAAGAAATATGAGAATTCTTTAGGATCTTAGATCACATGTGGATAGCATTAGGGTTGGACATGGGTTGGTTCGATTCTGAAGAGAACCGAATTGACTCAAAATTTTCAGGTATTTAATAAATGGAACCGTCGGATCAAAATATAATTATGGAACCGTTCGGGTTCAATTCTGTTTGGTTTGGTTCGATTCTGTTTGATTCCGTACCATAATTAATTTTTTTTAACATTTACAACAACACTATATAAATACAACTAATGATATCTTCATTCGTAACTTTTACAAATTAACGTAGCCCAATTTAAAAACACATAAATAATGAGTTGTTCAATAAGATTAATTCAATTAACACAAATACAAAAAAAAAATAGATAATAATATTAAAATATCGATGATCCATATCAATAATTCATTTGCCTCAAACAGTCGGCATAAAGAAAATGAATATAAATTAAAAGTTATCAAAATAAAATATTTTGAAGTATTGGTAATACTTACCATTATTTGATTTAATTATCAATTGTTTGACTTGTCATAACAAGAAACTCTACAAGCATAATTGAAAAAACACAATTAACAAACACAAATAAACTAAAAATTATTCAACTAAAAAGATTTAATAATAATGCTCAAATGTTGGGTTAACAAAGTCACAAAAAATTAATTTGGTTGTATTAATTTGTTTAAAAAAATTAAAATAATTTGATTAATTCAATATAAAAAATTAAAAAAATTATTTAGATTCGGATCTTATTCGGTTCTTGGTGTAGAACCAAGAACCGACCCAAACTCATCGGTTCTCAATTCGGGTATCCGTTCGGGTATTTAACTTATGAAGAACCGCTCGATTCGGTTTGAAACTTTTGTCCAACCCTAGATAGCATTGTCAGACAAATCAAAACGTACATATACAAAGTTATATTTTATTTGTATCCGAATGTTATGATTCAATTTGAGTCGTTAGCGAAGGGTCTTTAGATCATATCGTTTTATATATTTTCTCTTTGTTGTCTGGGTATGCCCGGAGTAGTTGTATGAGCTGCTTGTTTTTTGTTTTACTCGAATATATCCGGTGTATTTGTACATGAATTTTGATCAATAATAATTTATATTTACCGATAAAAAAAGGGACAATAAAAAATTCAAGCCTCTCCGCCTAACTGGAGAAATACATGACATATCAACCAGGTTTGTCCTACCAATTATAATGCCAGAATCGAACTTTTGAATTAGATTAAATATATATTTTATCACAACAAATGAAAACACCAAAGATTATTTGTATTCTTTGAAAATCCCACTGACATCAGCATTCAATATTTATGGGCACTTCAGGAGAAAGGCATTTACATATTACAGATGATGTGATTTTATTCTTTTTTTATTATTATTTACCTCCGTTCTGAAAAGAGGTTTGATTTAAAACTCCACTCGAACATGAGGAGTACACCTTGCAAATGTGTGAGTTAAAGTATTTACTATCAAGAAGTACTATTCTCTTTCGGATAGGCCTCCCTCCCTTCTTCCACTTTGTCTCGAAGAGTAACCAAGAGAAATCATTGAGAAATTATCGAATCTTCTCACGCCCCAAAAATACTATGAGGTGCTCTTGAGAAATGGCTCGATTTGCCCATTCCTCGAAAGAAATTTTTATGGGATCCTTATAATCCACAATGATTTTTACTTCTAGTTCTGTGATTTAGATGAAGAAAAAAAAAAAAAAGATTATGATTCTTAAGAACCCACGTTAGTCTATAAAGATCTACTCTAAAATAAAGATAGTGGCGTCATTTTATATAGATCAATTTACAATAATAGCAATAACATCGTAATGATCATCACTTACTCAAATAGCTTTTTTTGTAATTATATTAGTGGTTTAAGTGTCTAGTCCGTGTGAACTCAAACCAACGCTCTCAGTTCGACAATCTTGTAACAATATAGGAGTATATTGCCAAACTACACTGTTGACTAGGCAAAATAAAAACAAATGTTGCCAACATTTGAACTCAAACAATTAATAGCAATGTAATTTGAATTTAAAAAAAATGTTACTTTTAAGTCGAGTAAATTTATCTTGCAACTTAATTATTTTTACTTTTAAAATTATAAGTAAATAACCTTAAACTTATAATTAGATTTACATATCACTTGTATTTAAATTTACTTATTTCAATTGAACTCGGTTTTTCTCGATTATCCATTACATCTATTAAGAATATACCCATCTTATTTGATGGATTATTTAATGTAACAGATTAAGCAACAGGGAATAAGTTAATCCTACCAATCTTAGGATTATTTAATTAAATATAAAATCATAGTCTTAGAATCGATTTAATTATATCTACAGTAAGAAATAATAATGTGATAATACATCCTAAAAACCAAACAAATGCTAAAGTTATGAAACTTTTGTCAAGATTTTAGTGCTTACCCTTTTTTATTTTCCAAGAACCTGAAAGGACTATAAATAGTATTAATAATAATTGAATAGTCGCTTCCCAATAAAATATTCTCTTTTCTTTTAAAGGTGGAAGAAAATTGTTCACTCAATCTGCCGCTAATTTTGTCGTAATAGAGTTGTTGGCTATATGACAGGATAATGACTATATTGCTATGATTAAGAGAAAAACGTGTATTGAATATTGTAATAGACTCTTAATATATTTGTTTAGTCACATGATTTCTTTTGGCCACAACAAAAATGCACTATGGAAGCATCACACCAACAATTGAACATAAAGGAACGGTAAAAAAAAAAATCAGTTGAATTCTAATATAAAAAAAAGTCATTATGTTATTGAAAATAAAACTTGCTAATGGAATGGTAAAAAAAAAAAAAGAAAAAGCACTAATTGGTCGAATTCTAATATAAAAAGACGTCATTACGTTATTGAACATAAAACTTGTTAATGTAAAGGTAGAGATTTATATTAGAATGAAGTAAGTCTGTCAAATTGTACGTGTCCTTATGGATAAAAAAATCAAGACTGTTTTGAAAAAGTTTTAAATGAGCCCTTTTTTTCCATTTTCTCTTTCTGTTTAGATAAATTCCTTTATTTTTTATTTCAAATTCTTTGGGAATAATAGTGGAAAAGTGTCTTTTGGTCTTGCGTAATTTAAGTCTTGCATAATAAATTATTCCGTGTTCTTTTCTGATAGACAAAGAGCATAATGGATTAAGGTCTTTATTTAATTAAGGTCCTTATGCAATTTTAGTTATGCTATTTTCTTTTATTTAATTATGCAAATTTTATTTATTAAGCTTTGGTTTTAAAACACTTGGTCGCTAGCTAGCCGTATAGCCTTCTTTTTTGTTGGCGTTCTTGGATTAACTTTAACAAAATTGTGGGTTTCTTCGGTTTCTAGATTCAAATTAGAGTAATAAGCAATTTGTTAATAAAGAAATCATTGATATCTGCAATGAATTGAAATGCTCTAATATCAGTTTATTGTGAAAAGATAAAAGATTATAGTCACAAGAAAACAAGAATAATATAATTTTGTAGAGAACGTAAATTTTATTATAATATGGAGAAAGAATACAAAGATTATATGATTACACTATTTCTAACTTCTTATGGAGAAAAACAAATCCAACTAAATTGTGAAGAAGAGTAAAATATATATAGGGAACAAATATGGGAAGTTCAAACCCTCACATTAGAGTTGTAGTTAAAGTAAAATACAAAAAATGAAGTCCAAAACGGAAAAAGACAAAAAAAAAAAAAAAAAAAAAAAAAACACACACACACACACAGAGGGGCGAAACAGGTAGGTGGCACTGTGGCACCACATGGAACGCCTCGGGCCCGACGCTGTGGTGCCCACTTTCGAGTCCTTCAAAAATCTTAATTTTCTTCATCCCAATAGCCTCTTCAAGTCAAACACAAATTACTATTCCAAATGGACTTTCAAATAGAACTTCAATTAGAATTAGTCAAATAAACTTGAATAGAATTCAACAATGACATTCAAAATAGAATTCTTCTTAATATGTACTTAAATTAGAACTTTTAATTATTTTCAACAAAGAATTCGGGTCACACCGAAATTCTAGCAATCTTTACTTTGACACGAATTCCACTTCAACGAAAAAAACTTCACAAGAATTCCCCACCTAGATACTAATCAATGCAAAGATTAAATTTAAACTCTTCAATGAAAAAAATACAAACGAACTTCTCCATCAATAATTCCAATTGAAAATATTATCCACCTCTACTACCCCAATTAGGGACAAAAAGTGATTTAATGACCACCAAACAAGGTTGAAATAAGTTCTATAATAGAATCACAACTGAATACATCAATAGAAGGATTTTGGCTAGAATCAACAATTTTAACCTTATTCAAACCGTCACCAAAATCAGCAAAATTGTATCTATGTGGAACATTATGGCAAAAAATGGGTCTATTTCTAGCAATTGAATACTATGACACCGTCGGTAATAGTAGAGACAGATTTACCCATATCTTCAAATTCAACTAAAATGTATTCTTAAAATAAGACCCCAAATTAGACTCGAATAGTACACAAGGCAACTCTAAATACACCCGAGTTCTTAAAATAGATTGATTACTCGAAAATTATGTATCACTCTACAAAATGTATAAATGGGATTTTCTATGTCCCATCAGCACAATACATGCTCATTTGATAACTTTCAGAACTCCACCTTCAACAGTGTACATACCCTTTTGAATCATTAGTGCTTAAGGAAATAAGATTTTCCTTCAAATTTGGAATGTGTCCTACTGTATCAAGTGTTCTAACAGTCTCATCAACATCTTTATTTTGAACCGACTAATATCAATTATCTAACAAAGTGTGTTATTACTGATCATTACAACACCTTTTGAAACTTCTTCATATATTGAAAATAATTCTCGATTGAGTGACATATGAAAAATACAAACTGTATCCAAAATCCAAACTCATCAGGTTTGTAGTTGTAGTCAAACATAAGTAGAAGCCATCCATCACCGCTAGGATTTTATGCAATACTTGATTCCCCTTAAATTTCTGATTGTTGATTTTTAGTTTACTTTGATTTATTCTTCAACTTATAACAATCATTTACCAAGTGCTCCCTTTTTCTTACAATAATTACAAAATTTGAAGTTATATTTTGACTTGCCCCTTAAACGACCACCATGAACAATGAGAACATCTCCATGATCTCCAAATGCTACAAGATATTTCATCTTCTCCTTTGAATACATAACATCGTAGACTTCTTCAATTGTGAGAGTATCACGACTATATACCATTGTGTCTCTAAAAGACATGTATGAAGTGGACAATGAACAAAACAAAATCAATCACAAGTCTTCTTTGTCATATTTGATCTTCAATGTCTCCAAATTAGCGACAATTTCTTTAAAAACAGTTAGGTGATCCTCAAGAAATGTACATTATATCATACGATGAGAATATAGAAGTTGCTCAGATGCAATTTGCTAGTAAAACTCTTTGTCATCCATAATTGCTCAAATTTTAACCATAATGCATCGGCTGACATTTTTTTCAAAACTTCCTAAAGAATATTATTTAAAAGATGAAGATGTAAACTTGAATTTCAAATAGAATTTTAATTAGAATTCGCCAAGTAAACTTAAATAGGATTCAATAATAGCATTACAAATAGAATGCTTTTTAATGTACACTTTAATTAGAACTCTCAATTATTTTCAACAAAAAATTCGAATCACATCCAAATTCTATCAATATCTTTTTATGAATCAATAAATTCTGATTGCCAATTCCCGACATTTTTAAGATTTAACAGGGTCTAAAAGAATTCTGTAATAGTTGAGCTTGGCGCGGCATTAATCCTAATACTTTGTCAGTTCCATTTTTTAAGTTTTAGTCTAACTTATTAATCTTTTTCATAGTGAAATGGCTAAAGCATACACTTAAATGCCACTTTTTTTGTTGAAGTACACTATTGATTGTAGCCATTCGTAATCACAGCCCACGATTATTTAACATTTTAATAAAATTTTGGAATTTTTCGATGAAAAATTTATGAAGTTTTAAAAATATTATACGTTAATGATAATGTCGTTGTCGTTAGCTGGAGGTTAGGTACTAGGTTCTCCTCCAAAATATGTATTTTATTTTTATCTCCTATTAATGAACGTTCCACGAATAAGATAGTTTAATTTTGAAATAAAAATAAAATATTACGCCAAGAAATAAATATTGACCATCTTGCCTTATTTAAGTCTTTTACATGAGTTAACTAATAAAGAATGACTGCTACATACGACGTTCTCATGATCTTATCATAGAAACTCTGAATCGGGACAAATTATGTAAACATAAAATATATTTAAGGTTGGACAAAAGAAATTCATCTGTCTATATATAGGACAAATTATGTAAACATAAAATATATTTAAGGTTGGACAAAAGAAATTCATCTGTCTATATATATATATATATGAGACGTGGGGTTTTGTGCCAATATTTCAACTCACATGGGGTGGGCCCATGTGAGTGAAATTTGAATTCCAGTAATTTATTTTTTCCTATGCACAGCTTTTTTCATATATATATATAACCCCCTAACAATGCCCAACAATTTACCGCTTGCCTTTTATTTCCCTTCTAAAACTTTTCAGCAGCAACATAGATTATATTCCAAGAAACTATATTCTCTATATATAACAATGTTTCAGATGAGGCTGCTGCCAAATTCAGTTTTACTGAAATACATAATTTTGATTGCAAGCCAGCTGAATTGGGCATGGGATTACCTTCTTCTCCAGTCCTCCTTTCAGCCTCGCGAAATAGTTGAATTACCAGACTATGTGGATGACCTTACTGTAACGCGTTATGAAAATAATAAGAATGAGAAGTGTGGAGATTCATCAGCAGAGTGTGCTGTTTGCTTATGCAGAATTGATGAAGGGGATGAAGTTAAAGAGCTGGGATGCGACCATCTTTATCACAGAGCTTGCTTAGATAGGTGGGTACGATATGGGCACAGGACATGTCCAATCTGCCGGGATAACCTAAAGCCACCGGAAACACAACTGGCGGGCTGACTTCCACCAGCAGGCAAAGGTGATGCTAATTAACTTCTGCATCACCAGATCAAGGGACGATCGCTACAGCTGGTGGCTGAGCTAAATCTAGATGGATCAGTATAAATAATAAGAAGTATTGTAACTCATTTGTTCATCTATTCTTAACTATGCTGGTGTTACATGACACTTGCTCTTTCTTTGGTTCAATGCAGAAAGATGATGATGTTTGTAATTTCATATGTTAAAGAAAAAGAAATTAAGATTCATATATAACTAAACAACATAAATACTCAGGGTTCGACTTCATTTAGAAATTACCTTGTCGTGTCTCAGTACAATATTAGTCTTATAATGTTGTTACAAAAACTTCTTAGCTTTCGATTGGAAGACTGATGAGGAATAGTTAGAATAGAAGATAATAAACCAGTTGGAAATAGGAAAAATGAATATGCTACTTGTACATAATGCGGTGTCCATCCCTCAAAGGTGATGCAAATTAACTTCTGCGTCACCAGATCAAGGGACGATCGCTATACCTGGCGGCTGAGCTAAATCTAGATGGATCAGTATAAATAAGAAGTCATATCTCATTTGTTCATCTATTCTTAACTATACTGGTGTTACATGGCACTTGCTCTTTCTTTGGTTCAACGCAGAAAGATGATGATGTTTGTAATTTCATTTCACATGTTCAAGAAAAAGAAATTAAGATTCATATGTTACTAAACAACATAAATACTCAGGGTTCAACTTCAGAAAAAAATTACTTTGTCATGTCTCAAAACAATAGCAGCCTTATAATGTTGTTACAAAAACTGCTTAGCTTTCGATTGGAAGACTGATGCAGAATAGTTAGAATAGAAGATAAAAAACTAGTTAGAAAAGAGGAGAAATAAGAATGGCCTACAAATACAAACGTAACTAGTTAGCTCAAGTGTTAGATTTACTCGAGTGAGTACTATCCGAAAGCATTTTATAATTCTCTACAATTTTTCCAAAGTGGCTAGCATGACCTTTGTCTACAATTTTATAATTCAAATTTGTCTACCAAATGGATTTCGTTTTGACGTTTTAAATGTGTTAACGGTTAGCCCTTTCTTGAATAAACATATTTCAATTTTTTGTTTTCTAGTAAATTTCAGTATATCTGACATGTGGTCGATCGAAATTCAAGCAACATCAATTCGTATGTTACAAATAATGCCCCTTTTTTTTTTTTTATTTATACGCAACTTAAGAATTCTTCTTTCTCTTTGACTGATTCAAATGTTTTGTGATCCTTAATATGTGACATTCAGAAGCAAAATACGGGTTTGGAAAGTGAAACCTTGTTATTAAAAATGCAAAATGTTTCAACTGTAATGCTTTGGGTTCAGTTTCTATTGGAAGTTTCACACTCTCGTCCTTCAAATGGCAAACTACTAACCAGTGAATGGTTGCCTTTTTTTTCATTTTTTTTTTTCTTTAACAGTAGCGTACTAAAATAAAGATGTGAATCTACATCGTCAAATATGTTTTCTTTCATTAGATTTTAACATCTAAAAGCACACCAAAAAAAAAAAAAAAAAAACCCATCATTCCTAGAACAATATTTATGCTTTCCTTAAGGATAAATATTTTGATTATATAAAATTTATACATAAATCATACCCTTCGAGACATTAGGTTGTATGATATTCTTCCAGAATTCTCGTATTAACATGTTAAAAATGGTTTTTCTTTTGTATAAAAATTGATGAAATATATGGTTGAAAAGATGTGGTCCCCATAATATATATAATTAAAATTTATTATTGACTTCGACTTATAATAAAATATGGATTTTAATCTTTAACAAGCAGCGGCTAAGTGTGAAGTTGTGCTTTTTTCGGGAGCCATAACTATATTCATATATTTTTTTTTCTTCTTCGAGAGCAATATTAAAATATGCATATAAATATTCTTAAGTGGTTTATAAATTTAGTCAAAATTAAACATTTATTTAAGCAATACATTCAAAATTACTGTTTATTATTTATTCACACATTTTGTAAGATTTACTACTATTTATTTTAACAAATTATTTATAAATTTGTCAAATGAGGCTTAATTAATGCACGTGTTTTTTCTTTTTTAAATATTCAAGATTCATGCACAAAAAAGTTTCGATGTCCGTCTAGGTTTAGAGCATGTTTGACTGAGCATGTTTACAAATGAAAAGTTTTGTATGCAGAACGAGAGATTATAAAATAAAATATGTAATGAAGACCAAATATGTATTGAAAAGTTCTGCTTTTGTGTCCCACACGTTAAAGTTTAAACAGTTACAATCATTCTTTGAACAAATTGAATGAAACACTTCAAATACAAAATAAATTCATGTTTGATTCCCAATTATGACGAGAATGCTCTAAAAAAAAAATTTGCCATCGTGGGACCCCATGTCCTACACTGTCTCGGAAGAGGAGAATTTTCCCAATTATGATTCCAATTCATGTTTGTAAACGAGCCGAGCACCGCTCGGCCCATAAGCTGAGTTTTGGCTCGCGAGCACGTTTGTGTTTTTTGTTTTTTTTTTTTTAAGAATAAGCATTTAAAAAAAATTATATTTTTGACGAGCCCGAGCTGCTCGTGGATCATTTTTGACGAACCACTCGACTCGGTTGCCACCCCTAGATATAACCTTTGAAATAGGTGCGAAACTTAGCAGTAATAGTTGGGCAGCTTAATACTCGTCTAGTCGTATATATTTTATAATTTTGGGCATTTGGTATGTATTATTTTAATTATTAAATGATTTTAAAATTGTTTAAAAATTTAAATTAATATTAACAATTAGAAAATACTTTTTTTTTCCACCTAGACCTTACCTAGACTCGTAAAGCATAAAATTTGACATTCTGCCTAGCCACGCTTTATTTTTTTAGAATAATGACAATATCATAACCTAATATATATTATTTAAATATTGTTTCTCACATCACACTTTCTCTCTCTTAGACTTTACACTAGAGATGGTAAAATAGCTCGTCAACTGGAGCCGGTCCATGGCTCGTCACTGGCCCGTGACTGAGTAATAAATTTTTTTTTTAAGTTTAAATGTATTTTTATATATATTAATATTCATTTATTATTTATAACACGTATTAATTGTAAAAATTTTAAATACATTATTAAAAAAGTATAGATTTATAAAGATTTTTTTTTTAAAAAACACGAGCTGGCTCAGCCTGCTAAGGCTTGAGCTGAAAGCTCGATCCGGACCTCATTTTTTTGGCCGAGCTTTTGTTCGGCTCGGCTCGAGCAAAAAAAAAGCTCGGACTGTTTTGTTCGAGCTGAGCTCGAGCTTTGAGTTTTGCTCGTGACTCGACTCGACTTGACTTGTTGACATGGCTACTTCACAATCTCAATCTTACCCCTCACACTTTTCTCTCTCTAATATATAATCAATGTTTTTTAAAATCGAACCGAATTGGCGTGTTCAACCGCAAATCCCGTAAATCGGATCAAAATCCGGTCCAATAATGGTATGGAATCTGTATGCATAGAAACTGGTGTAAGAAATTGGGAATTGGCCAGTTTAGTGCAAGAAAACCGGTGAACCGATGACCCTTTTTGCGGGTTTCTCATTTGATATTTTCATTAAAATAAAATAAAATTGATTTAAAATAATTCAATGAAGAAGAAGAAAGGGAAGGATAGAACAATTCATTGCTACTTGCTTGCTCATGTTGTTAATAGAACAACTCATGTTGCCTCCTTAGGTCTGCAACCATTTCCTGAACAACTAGGAGGCAATTGTTTGAGCCACCTATGGCGATTGTCCACGTGTATCCTATGGTGGAACTTCTTGTGTATTATAGGATGGACCAGTTTCTCCTTGTGTCTGATTTTGCAAGAGAGTCATCATGGTAGCACACTAGGTCTCCAATATGCTAAATTAGCTCTGAGTTACATATTGAAGTTGCGGCGGCCAATCTTGACCTCGTGCAAAGGACTCCAACTTTGTCGTATTTCTGGTCAAACGTGTGTCGTTCTTAGTTAGCCTTCTTGACATAGCTTACGTGTTCAAAAGATTTCCCATAGACGGCCCTAGGGCAGAATAAGGTAGCTTCTGTTACTCTAGTGAACCTGCAAAAAGAGGTTTGAGCTTTCTTCCCCATTGAACCTCCGGGGTGAGAAACAGTAGAAGGATTTTGAATGTAAAGACTTAATAAAAAAGAGAGGAGGCTAGAAAATGTCTTCTGAAAAAAGGAAGATCTTATTACGTGTCACGCATGTGAGTATTTATAAGTATTCAACACCATGTAACTGCTAGGCAGTTTTTGTCCACGTGTCCAGTGAAAATTGTCCACTCATGAGACAATTTCTATCCACATACTTAGTGGGTTACTTCCATCAACTAAGGTGTTGAAGATGACTCGCGAGAACTGTTAGGAATTTTCAATCAATATGTCATAGTGTTAGTCAAGCTAGCATAGCGGTAGACGAATTAGTATAGCACGATAAACGAGCTAGTTAACGGTCGACGGGTTAGTCTTATGACAATCGATCTACTGTAATAGCGGTCATGATAGCATTGTACTAGTTGCTATACCATAGTGGTAGTAAGAGTAGCATAGCGATAGTCGCTCTACCATAGAATAAGTCATGTGGCTAATTACTTTCACCTGGTTTGCCATCGTAATCAATTATTTATGTCATATAGCATCAACAAGTATATTAATATCCATCTTCATGCATCACATATGTTTTCGAATCCCTTCTGGACCAATTTATTGTAAAATATTTTTAGTTGTACAATTTTTACCAAATTTAATGCAATAGAGATGGGATTCGAACCTATATCCTCTTCTTAGGATTATTGAAAGTTTGACCATTATGACACTTATTGAATTTCGACATTAAATTTACCAAAATAATATATGTTACATTCTAGCGGTTTTAATGCAATTGTAAAAATTCGAACTCGGGCCATTCCTTTGAATTATACAAAATTTGACCACAGTATCATTCGGTAAATATCGCTAATTTGTACAACGGAATTATATATGTTCATTTTAAACAAAATAATTGTTATATTTGAATTTCAGACCTTGTTTGATTTCCCCTTTTGTTTTTCAAAATAATTTTTTTTCTCTTTTTTTCAACACATTTTTCAATAAAATAATATTATATGCAAATTCAAGAACTTTCATTATTTTTAATTATACATTCTCCATCAAATCACTATTCTATAATGCATTTTTTTTGCAAAAAATAAAATAAAATATATAGCATCAAATAGGGCTCTTAATATTTTTTTACTGCCAACAGTCGACGGTCAATGACCACTCGTGCTAACTCAAAATCATGGATCCGCCCCTACAGCCACATCGCTCTTTGCTCCGTTATTGTTTCGAACTAATAATAAGTCCCCCATATGAGATGTCATGTTTGAGCATGACCACTTTGACAGGAGGAAAGTACTTTATTATGAATTTGTGAACCAGCCACTCGACAATTATGAGTCAAGATACTTCTGAGCTTTATCCCTTGGAGTCTTCTGAGGGAAAAGCCTCATCTTCGTTCATACCCTCATATTTAATACTTCACAATACTCCTGAAAGTGCACGAGATGACAACGTGAATTCTCATCACTCTTTCCATGGATATGTTACTAGATAAAAAATTGATGACGTCAGTTGGAAATTTATCGTGCCCATACGATGGATAGATGATGTTGGACTAATTCTCAACAATATGGTGAAAACATGAAATCCTCAACAAATATATCTTCCTCGTTGATTTCATGTTCCGTGGTCTCATGTTGTTCATAGTCTCTTTCTTTATTCGTTGAAAAAAAAAAGTGTTAAAGCTAATATTAACCAAAGTCAAAAATCAGAAGAATTAGTCATATATAGTCGACGACACTTGTTACTGTATTTATTCGGCAAGTTGATGGATCGTAGGGAAATAATATAAAATGACTACAGAATGCTCCCACAAGGATTAAGTATTTACTATAGTTCAAATAAAACTAAAGGATTAATAATTGACTATAATTCAAATAAAGCTAACTACGAAAACAATTAAGATTAGGTTTTAAATTTGATTTTCCTAATTAACAATTAAGACACCAATTCGAATCCCCTCAGGACCACTGGGGTGAGTATCCGACAGTAAACTTAGGGTTTCATGGGATTAGTCGAGGTGTGCGTAAGCTGGCCTAGACATTCACGGTTAAAAAAAAAAAAAAAAACAATTAAGCTATGCAAATTAATAATAATATCATTATAGAAATCAATTAAGATAATTAATAGTTATGAGTCCCGATTTCATTAATTAACTTAAACGTACTCAGGTTCAATTATATATTGATTCAATTGTTGTGTTGCTGGTAATGAAATTCAAAAGAAAATATTGATGTGTGTCACTTGATTTCTAGTTAACTTATTCGATTCATAGTTTGATCAAAGTGATGCTTAAACCTAGAACAGCTACATAAATAAGTAGAAATCTCTCACTGTAATAGCAAATTCATGAAAAGCTAGATTGGATATTTTAACATGTAAGCCCTCAATTTAACACGTAACTAGGGTTGTCAATGGATTGAATCCGAATTCGATGAATAAATTTTGATCCACACAATTTCTGAGATCTCAGCTTATAAGAAAACAACTTTCTTTCTGAACTTTATCTGGTTGCGCGCGTATGTTAATTAGTATCACCTTCTCGTGTTGGTGGAAGTATCCAGGCCAGTTGTGGTGCCGGTGGCTTTAGGTTAACCCGGCAGAGTGGACATGTCCTGTGCCCGTATCTTACCCACCGATCTATGCAAACTCTGTGAAAAAGATGGTTGCATCCCAGCTCTTTAACTTCATCGCCTTCATCTATTCTGCATAAGCAAACAGCACATTCTACTGATGAATCTCCACGCGTTGCGTCGTGATTATTTTCATAACTCGTTACAGTAAGGTCATCAACACAGTCTGGTGGTAATTCGACTATTTCGCGAGGCTGAAAGGACTTGAGATGAAGGTAATCCCATGCCCACTCCAGTTGGCATGCAATCAGAATTATGTATTTCAATAAAACTGAATTTGGCTGCAGCCTCATCTGAAACATTGTTATGAAGATAATAAAATATAGTTTCTTGGAATGTAATGCTATGTTGCTGCAGAATATTTTAGAATGTTAAATTGTTGGCCACTGTTAGTGGGGGTATATATACAGAGATTACATAAAAATTTGACATAATAAATTTCCACGTTTACATAATTTGACCGATTCAGAGTTTTTATAAAAATGTTGTATTTGGCGGCTTTTCTTTGACTAGATGAATGGTCACAACGAAAGACAATCGTAGAATGCAAGATTGTGATATTTATTTTTTGGATTAATAGAAGAAAACATTTTGTTAGAAAAACTTCCGTGCAGTCAACAGTACCCATGCCGACACTTTCAACCACCAATAACATCATACATTTAAACACCTTCTCCACTTTGTTAGGGTTTAATCCCAACCCCATTTTCACACTCTTCCAATTCGTCTGTTCATTTCAAAACTCACCATGAATCCCCAATTACTAAACATGTTGAAAGACTCAATCAAACATTTCTTGACCCTGTACGACAATGGAGGCTCCGATTTTTTGGCTTTTGAGTCGAACCATGTTTAACCCACCTCTCGAAATCACCTGGTTTTACTCCGCGGTGACTTACCACACGTTGAAATTTTGCCCCCAAATTTGGATGCACAATTTTCTCTCAAGATAAAATGAGGAGTCTTCACGTTCATCGTCACTTGACCATCATAATAACATATGCAGTCGTTTTTCCATCGTTGTTTGGAATCACCCTTTTGATTTCGCCGGGGACACAAATTTCTTCGCTAATCAAAGTATGAGTTCTGGTTTTGTTTTGATGGGTGAATTAGGTCCACCAGAATAGATTCATAGAGAGTAGAATAATTATTAACGGGCACTCAATCTGAATCCTTTGTTAGAGTATTAGATATTTCCTTTACTAGCTAGGATATTCTGTTAATTCTGTTAACTTTGTTATGTTAATTGTGCTTATTTATATGCTGCACATTTGTAAACGTGAGGTAATAATGAAGATTGAATGAATTCCATTTTCCCGCCGTTTCTTCCTTCTTCAATTCAATATGGTATCAAAGCTATTTGATTAACTTCTGATTCGTTTTCTTCCTTCCTTTAGAAATTGAATCAGAACCTGATAATTACAGTTACTTCATTCATTAATCCAGCATCTCCATGGCGACTGATGCTACAATGTTATCAGACACAACATGAAGCACTCATTTCATTGATGATGGGTTGAATCTGTTAGGTTTTAGTTGATTTTGTAATTGGCAAATTTTGTGAACAAAATGACTTAAATTGGTAGTGTAAAAATTCAAGGAGTAACGTGCAATTTGCTTAAGATTTAGTTAAATAGGTCTAGAGTTTCGAATTTGGAACGAGGAAAACAGCGTGGATTTTCACTGGACTGTCGCCAAGAGTTGGCTCAAACTACAAAAACAGAAACTGCATCGCTCGAGCGACACGGTTATACGGAAAATTTTTATTTCACATTTTAAAGGTTTTTTTTCCGATCCATCTGTTTTCTATTTTACCTAAAAATATTCTAAAGCCACAGAACGAGACTTCTTAAGGTTGAACATTGAGCAAACACTGTCTGTCATATTCTCTTAATCTTTGGAGCTTTCAACCTTTTGTTTCTTTGATATACTGTTCTTAGTGGTTGAAAAATATCAGATTCCTAATCCAAATATCAAACCACTTCTTCCCACATATCTGTCAGAGTTTCTGAAGATCGAGGAATGTAACTAAAGTTCCAATTGGTGAAGAACGGCTGTTCTTCGAGTTCCACGGGAGAAACGATTCCACAAAACTAGGAGTTGCTGCATGAAGGCACAATCCATGAGAGTTTTGGAAATTGCAGCCAGAATTGGTGCAGGAACACATAATTCAGGAGAGCTATCGAAATTGCAGTTAAGAGATCAGTTAGTACATGTCGTCGTCTAGTATGGTGGAATGTAAGTCACAAATCGTTTATAGTGGATTATTGACTGGAAAAGTGCCCGGAGCTTTTACCCAGTTATGATTTTTTCGTTATCATTCTTGTGTTTTTTTACTGCTTTACTTAATGTATATATGAAATGCGGTATTTAATGATAGTATTAATTGACTTTATTGCATAACCATCTATAGATAATTATTTGGTGATTTGTTGCTAATTAATTAATAATTTTAATTTCGCATAAAATACATATTCACCCCTAGGTATTGTTAGGGTCAAACTGCCTAAATTTCAATTGGTATCAAAGCCTTATATCGATTCCTGACCATTTTTTGTTAATTCTAGATGAGTCAGTCATTGTCTATGCCTCCGTTTTTCGATTGAAGCAATTATACCTATTGAAAAGTTCGAATGAGAGCTTTTTCTAAAGGCTTTGGATGAACATATTTGGATAAGTGTGCAAAATAGATGGGCTCCGCCTACAACTACTGTTGAAGGGGTTGTCACACCCACAAACATCTCCATCTGGTCGAAAACCAATCTTGATGAGTGTAATTGGAATAGTAAAAGCCTTCATGTCATGTTCATGGCCATGTCTACTGACGAGTTTATGTGTGTATCGATGTGTGAAACTATTAAGAAAGTTTAAGATATTCTAGAAACCACACACAAGGGAACTAAAATTGTTAGAACTCTAAACTGCAGATGTTAATCACTAGGTTTGAAAAGATAAGGATGGCTGATGATGAGACATTTGATAGTTTCTATGCTAAACTGAATGACATAGTCAATTCGAGTTTTGATTTAGGTGACAAGATCCTCCCCGAGTAAAAAATGTTAGAAAGGTCCTTAGATCACTACCCGAGAGGTTCAGACCTAAGGTTACTGCGATTGAAGAGAGTAAGGACTTGGATGCTGTTAAAATTGAGGAACTCGTAGGATCACTTCAAACTTACGAACTCACTGTCTTACAACCTAAAAAGGTTAAATCCATCGCCATGAACACTATTAGAGAAGTTGAAAGCGAGTCCATTGACACCGAGACACTTAGGGACGACGAAATTGCATATTTCGTTAAAAATTCCACAAAGTGACGAGGAATAGGAGAAAACCTCAGGAACAGAGCAGTGAAGTCCCTAGCAAACTCTCGAGAGGTAGACATGAGAATAACACCTCTATGACTCCCGCTAAGAAAACTCAATTTGTTCAATGCCATGAGTGCAAAGGTTACGGCCACTCTACGAATGAATGCCCTTATCTGAATAGGAGCTCGAATAAAGAAAGGCGTAAGGTTTTAGCCGTAATTATGAGTGATGAGGAGTCAGATTTCAGTCCTCAGAATGAGATGTCTAGTGATGAGGATAAGCAAAAACTCATGGCCTTCACCTCGATTGCTGCAACCGAATCTGATCATGAGTTTGAGAATGGAAAAGGGGAGAATGAGAGTAAGTAGTCTGATGATGAGATAGACATTCACGAGTCTTATCGTGAATTGTTTGAAGAGAATCTCAAAATCAAGAAGGTCGACAAAGCCGTTCTAAAAAAGGTAAATGAACTTGAGCTTGAACGTGAAAATTTGTTGAATCACCTTCAAGACTCGACCAAGAAAGTGAGTGAGTTGAAGCTCATAAATGAAAACTTGGAGATTAAAGTTAAATCACCAACTTCTGATCTTGATAAATCTAAAGCTCAACTCCAGCCATTCATGAGTGGCTCGCAGAAACTGGATAATCTGCTTGGGATGAACAAGCCTGTGTTTCACGGATCGCAGGTTTGGCTCCTAAGGTTCAACGCCTCAAGACTGCCCTCACTTCATTCTCTGGCCAGCAAGCCCGAACAACTGGCATACATGCATGCTATGAGTAGGATATAAGGGAGAATACCTACATATGATCATATATCATTAGTGCACCAATGGTAAGATAGGTCTCGCGCCTAGCTGTTAGCGTGCTTGCCGTGCCGAATGGGGAGCTAAGCATTCTCACTGCATGACATTCTCCTCCATTCGAATTCGCTTAAGTCTTCGTAGCGAGAAGAGAGTTTCACATCCACACGCATCCGTCTCGTTGCAAGGTTAACAACGGCACCACTCCAAATGGACAGGCCTCCAAACCTGCAGTAACTCGTACTTGCCGCCTTCGACACCAACCTTTACCCTCCGCCCCTCTGAGCATTGGTTCCTCGGATGGACGGCCTCCAAACCGCAGCGCCTCAACGTATATCGAATTGTGCCCTGCACGATGCGCTCTTCGAAAACTCCTTGAAATGCACCTTGGCAATTGCGCAACGCTGCCCTCTTCATTCTTCTTCGCCACAGCTTCCTTCGTCGTGTCCCGCCAGCTTGCCGACACGATCCGTGGCCCAAAATCTTTTCTCCGCAAGAACACACGACATTGTCTCATAACAACACCGCATGCTTGAGCGATCCCGCATACCAACTTTCACGGATCACAGGTTTGGCTCCCGAGGTTCAACGCCTCAAGACTGCCCTCACCTCATTCTCTGGCCAGCAAGCCCGAACAACTGATATATATGCATGCTATGAGTAGGATATAAGGGAGAATACATGCATATGATCATATATCATTAGTGCACCAATGGTAAGATAGGCCTCGCGCCTAGCTGTTAGCGTGCTTGCCGTGCCGAATGGGAAGCTAAGCATTCTCACTGCGTGACACTGCGGGTGATAGGCATGGTTTGGGTTATGTTCATAACCGTAAAACTACAGTTAGTACATTCAAGATCACGTTCGTTCATGCCAAGAACAAAGCTCGTGAGATTGCTTATCTGAAACCCAAATGTAAGCATGACATTGGATTGAGACGTACCGAACAGCGTAAGGCCAATCGTTCTACTTATTGACAACAACAACCAAACAGGTTTGAACCATGATTCACTCCCACTTGCCACCACTATGGTGCACTGGGACACATTCAACCTAGATGTCATAACAATGTGAATATAAGTAAGAATCTGGATTTCACTAGTAAAGTTGACTTTCTTGCCAATCAAGTTAGTCATTTAACTGAGATGATAACTCGGTTAACTCAAGTATCCTCGCTTCTAAGAAAGTTTGGGTCAAGAGGAGTGATCTCAAAGGTCGTGAAAATGGTCGTGCTCTTCATGGTAAGGGCATTCAAATTTTACCCTGATTTGATATTTAGGTACATGCATGAGCAGTTCATTGTGTCCATTCATTGATGCATGTATCCCACGTATTTTGTGTGTGTGTTAGTTTTGCTATTTCTATTTCTTTGTATTTGTTTGTTTTAAGTATGGTTTTTTAAAAAAATTGAAAAATGTGAAAAATACAAAAATATTTTCTATTTGGGCAAACGACATATGGTAATGATTTGAAATGTGATATGTGTGACCAAGTAAGCATTTATCTATTTTACACTGTTATTTCCATTGCTTTGTTCAGTTTAATGTGGAGTATTGAGTATATGTCGTCATGTAATCACTTTCACTACACACACTATGATCTTGTGAGCGAGTTTGAACTATGTGTGTGAAATTTGGAATAGTAGTCATGTGTTAGTAGGGTGACCTCGAACATGAATTGACCTGCATTTAGATGACCTTAGCTCGTGATAGTCTCCCTGCATTGTTGCATTTATGATGAGAAAAAAAATTGAGTGCTTAATTGATTCATCTTATTTTTTGTTTGAAACCTATTTGACTCGAGTAATTAAGCGTGAAGGGTTTCTCATAACTTGGTGTCTATGGTCATCTGACTTGAGTTAATCGACCTAAAGCTCATTACATGAGTCAATTTAGTCGTTTAATGGATATGGTCTGCACATAAGATGTTATTTTCGAGAAAAACGATAAAAAATAAAATATGTTCAAATTCAAGGGGAGAAAAAGAAAAATATCATATAATTGAGCTCGTTTTCAGGTCTTAAAACTTATTCGGGTTTGACTTTCATCAGTAGGGATCTTACTTATTTTATAGTAATGTTTTGCATATCCTTTCTCACAAATTTAAAGTTTGGAGTTGTTTCCACGAAAAAATAGTGGCACATTATGCACATGAGTCATGTATACACTTTACCCCATCTTAAACTTAACTGTGTATGTGGAGAAGCCGTTTTGATATTGCTCGACTTGTGATTGCATGCTTTATTTTAATTATCGATGTGTCGAGAGATTGAGTTGTTTATATTAACGTATTATTTAGTTTTTAAAAATTCTATTTTCCTTAATTTTCGAATTTTTGGTGCTATTTTTGTCAATTGCCTTGTCGCCAACTTATCACTGGAACACGCTGAGTGACAGCAGTAGAAGCTGTCTCGTTCGTTTATCGCTCGAGCAACAGAGCGTAACTTTGAGTGTTAATTTCTCAAGAGTTTCACGTATTTTTCCCTATTTTCTGTTTATTTCTACACATTTCTCATCTCCCACACTAAATTGGTGCCTTACCCACTTCTTAATCACTTCAAATCATTCATTGAACGTGTCATTTTACCAACACATCGAATTTCAAAGGTAATTTTCTCTACTTCTGGTTTTTCACGTCTTTTGCGATTCTCTTTGATTTTTTCTGATGTTTGTTCATTATTGACTAGGTTTTGATGTTGCACTACATGTTCTAATCATTTATATTGCATGTCATTTATTTTGGCATGATTTTTCAACAAAAAATCCAACCTTGGTTCACTTCGACATAATTTTGGCATTACTTATTGTGCATTGTAGTTCATTGGGTTACTTGGAAGTGATTGTGTGTTGAATGTGGAGTTGATGAGTGGTGATTGACATTGTAAGAGTTGGGATGACTAATTTGGAGTAACTTTTTGGTTCATGATGGGAGTAATTGTTGGTTGATTGGTTTTAGTTGATTAAGGTTGGGATACGTGGTCGTTTATTGATGTCGGATTTTTTATTAGGAGTGTGCTTGTGTGTTTGTTGTGCTTGGTGGTGATTGGTTTAGCATCGCACGTGGACGTCACGTCCCTCTGTCTTGACTATACATCACTATGTCATAACCTCACATTTCGGCGTCTAGACACCATGACACGTGTCTTGTCTTCATGTCACCTACGTCTAGGCATAATTGCATGTCGTCATGTAGTCACTTTAGGACATGTTGCATGTTTACATACTTGCCTCATTTTACGTACATTCATGTATGCCCTGCATATCATGAGTTCATTTGTCTTTTATCGAGGTTTTAATGAGTTTGTGATTCAATTCTTTCAGATACTGCCCAAGAGAGCACACACTACTCCATCTACTCCTAGTATTTCGACTGCGTTTAGTTGAACTAGGTTCATTTCTATTGTAGCCTACGATGTTTTTGGATCACAGTTCTCTCAGCGTCTCGTATTTTTTGAGCGCAAGGTCATCATATCTGACCTATCCTCTGACCTCGTAGCTATCTTCACTTCTCGGGGTTAGGAGCCGCTTTTAGTTGATTTGACATCCCCACCTAGTCTTTTAGTTCAGGAATTTTACCCTAAGATCCACGATGTTAGTGGCTCTTCTTTTAGGGTTTTTCTTCGGGGTCGGGTAGTTAAGATTACTCTGGACGTTATTTCTAGACTTATTTAGTCGTCCACCCACTCTTTCCCTATTTGAGTCCTGATTCTCTTCCATCAGACACGTTAGTCTGTTCCACTGTGCTTAACACACCGGTGGAGGGTGGTCCAAGTGCGATGCGTACTGGATCTTTACCCACTGACCGACAGATTTTGTTACGCATTGTGTGCACAAATCTGTAGCCGATTTTTCATACTTCTTCATTGCCTATGGAGAATGCTCGTTTCCTTTATGCCCTGCTGCAGGCGATTCTATTGATCTTCCCATTTTCATTGGCCAGTAGATCTTTAGGGCATTTTGTACGATGGGCACGAGGGTTGGGCTACCATATGCATGCCTTATTCATAGGTTAGTCACTTTCTTCGTAGCTAGTTTCCCTGAGGGGAGGGTCCCAGGTAAGTTTCCAGGCCGATTGTCTACACCACTATCGCCTAGAGTCGATCTCATTCCGAGTTTGCTCCTTCTGCATTTGCTCCCATCGACCGGTCAGTCGCTCTTTTGGGACAAATGATCGTGCTTATCGAGCAGCGGGCTCTTATGATGACAGAGATCACCCAGTTACGTGCTATAGGAGATCGTCTCACTGTCAAGGTCACTACTCTTTGCGGAGCTATTGGCTATGTACAACGTGGTCTACGGTAGATTCGCCGCCACTGGAATGATGCTTTCAAGGAGAGGACGGACTCTGATGATACTGATGATGATACCGATGCTTTTTAGGATTTTTCCTTGTCATTGTATGACAAAAAGAGGGAGTAGAGTATAGTAGATTAGATTAGATAAAGGCAGATTTTTGTTGATTGGAGGAGTCTTTATAGATTTTTTTTCTTACATATTGTGTATGATTTCTCTAAATTTGGATGTAATCAACATTTTGCTATATATATATAATTGATATCAAATTTTTTTTATTTACATTTATGATTTGCAATGTATGTCTGAGGGGTCGTCGGGGATGACAAATAGATAGATTTACCTACTGCTTAAAAATATTGAGAGTTTATAGTAAGTGGGAGCACATGCATATTTGTTTGAGTTCAGTTTTACTAAATTAAGTTTTTGATATTTTTACAATGTCAATGTTTCGTTTTGGTATGTTGGGTTGCATGATATTGTGTCTTAGTTTAGCTTGTGATTTGAAACTGAAAAATATGCTATATGAGTTACAATTACTTAAATGACACCTACAATTGAACTGTTTGAACTGTGATTATCTTAGATCATGTTTTCCACACATTTTACACTGGTATTTGAATTACTATTTCAAGGAACCAGTACTGCAAAGCTCGTTCAAGATAATTTGTAGTTTAGGTTGTGTCATTATTTTATGTTTTTAACTTTTACTTTATTACTGCATTGATATAGATTAGTGTTTTGTCACAAAAAGCCAAATGGGGAGTTTGCTAGGTTTTAGTTGATTTTGTAATTGACAAATTCTGTGAACAAAATAACTTAAATTGATAGTGTAAAAGTTTAAGGAGTAATGTGCAATTTATTTAAAATTAGTTAAATAGGTCTAGGATTTCGAGTTTGGAACAATGAGGAAAACAACGCGAATTTTAGCTGCATTGTCGCCAAGGGTTAGCTCGAGCTACAAAAACAGAAATTGCATTGCTAGACTATCACCTTTCCTTCGATCGGCAACGCACTGTCACTCGACCGTTGCTGAGATCTCGTTCGAGCGATAGGGTTATACGAGAAATTTTTATTTCACGTTTTAAACACGTTTTTCCCGGCTCATATATTTTCTACTATACCTATAAATATTCTAAAACCATAGAACGAGATTTCTTAACATTGAACATTGAGCTTACACTGTCCTGTCATATTCTCTTAATCTTTAGAGCTTTCAACTTTTGTGTTTCTTTGATATACTATTTTTGGTGGTGAAAAACGTCATATTCCTAATCCAAATACCAAACCACTTCTTCCCACATATCTGTCAGAGTTGCTGAAGATCGAGGAAGGTAACTGAGTTCCAGTTGGTGAAGAACGGGCTATTCTTCGGGTTCCACACAAGATAAACGATTCCACAAAGTTAGGAGTTGTTGCAGGAGGGCAGAATTCAGGAATTGCAGTTGGAATTGGTGTAAGAGCACAGAATTTCGGAGAGCTATAGAAATTACATTCAAGAGGTCAGTTAGTACATGTCGTCATCTAGTCTGATGAATTGTAAGTCACAAATCGTTTATAGTGGATTGTTGACTGACAAAATGCCCGAAGTTTTTACCCAGATGGGGTTTCTCAATTATCATTCTTGTGGCTTTACTTAATATTTATATGAACTACGGTATTTAAACATATGATTGATTGACTTGATTGAATAACCATCTAGAGATAATTAATTGGTGACTTGTAGCTAATTAATTAATAATTTTAATTCTGCATAAAATATGTATTCACCTCCTTAGGCATTATTAGGGTCGAACTGCGTAAAATTCAGAATCTTTACTACCTATATCATTCAGATAGTCCAGGACTTATTCTGGTTTCTCAACCACTTACTGGTGAAAATTACACCTCATGGAGCAAAAGCATGATTATCGCTTTGTCTGTAAATAATAAACTCGGATTCATTGATGGTTCTATTCCAAAACTAGAAGGTAATGACAGCCTCTTTAATTCCTGGATTCGCAACAATGATATAGTTATATCCGGATCCTTAATTCTATATCTTAGGATATATCAGCTAGCATTATATATTCAGTGTCTGCCTATGAGATTTGGAAGGATCTTAAGGAGAGGTTTCAACAGAAGAATGGACCACATATTTTCTTGTTAAAACGTAAATTAATGAATCACACTCAAGCTCAATTAACTGTAGAAGCTTACTTCACCAAGCTGAATGTGTCACGACCATCTTCTGGAAATAATCCAATGGTATTTGCAATCAAAAGTGAAGGTAATCGATCCCATAATAGCCAACAGCTGAAAAACCTCAAAAGAAGGATCGACCAATTTGCGCATATTGTGGATTTACTGGTCACTCTGTTGACAAATGTTATAAGCTTCATAATTATCCTCATTGCTATAGAATGAGACAGAAGAACATTGCTCCTTCTAATCAAGTTGTTACTGTAGCAACAAATCAGGTCTTAGATTCTTCTACTCATCAAGGGAACATTGATGGATTTGTTCAAACCTTGAATCCAAATCAGTACCAGCACTTATTAGCCATGTTGAGCTCTCATCTCACATCGGCTAAGTCCAATGCAAGAGCTGGTATTAACACAGATATCTCCCTCTCTGTTTCTAATCATCATGGCCTTCACTCTCCTAGGTATTGGATAGTTGATTCTGGAGCTACAAACCATATTTGTTTTGATCAATCCCTATTTCATACCATGTTTCCCATTACAAGTTCATTTGTCACTCTTCCAAACAAAACTCGCATACAGGTTAAATTCTCTGGCTCAATTCAACTCATTCCATTATTGACAATTCATGATGTTCTTTATGTTCCTCAATTCCAATTTAACTTATTGTCTATTAGCTCTTGCACGAAAAGTTCTTCATTTCATGTCAGTTTTCTTATGAACTGTTGTATCATTCAGGAAATACCAACTTTGAAGATGATTGGCAGGGGTAATAAAGTGGCTGATCTTTACATCATTGACACCACCAGTTTTTCCAATTCTTGTAATTCTGTTCATTCTGATACTATATGTGATTCTTCCATTTCAAAAGTAAATAACATGTCGTCACAAATTTGGCACAATAGACTTGGACATTTTTCATTTAAACGCTTAGAAATGCTGAAAGACAAATTATCATTCAATTGTAATGTTCATAAAGACATTCATTGTTCCATTTGTCCATTAGCAAAACAAAGGCGACTCTCATTTGTTTCTAACAATAATCTATCTGCAAATCCATTCGATTTGATTTATTGTAACACATGGGGTCCATATCACACTCCAACACATGCTGGTTATCGATATTTTCTTGGTGAATGATTCTACTAGATTCACATGGCTGTTTCTTATGAAACAAAAGTCTGATCCTAAATTCATAATTCCCAAATCCTTCTCTCTTATTGAAACACAATTTGGCAAAGTCATCAAGAAATTTAGATATTTTAGTTAGATATTTCTTAACTCCTTTACCAGCTATGATATTCTGTTTAGTTGCCAGCTAGGGTATTTTGTTAATTTTGTTAACTTTGTTCTGTTAATTCTGCTTATTTATATGTTGCACATTTGTAAACGTGATGTAAGAATGAAGATTGAATGAATTCCATTTTCCCGCCATTTCTTCCTTCTTCAATTCAATATCCTTTAAAGCCCCTTTCCTATAATTGCCTGCCATAATTCAGTCTCTTTAAAGAAAAGAAAAAACTGAGATTTTAGGTATTCACTAGGTATGTCTAAAAGATGAATGAAATTATGAAAGGACCCGTCATTTTGTCGAGATGGAGATGTTTGACTGTATTTTTGTAGGTATTCACTGTGTTTTTTTAATGATTGTTGAAATTGTATCTGCAATTTTGTCAAGTTTTGTAAATTTTTTGAGTACGTGTGATGCGAAAAAAGATGAAGTGGACGTGGACGTGGGGGTGGGAAATAAAGTTTTAAATGTTTGAGATTGTAGATGATATATATATAAAAAAATATTGAATATAATTTGCAAAAAAAAAAAAAAAAGTTTAGGTATTGTAATTGCAATTTTTTTTTTTTTTGACATTTTTATTGTTTTTAACGATTAATCTAATGGGTCTTGACGGCATGAAGATTTTTCGAACAAAGGTTTTAAACATGGGGTTTTCTTCGATTTCCAATAGGTATGGGGTATATCGCACATAGAAACATTTTTAAGGGGTTTTCTACTATTAATACTTTATTTCTCTACTGTTGTAATTTTTTTATTTTTATATTTCTAAATGAATCCATCTACTCGTGGAATATTCATTAATATGAAAATAATAATAATAAAATACATATTTTGGAGGAGGATACGACCCAAACTCTCGCCAACAAATTATAGCCGAGAAAACAAAACTAACCAAGAAAATTGTGAGCTAAAGAGTGAAATACCATCAGCCTTTTTATGATTTGTATCACTATACGTATTGTCATAAATTTCGTAGGTGTAATCCCTTTATTTCTAGCGTCCTCTTCAAAATATGCTAGTACAAGTCCATAAACTCTATTAGAAATTGTTAAGAATTACATATCGAATCGATACCAACCGTTAGTAAATAAAGTTACGAGAATAATATGGTAAAATGAAAATCAAACAAAAACACCAGGTTTACGTGGTATATTCCGGATAGAAGAGGAGCATTTATTAATATCAATAATAGATGATTACAAATTATTGTGATGAATGTAAAGATTCGTTTTTCTAGAGTTTTATTCCTCATATATATAGTGTAAGAAAAGCCCAAGATGTCGTGGAAATCGATTATAATTAAATCTATAAAATAATGGAGTGTTTGTGATAAATTAAAATTAAAAAATTTGTAAAACGAGAATTATTCAAAATTCGGATAAGACTACAGCCTCGTGGAAAGCGAGCGCCAATGCTCTTATTTTGGGATAGCGAGCGCCTATTCGTTGTTTCCTTTTCCTTGTATGATTTATTCCTCTCCTATTATAACTTGGACTCATTCGTGTCTTCAAGTCCAAAACAAATTCCAAATTCCCAACAAAAATCCCAAATTGAATTCCAACTAGAATTCTCAAAAATAAAAACTAGAATTCTCAAGTTGACTTCAAATAATAGTTCCAAATAGAACTCAGGTACACCATATTTCTAACAAACTACATATTGACATGAATTCCACCGCAACGAACAAAACTGCAAAAATTTCTCCACTGGGAGACAAATTTCAATGCAATGAATAAAATTTAACTTTTCGACAGAAAAATTCTTTACCAAAAAATCCTCTAGTAGAATAATTCTCTATCTTTTCCACATAACTCAACTAGGGCAAACTCAATAAGTGAAAAATCAATTGAATCCAAGCATTGCTCAACAGGATTACCTTGGATATCAAAGTTGTTTGAATTATTCCCACGAGCAACAAGATCACAAATAACTTAAATAATTACCAAACAGAGCATAAATATACCATGTAACAAAATCAACATAACAAAATGCTTCTATAGAAGATTATTTACTAAACTTAGGATCTTCAACCACACTCAAAGCATAAGCAACAAAATTATCTTTACCATACCTTTGTGGAGGCCTAATATCTCTCTTAGGTGTGTCTCTAGCAATTGAATACGATGGCATCGCTGGTGGTAGTGGCAAATGGAATTACCCATAACTTCTAAACTCATCTGAGGTGTATCTAAAGATTATTTTCTAGCTTATTAATATCCAAAGATTCAGTAGAACCAAGCAAGACATATAAGTGGGACCTTCTCTGTCCTTTCAACACAACACGAGCACTTTTACTAACGTTCAGGACTCCACCTGCATAAGTGTACTTGTACCATTTCGAATCAAGAGTACTCAAAGAGATAAAGTTTGTCTTCAAATCTAGAACACTTCTCACTTCATCAAGTGACATGACATCACATCAAACACTTTAATTCTGACATTTCCAATATCAACTATCATACAAGGTTTATTATTACTCATTACTACAATAACTTTGGAAACTGTTTCATATGTTGATAACGAATCCTAATTAGGACACATATGAAAAATGTAAACTATATCAAGAATCCAATCATCAGCAGGTTTGGAATTGCCGTAAAAAATAACCAAAAGTTCTCCATTATTGTGGCTATCTTCTGCAATACTGGCTTCACCTGAAATTTCTGATTGTTTTTCGTAATGATTTGCAGCAACTGGTTTTTTCTTATTCTACAACTTATAACAACCCTTCTTAATGTGCCCACTTGCAATAATTACAGACTTTATTACTATAATTAGACATTGATCTACCCCTTACATAATTACCACGAACAATAAAGCCATCTCCATTGGCCTCAGATCCAACAAGAAGTAATTTCTTTTGTATCAAGAGTTCCAAAAATACTGGGAAGATTTATCATCTGCTTTTTCAAAAGCTAAGCATCATATACATCTTCAATTATGAGAGTATCATGATTGTATAAGATTGTATCTCTAAACTATATGTATGAAGCGGACAACGAATATAATAATATCAACCATAAATCCTCTTCATCATACTTGACCTCCAAGATCTCCAAATCAACGACGATTTTCTTAAAAACAGTTAGGTGATCTTTATGTCATATGATGAGTATACACTGGTACTTCAGATGCAATTTGATATTTAGACTTGTAGTCGTCATAACTTCTCCAATTTCAACCATAATTTAGAAATCGTTTCTCCTTTAAAATGTCCTGAACAATAGGATTCGAAAGATGAAGATGATGTGATAGAGTCTTTCGATCCTTACGTCGTTTATCCTCCATAGTCCAAGTTGAGGGTCTTTTGTCAAATCCCAACAATGCATCATCCAAATTCATGTGAACGAGGGCTGCTCGCATCTTTACTTGTCAAAGTGAAAATTTGGTGCTACGATCCAATAGTGGAACATCATATTTCATAGTGACCATTACAAAAGAATCAAGTCTCAAACTGAGTTGATCGAATCTCGCTCTAATACCACTTGTTAAGAATTATGTACCAAATAAGAGAATAAATCAAACAAAAACACAAGATTTACGTGGTAAAAATATACCATGAGCAAAAGAGGAGAACTTATTAATAGTAATAACGGAGGATTACAAATTATTGTGTAAAAAAGTAAGGATTGATTTTTCTTAATGTTTACTCCTCATATATATAGTGCAAGAAGAGCCTAAAATGTGGTGGAGTTTGACTATAGTTAAGTCTATACAATACCTTGCACGATTTATTCCTTTCCTATTGTAACTTGGATTTCTTTATGATTTCTTCAAATCCAAACAAATTCCAAACTCTCAACAGAACTCCTGAATTGAATTCCAACTAGAATTCCTAAATAAATTTGAACTTGAATTCCCATGTCGACTTCAAACATAATTCCCAAATAGTCTTCCAAATAGAATTCGAATTGCACTCTAATTCTAACTGAAATGTCAAAACTCTAGTCAATATCTTCGTGTGTGTACCCAAATGCATCTTGTGCATAACAAAGGTTTTGTTCACTTTTCTACCGGTTATGTTCATCTACAAAGCTATAGTAAAATTAAATATGTAAGTAAATTTATAGAATTGAGCTTTAATGTAGCGTCATGTGTGTTGACTCACTAAAAGTGCAGCCCAATCCGAATGGCCCAAGGAATGAAGCCCAAATTGGAGAAATCGGGACAAAGGCCCAAGTTGGAGTATTGGTAAAGTAAAAGCCCGTCAATTTGGTAATGGCATCGCCCAAACCTGCGTGACACCCAGAATCTGCGCGAATGGAATACCATACTGTCGCCCAAAGCAACGAATCTATTATTGCCTAGATCTCTGAATCGCCCAAGATTGCAGCCATGTCAGACATTGTATTTACTCAGAACGACGGTTATTGAAACGGATATCCAGCACTTTCGTCACGATCCACAATTCTAGGAGCCCGTTGGAGCAGTTGAACGACGTAACATGATGGCAGCAGTTAAATATGGCAGTTCCACGATTGCTCAGCCACCATAAAGGAAGTGGGTAGTTATGGATTATTCAAGTAGTTTTCAAACGGTTTATCACGAAGAAAACCATCAGATCAGTATAAAAGGAAGAAGAGACAGAGAGAAGAGGACCCCGAATAAAAAACTCTCAATAGAAAATATATAATTTCAATTTCTTACTATAACTTTAATTTCCTTCTTTTAGTACTTGTGTGCTTGCGCCTTTGGAGACATTCTGTTTATTTCCAATTGTAAATCTTCGTTCGCCAATAAAAACACCCCTTTTTGGGACTTTGTCTCAAGAGATTTGTTCCTTACACAATCGTCTGATTTCCCTTTTAATTGTTAGCGACCCAAAAACCGCGCGAAACAATTTGGCAAGCCTAGTGGGACACTTGGTGTTTGGTAAATGAAGATACAAAAAGTAAAACATTATACCTCATAAAAGTTCTGATAAGGAACCAGCGGGTCAAGGAGTAGTCCAATCTGTAGTCGAACGATATGAGAAGCAGCAAAACTCTCCACGAACAGATGGACGGAGTCAGAGCAGTCACAGTCGTTACTAGCCAATGATAGAGTGAGCCTTCGCACCATGCGTGCATTGCTTGGAGAACTCACGCAAGATGTCGTTGAACAGGTAAACTTACGAAATGTTCATAATATAGAAAAATTCGTTCAAAATGGGAACATGCACTATGACAATATGGCTAAACAACTTAGTACATTAAATGAAATCATGAACAAGTTAGTAGGCCAAATATGTCAACCTGTTGCACCCATAAGGAGTCACTTCCAAACTAGGACGACGGTAGGACATACTTCGCCACACAATTTCCCTGGTTTGAACCCATCAGGTCAAAGTTTAGAACCACCTTTCGACCCATCTACCTCAAACCAAGGGGAGTTGGAACGCCAAATTTGAATGGTGATAACGTGGTTACAAACCTGGGGGGTAATTCGAGCGTAAGAGATAATGGCCAGAACAATGGACAAAACACCCTACGTGCTAATAATGGGTTAAATACTCAAGTCAATGGCCATAATGGCCCAAATAATAGCACTTTTGCTGCCAACCAAAGGCCAATTGTCAGGCCTCACATAAACCAACCAGTAAATCAACCCATAGGAATTATGTATGATCCTAACATCATGTTAAGGAATCAAATGATGGAAATTGTACAAGATCAAATGGCTGTTGGAGTACGTCCCGTCATTAGGCCGACCTACACAAAACCATATCTTGATTAGATAGACCAAGCATATCCATGGCCTAGGGGGTACAAAGTGCCAGAATTTTCATTATTCACTGGTTTGGGAGAAGTGTCTACCCTAGAGCATGCAGGGCGATTCACGCTGCAAAGTGGTGAAGTAAATGATTATCATAAGTTGAGGTTGTTCCCTAGTTCGTTAACGGGAGTAGCTTTTTCCTAGTTCATTAATCTTCCAGCAAATTTCGTTCAAACATGGCAGCAAATGGAGCAGTTATTCCATGCTCAATTTTATAAAACTGAGTCTGAAGTCACTTTGGCCGATTTGGCAAATTTACGTCAAATGCCCAACGAATGGGCAGAAGGTTTCCTTCAAAGGTTCAAATCAGCCAGGAGTAAATGATTTGTACCTTTGCCTGAGAAGGAATTTGTTAAAATGGCACAAAGCTGTTTGAGCTTTGATTTAAAAAAGAAATTCCAGGATAGGGAGTTCCCGGACTTGTTCCAACTCAGCGCGAATGTAATCAGATATGAGCTATTAATAAGAGAGAATGAACAGATGAAGAATTCTAGTAAAGGGACTTATTATAAAGATCCAAACTTCAATGTTCATGCCATCAATGATGAATATTACGATCAAGCTGAAATATGTATGGCTGAGCTAGTTAAGGGAGATGCATATGCTTGTCCCATAATGGCTAAACCTAGAGCGTTGGGCAAAGATGAGCATGTAAGAAGTGAAAACAAAAAGGCTAGGACATTTTCATTTGATGTTACTAAAGCTGACCTTATATTCGATAAGTTGTATAAGGACAAGCAAATAAAGTTGAGCGATAAGCATAAATTGCCAGACCCTGAGCAAATTAAGGGTAAAAAATATTGTAAATGGCATAATACATGGTCACACATGACTAATTATTGCTTGGTTTTTCGTCATGTGTTACAGGATGCTATCGAATCAGGACGAATCACGTTCGAAGAAAAGAAGAAGATGGAAGTGGATGAAAACCCGTTCCCACAGCCACTAGGGGTTAATATGGTGACAACCGACTTCGAAGACAAATTACCAAAATTCAAATTGGTGATTGATGATGGGGAGAAAGAGCATAGGCCTCATCCCAGCGTTTTTGAGCGTATCAAAGGAAAAGAACCTAAGAAGGATGAAGATGTCCTGTGTGCGAGGTATAAAGAAGAAGTGGAAGTAAGGGCAAAACAGCCAAAGATATGGCAGCATCACCATCGCCCTGATTTCATTTCAAACGCTCAGCCTTTCAGAGGACGAGGTACGTCGTTCTATAGGGGACCACCTTTAGAGAAACGGTTCAGGCCGACCAATCAGGGGAGAACGTTTAGGCCACAGCCTTACCAACCAAATGTTTGGCATTCATTCCAGTATGATGCAGGAAGGGTAGTACCTTTCAACGAGATGACCAGAACGCAACAGAGGTGTTTTCAGCGCAATTATGGAAGAATGATGAGGCAACAACAGGGATTACCACATCCTAAGGCGCCTAAACTTCCCAAAGTAAACGATCAGAATGTCCTCGAAGATAGTGAAGAAATCGAGATAGGTGAATCAATAGGGGAGTTGCCAGAAAGCTCATCCGAAAGGTCGAGGTTTAAGCGAGATAAAAGGGATGAAGAAGATCCGGACCAACCTATTACTATCCAATTCGATACGTTACTTTCTGTCATGGCTAATAATTATTTACTAGCTGAAGAGTTCAAGAGTAAAGGAAAACAAGAAGAAGGAGGGGAAGATAACGAAGAAGAAGCATGTGTGTTGGAATGTGATGAATGCCAAATCTCTAAAGAGGCAGACAATGGGGAAGAAGATGATGGCATGATCGACATTGAAGAAGAAATTGATCTGGAGGTAGAAAGGACGAAAAGAGGAGTGTCACGCAACACCTTGTTGAAACAATTACACCAAGAGAGAGTTCGTGAGGCAGACTTGTTAGGAGAACCATCCGGGCGTTCTTTCGATTTTTATGTGCTATACGGGACGCCCAAGAGGAAAAAGAGGGTGTCTCGCTCTGAAAAGTATGGATCACCTCCGAGAATAATGCATCCTCCCACGGGCTGGGTAACTAAAGAAGAAGCATTAGAAAAGGGGAAAGAAAAGGTCCGGGAAGAAAGAGTCCAGTGCGACATACTGCACGTGGATTTATCCTAAGAGAGTAATTCAACAGATGACAAACAGGAAGTAGAAATAGACGCTGTTGAGAAAGTCACATTCAAAAGGCCGACCATGAAGTTAACCAAACACTTGAGGCCATTGTATGTGAAGGCTTTAGTCAATGGAATGCATGTGGCAAAGGTACTCATTGATAATGGGGCGGCTATAAACACCATTCCGCCTAGAATGATGAAGAAAGTAGCCAAGACCGAGAGTGATATGATTTCAACAGAAGTTATCCTGACAAGTTTTAACGAGGTAGCTACCTCGGCTAAAGGAGTTATACCATTTGACATAACTGTAGGAACAACCACCAGAACTACAGTCTTTTTTGTAATAGACGGTCCCACTAGTTACAACGTGTTACTTGGAAAGGACTGGATCCATGGAAGTCGCTGTATACCTTCATCGCTCCACCAATGCTTGGTTTTCTGGAACGATAAAGGCGAAGCGGAAGTGGTGCAGGCAGATCATAGGCCTTTCGTGGCAAAAGCAAACTCAGTAGAAAGGTTTATGTACGAAGGGAATTATGGCCCTATCAGAGTAGTCCAAGACGGGGAAGAAACCCAAATTGTCGCACAAAGTGAGAAGCCATTTTCAGTTGATGAGCTTACTAAAATGTTCAGTCAAATGAGGCCAAACATAGTGACCTTGGAAGAGCCAGTGATTGACAAAAGGCTAATCAAAGAACTTTAGATGAGTTCTCAACAACAGAGTCAAATGGCCGACATTCAGGCCTTTAAAGCCAAATTGATGGCTTTCAGTGAAGAATGCAAGAACGTGACGAAAGAAAAAGCAGCACTAAAAGCATTGGGAGACAAATTAGCAGTGTTCAAGATGGAGCAGACTATTCGCCAATAAGTTAATAAGGTAGATTGTTTGGATGAGGAAACGCTTACAAGAAGTATGGACGATGAAACAATGAGGATCGCCAAACCCGGATACGCTCAAGCACAGGACCCCCTGATCAAGGTGAATATTGGTGGTGAAGAGAAAGATCGCCCAATATTTATTAGCCAGATGCTCACTCAAGAGGTTAGTGATAAATTAATCGCTTTATTAAAGGAATACAAAGATTGTTTTACTTGGAAATATGAACATATGCCTGGTTTAGATAGAAACTTGGTAGAACATAGATTGCCAACTAAACTGAATTTTAAACCTCATAAGCAACCTCCTAGGCATTTTGCTCCCAACGTACTTCCTGAAATTAAGAAATAAATAGAGCGATTACTGAAAGCGGGTTTTATTAGAATGGCCAGGTATGTTGAATGGCTATCCAATATGGTGCCATTATTAAAAAAGAATGGCAAGTTAAGGGTGTATATAGATTTCAGAAATTTGAATTTAGCCACGCTTAAGGATGAATATCTCATGCATACGATAGATTCTTTAGTGGATTCGACTGCTGGGCATGTAATATATTCTTTTATAGATGGATATTCGAGATATAATCAAATTTACATAGCTGAGAAAGACACACAAAACTTCCTTTAGATGCCCTGGATCATTAGGATGTTTCGAGTGGATAGTCATGCCTTTTGGGTTAAAGAATGCAAGGGCGACCTATCAAAGGGTGATGAACTTGATCTTTCATGACATGATAGGTAAATTCGTGAAAGTCTATGTAGATGATATTGTGGTCAAATCCGTTAAAGAAGAGGACCATTTTGAACAACTCAGATGTTCATTTGAGCGAATGAAGCAGCATAAACTAAAGTCAAATCCTTTGAAGTGTGCATTTGGGGTTAACGCAGGAAATTTCCTTAGTTTTCTCGTACACAAAAGAGGGATTGAACTCGATAAAAACAAAGCAAAAACCATCCTAGAGACTAAGCTCCCTAATAATAAAAAGGAGTTACAAAAGGTTCTTAGGTCAAATAAACTTCTTAAGACGCTTTATATCTAATTGTGCAGGGCGAACGAAAGCTTTTTCGCCTCTTTTAAAGTTGAAAAATCAGGACGAATTTGTCTGGGAGGAAGAGCATCAAAAGGTTTTTGAAAGCCTGAAGGCATATCTAACAAATCCACCAGTATTGGTGTCCCCAATCCAAGGACGGCCATTGAAGTTGTACGTGCTGGCTGAGCAAGAATCGATAGCCAGGATGGTCGCGCAAAAGGACCAATTTGGTGAAAATTGGGTCATTTACTATTTAAGTAGGCGATTGACAACATGCGAATGTAATTATTCCGCCATCGAGAAATTATGTCTCGCGTTGTATTTCACGTGTACAAAATTAAGGTCCTATATATGGCCTGTGACAATTTATTTAATTTCTAAAGTAAACTTGTTTAAATACATGTTCTCTCGTCCTATTTTGCACCAAAGAGTAGGCTTTTGGATTTTAGCACTGTCTGAATTCGAAATAAAATACATATTCCAAAAGGCAGTTAAAAGTCAGGCATTGGCTAATTTTCTATCCGATCACCCATACCTTGACATGCCTGAAGAGATTGAACTGGAGATTGATTTATTTGAATTAAAACCATGGATCTTATACTTCGACGGATCAAAGACTTTCAAAGGAGCAAGCGTAGGGGTAGCCTTAATAAATCCATTGGGATTTTGTTACAAATTCGCATTCACTTTGGATAGGATGTGTACCAACAATCAGGCCGAATACGAAGTCTTAATTGTGGGTCTAGAATTGATAATAAATATGCAAATAAAGAATGTGATTATTAGGGGCGATTCTCAACTGGTAATTCACCAATTGATTGGTGACTATAAATGCCAAAGTGATTTCATCATAAGTCAATACGAAATCGCCCAAGAATTGTTAGAAGAATTTGACCAGGTAGAGCTTCAATGTGTTAATAGAATGTATAATGACATAGCAAATGAGTTGGCACAAATGGCGTCAGGATATTCAAAAGCACTAAACTGGGAATCTACCTGTGAATATGGAGTAATATTGCATGTAGTCCAAAGAAGAGCAAGAAAGGTAGAGGTTAGGTGCATAGAAGATGGAGATGTAATGGATTGGAGGGCAGAGATTAAGGGGTTCCTTAAAGAGCCTAACGAAAGGGAGTAATAGAAAAATGAAGTTACGTTCGCTAAATTACACATTGATAGATGGGGAGTTGTTTAAGAAACGTCATGGTGGTGTGTTATTAAAATGTGTAAGTATGCAAGAATCTAGAACAATTATGGTTGAAGTGCATGAAGGAATATGCGGAGCCCATCAAGCTGGCCAAAAGATGCCGATGGTTAATTGTTAGGAGTGGGTATTTCTAGCCCAAAATGGGAGAGTCATGTGTTCAATATGCAAAGAGTTGCTTAGCATGCCAAAAACATGGCCCAATACAAAGAGCTCCAGTAAGAGAAATGACGCATATCGTCAAGTCGTGACCGTTCAAGGGTTGGGCGATAGACTTGATAGGAAAGATTTACCCCCATCATCCAAGAAACACACGTTTGTTATAGTTACAACAGATTTCTTCACTAAGTGGGTTGAAGCAATACCTTTAAAGGAAATTACCCAGAAAAATGTTATAGAATTCATCCGCGATCATATTATTTATCGATTTGGGAATCCACAAACTTTGATGGTAGATCATGGAACTTCATTGAATGGGGATCAGGTGAAGGAATTCTTAGGCGAATTTGGAGTCAAGTTAGTAAATTTCACACCCTATTACGCTCAATCTAACGGGCATGCGAAATCTTCTAATAAGATTCTAAAAACTATCATAAGGAAAATGATAGATGAAAATGTCAGGAATTGGCACGAGTGTTTAAATAAGGCGTTATGGGCTTATAGAACGTCGCCCCGTTCAAGTACCAAAATTACTCATTTCCAACTTACTTATGGACATGAGGCCGTTTTGCCTATGGAAATTAATGTGCAGTTGATTAGGGTGCGTTGGCAATATAAGCTAAGCGACAAAGAGTATACCAAGTCGCTAGTTCAAATTTTGTTGGAATTGGACGAGTTGAAGTTAGACGTCCTAGATAGATTGCAAATTCAAAAGCAAAGAATGGTTAAGGCTTATAATAAGAAAGTCATAGCCAAATCTTTTAGCCTGGGCGATTTGATCTGGAAGACGATACTCCCTTTGGATAACAAGGATCTAAAATATGGCAAATGGTCGCCCAAATGATCGAACAAATAAAAACATGAGTAGAATGATTGCACTGTGCGATTGTAGGTAAATAAACTAAACGATTTGCATTCAAATAAACCGAAGAAACAAAATGCATTCAAAATAAGGTTCTTTATTACCGCACATCTCTTATATAGGCCGCTAATTACAGCAAGCTGTTATCTATCTTCTACTGACTATAAAACAAGAAAGATGAAATAATCAAAATACATTTAGCTGCAAATCTTAGCAGGCTACAAATGGTGTCCCGGTTGATGGTGACAGAGAGAGCGAAATCGGCTGCCCTTACCTTGCTAAATGGATGTTGCAAAGGACAGACAAAAAGAGTTGAGAATCACTTTCAACAAGCAATTAAGCTTCAGCACCTCTTCATGCATATCGCTGCACCAATAGGCGGGAAAGAACTTTGCCGCTGAGGAAAGCTTTCCACAAGAGCGTCGAAAAGACCTTTATTGGTCAAAGACCACCCCCTCAATCGACAACGAGTAAGAGAGTGAACTGACCTCACCCGCCTTCTGCTGGCCAGAAAACATTTCCTATACCTCCCATACCAAAAGTGATATTAAAGTAAAAGACGCATTTCTGCGAAAGCTGAAAATAGTGATTGATTGCCAGGAATGCCAAGCAATGGCAGGAAAGTGGATTCGAAGAAAGGAATGGAGATGAATGTGATAAATGAAGATATACATGCATTTATAGGGGTTTGAAGGCGAAAAGACAGAATGCGAATGGCCACATTCATGTGTAGCAGTCGAAATTGAATGGCCTAAAAACTTGGGAAAAAAGTGTGGAATACTAAGAGAGAACATGCATGAATCTTAGCGCACAGCATTTGATACTTGGAGAATTGGCGATTAAGGACGAATACGTCGATTAAATTCGTAGGAAAATAGAATAATCATTCATTAACTGTAGTAGATGATATTACATTCAAAATTGGCAATGACAATAAATGCGAATTTAAAAAAGGAAAGTGAAACATCGAATGTTTTACAATTCGCCCCAAGCTGAGCGCATCGTTTCCCGGAGCCTTCCCCATTCTTCTTTCTGCTGAGAAGAAATGACGTCCAACTCGCTCACCAGACCATCATCAACCTCCAACTTGTTATACTACTCAATCAAGGATTTATTCCTGTCAATCCCTCGGAAAGCATTGCGGCTTTTAGCAGCTATTCTCGCCCTGCAATCGTCCATCTTTGCGTGAATCTCTTTCATCTCCGCAGCCAAATTTAATAACAAAGCGTCTTCAACCATGACCCTAGAAGAGATATCGGTCAATTCAGCATTGGTTTTATTAATCTCTTGAAGCAGAGATTTTCTTTCAGACACAACGCGAAGATATTGAGTACTCTTGGCCTTCAACTCCACATTCCTAGCTAGCAAAGAGAGGATATCAGTATGAAAAACCTTCAGCTTCGCCTTAAGTTGGCGGAAACATTGAGCGATGGAAGTGAAAGTATGTGCAGCAATTGTGCGCCCAACGTTTCCAACTTATCTCTCTGTTTGCCAGTACTGGCACGGCCAATTTCCATGTCCATAAAAGAAACATATTCAATCAGCAATTGTTTAAGAGATTTCATGTGATCGTCCGAAAGAGCAAAAGATGGCGCAGAAGAATGACTAGTCGAACCAGGGCGAGATGTCTTTATTTGTTCTCAGGAGGTGAATAGATCTTGGATGGACCGTACGATGTCATCAGCATCCAGAGAAGAAAGGCGCCCGCATTAAGGATTTTTGCCACAAAACACGGAGTAAGAACGAGGGCAAGGCAAGAGGCTACCTTGTAAATAATGTTACGAGGTCCAGGCACATCACCCGTCGTTTCAACCACTTGTGGAGACTTCCCCTTACTCAGGTGTGAAGATTCTGCCACACTTGACAGGCCCACGGGAATCCCTACATAACTCAAAAGGCGACAAATTTGGAGCCAGTAGCACAAGTAGAGGCAAGACACCAAAACATACACATTACTTTCTGGTTCTACGCTTGGGTGGTCAACGCTATGGGAAGAAGGAGGTGTTCCTGCTGGCAGTAACAAAGGTGCCAGGGCTAAGGATTTATCTGTCAAAGTAGCCCCTCCATCATCTGATTCGGGCAGAATAGCCTCAACAGAGGGTGATGAAATGGAGGTGGCCAAAGCTGGAGCCTTTGAAGGAAAAGTTGAGGTCTTCTGAAAAATTCAGGTGAGTCATTAATACGTGGAGAGAAAAGTCTTATGAAATAACATAAACCCAATTACCTTTCTCCTAAGGATGAGAGGGGCATCATCATCATTATCATCGCCCTGCAAAATTGGGGAAGATGGAGCTAGCTGCTTACGGCTGGAAGCACCTTTGGATACAATAGCCTTTGGAGAGATAGATGGAGGAGTAAGGCGTTTGGTGCGAACATGCGATATAGGACTCTCGCTAGATAAAGGGATAGCAGGAATGAGAGAAATAGAAAGGGGATCCACATTATCTAGCAGATGGAAGGCACGGTTGGCATCAGTTGAGAACAATCTGTTCTTCACACACGGCCACAACTGGTCGAAAAGAGAGTGTGTGATAACAGTAGAATTGAAAGGAGCATAGGTAAAGCCTTTAGTCAGAAGATTATTATGGGCATCAATGGCTTGTACCTTAGTTTTGTTGATAGTGTAAAAATGCTCTACTAATTTCCTAGAATAACAAAGAGGAACGGGCCACGTTTGGCCAAAACCAAGTTGGCGAGCAAAAAATTGGGGCCCATATATCTCAACCCCCGCCTTGGCATTTGTCCCTATGACAATGTCATGAAATAGCTCTCTCCCTACCAAACACTGAACCCAAACAGATACGGATTTGTCTGCTTCGGCTAAAGTAGAAGGAGGTCGTACGTCAAGGGAGATTTGATGAGGAGAAAAAGGGAAGAAGGAAGGTGTTGAATTCAAAGTATAAAAGAATGTAAAAACATCCCTACTAGACATGTTTACAGGGCTTAGTTGATAAATGAATAGCCCATAGCAACTAACCTCGCGAGGAAGGGATGGCGGAGCACCAAGTTGTGGGAAATAGGATCTCAACCACAATTGAGCAAACCATAAAGGTCCACTGCCAGTAGGAGATGCACCATTCCTCAACTGGAATTGGAGAGAGACCATACCTCTATAAAAGGCGGCCAAAAAGAAGGAACACAGATTCAAGGGTCTGCCTCGAGCTAATTCATGGGACAGAGGCAAATAGTTCATAGAAGTTTTCAGACTGAGAACACAAAGAACATACTTACAAAGCCAAACCTGAAGGAAAGCGACACGCTCAGCATGGCCAGGCTCAGAAACCAAGGTATTATAATGACCTTGCATGCTTGAATATGACTCGGCTATCTTTTTGTCAAATTTTGGGGCAGCACCAGAAATCAAAATGTTATGGGAGATGGTGTCGCCCAAAGGTGGAAGATTCACTAAAGCCCCAACATCCCTCAAGGTAATAGACATCGGCCAAGGGGGAAAACGAAAGTGTTATATTCAGACGACCAGAAACTTAAGGCGATTGGAAAAAGCACTGGGTCATAAATAGAGGGGTGAAGAGCGATTTCTAATAAGTCCAAAATTTTAGCACGATCAAAAAGTGCTTTGGTGGGGTCATGGTTTATCATACGTGCATGCCATCTTCGAAAACTAGGATCGGTTTTGGGCCAAGTGCGAATACCTTTCTCGCGGATTGGCTTCAATGGCAGAGATTCCAAAAAAGGGAGAAGTCCAGTGCAAGGGAATAGCTGACCCACCGCCGCCTTTCCAACCGATTCAACATCAATGAAAGATGGGCCCAAATAGAAGTCATTAAGGTCAGGTTCGATCTGTGTAAGAGGGTTTGAGTTTACATACGGTTTAGCGATGAGGTTTTGGAAATCCTCAAAACTGAAGGTGCCGTTAGATTGAGTTTGTGAATACGCCATTGGATATAAAATACAAGCTTGTTGGAGTTGGCTTGAGAAACTTAGCAATGAAGTAAGAAGATGGACAGTGAAAATAGGGAAGAAGGAGTGCAGAATGCAGAGACGTGGTTTAATAGCACTGTGAAATGGCGTGTCGTTTGGGTTTATAAGGGTTTTTGTAGCGTTGCACCTTTTCAGGCAAATAAAAAGAAATGATGATTGAAATCCTTGGGAATTAAAATGTCGTTGGAGCAAAACGAATATGGCAAAAATCAATAATCGGTATTAATTCTGCCATATTGGGGGATAATTGTTGACTACTAAAAGTGCAGCCCAATCCGAATGGCCCAAGGAATGAAGCCCAAATTGGAGAAATCAGGACAAAGGCCCAAGTTGGAGTATTGTCGAAGTAAAAGCCCGCCGATTTGATAATGGCATCGCCCAACCCTGCGCGACGCCCAGAATCTGGGCGAATGGAATACCATACTGTCGCCCAAAGCAACGAGTCTATTATCGCCCAGATCTCTGAATCGCCCAAGGTTGCAGCCACGTCAGACATTGTATTTACTCAGAACGACGGTTATTGAAACGGATATCGAGCACTTTCGTCACGATCCACAATTCTAGGAGCCCAATTGGGAGCAGTTGAACGACGCAACATGATGGCAGCAGTTAGATATGGCAGTTCCATGATTGCTCAGCCACCATAAAGGAAGTGTGTAGTTATGGATTATTCAAGTAGTTTCCAAACGGTTTATCACGAAAAAAAACCATCAGAGCAGTATAAAAGGAAGAAGAGACAGAGAGAAGAGGACCCCGAATCAAAAACTCTCAACAGAGAATGTGTAATTTCAATTTCTTAGTATAACTTTAATTTCCTTCTTTTTGTACTCGTGTGCTTGCGCTCCTTGGAGACATTCTGTTTATTTCCGATTGTAAATCTTCGTTCGCCAATAAAAACACTCATTTTTGGGACTTTGTTTTAAGAGGTTTGTTCCTTACACAATCGTCTGATTTCCCTTTTAATTGTTAGCGACTCAAAAACCTCGCGAAACAATGTGCTTATTTTTTTGTTATTATCATGTTGGCCCTGATTATTATTAATGTTATATTTATTGCTTAATAAATAGTAATATCTTCGTCATGACTAATTATTTTCGTCTTGAGTAATTTTATTTTTTTACAATAGCATGTGCCTTGAAAGATCTAGACGATAAACGTACCTATCAATTTAAGTTTAATATGGTTATAGCTTTATTAAGATTAGATTAAATTATAAAATATATTTTACTATATGCTTTTAATATATCTTGTTTTCAGATTTAGCCTAGACGTCTAGGTGTACGTTTTGGGTAAATTAATTCAAAAAACAATGATTGGACAACATAATAGAAAATTAATAAATTAATAGGACTAACAGAAAGGAATGTTTTTAAAACCAGACCGTCCGATCGATTCAACTGAAAAATCGGAAATCGAACCCAAATCGAGCATAATAAATTATAATAAATTAACCGTTTAATAAAAATCCGATCAAATAACCGAAAACCCAATTAATTAAACCAGAAGCTGGGAACGATCACAATTTTAACAATTGGACAGGTTTCCAAAACTTATATTTTTTAAAAAATAATAATTATTATATAGCAAAGGTTACCTAAGAGATGAGAACCCATTTTCCTACTCTATAGAGTTCTTTTATATTTCCATTTCTTGAATCCCCATAATTGATAAACTTTCAACGTGGGATTGACAAATTTCAGTAAGGCACACTTATTCAATATTATTTATGGCCACATGTTGCATGACTACGAAATTAAAGTACTCAATTTTTATAGATTGCCAAACATTTTTTTAATCTTACAAATTATTTTGTAAAATTGGAATTATTTTTAAGTGATACAACAAATTAAAAACTAACAAGTTTTATATTAAAAAATATACATTTGACATATTTGTATTTATTTTGAATTGGGGGTGTGAAAATTTAATTATATGTTGTTGTAAAAATAAAATTCAAATATTTATAAATATTTATTTATTACCTCATGTTCGACTTTTGGTTGAGCATTTTGACCATCGACCATTTCTCTTTTTTTGTATTGATGCTTTAAGTTGATAGGAATAAATGATGGATCTCATTTATATAGTATAAATTATGTCTAATTAACTATCATTGGGTTAGAAATCAAGAATTTTAAACCCCTATTTGGGCTCCATTAAAATGAATTTTTTGGGTAAAATATATTTTGGAGTATTGATTTTTATGAATGTGTAGGTAAAAAATAAAGAAAGATTTTGGATATACGAGTAACATTATTTAATGGGAGGATATGTAATTAAAAATGAATTTTGAAAAAAATTTGTAAAATGGAGCGAAAACATGAACTTATTTAGCCCTTGTTTGACAATCATTATTTGCGAAAAATAGAGTTTTGAATAGTGATTTTTAGAAGAATGTATGGTTAAAAGTAAGAAAATATTTTGAATTTACGTGCAGAATATGTTATTATGTAAATGTGTTGTTAAAAATATGAGTATGTAGAAAAAAATTAAAAATAATGATTATCAAACAAAGACTTACCCCCCTCCTTGCACAGAAGAGTTCGCTCAGTCATATCAAAAACACTTTGTATCTGCCCTTTTCAAAATGAAGAATTTATTGTAAGGCACTTAGTAAATTATTTACTCTAATCTTGAAGATTGAGTTCAAAAGTAATTATAATATTTCAACTGAAAGAATTAAAATAAATAAATAATAATAAAAAACTGAATCCTATAAACTAGTAAACTCAAATTAAATACTTTATTCTCCGACTATGACGCTAAAAAACTTGTTCGTGCAATTTCTGCAAGCATATGAGATCATTCACAAATAATATGTTTGATGAGTTAAGAGTATCATAGAGAATAATTTTCAGTTCAAGTTTAGTAGTTTTCGTATTGAATTCGAATATGTCACATAAAATAGATTTTATTTGTGATTTATTCTAAATTATGCTAAGAAATATGTAAAACGTGTATTTTGTATCAAATTATGAATTATTGTATTGAATTTAGAGTTTGCATATTGCTATATATTTCAATTCTCAATTATGTAATCCAGTATCATTTATGTATTTTTGACAATCGATAAAACTAATTTATTTAACTTCTATTTGCAAAAAAAAAAAACTAAATGTATTCCAATTGCGATCCGAACATATTCCTAAATGTGTTGTCCAAGTTAGGTATTTATTGGAGTCCAAAAATCAAGTCAAAGTCGTGTAAAAATTCAATTCAAGAAGAATTTTACTCCAAAGAACCCATTGCCACAGAGGTCCTTGAATTTGCCTCGCACGGCAACACGTGCATGTCACTTGTAGCCGCGCTAGCACGAGCTAGGGCTCCTTGTCGAAAATTGGACAAGCCAACACAGGTGCGCCGCATCCTCATTTTCGCACAACATGCATTTCAGGGACTAGACTATCGTCAATATTTTATCATAAATTTTTCTTCTGATATTCGATTAAAGTGATTTAAAGTACGTTAGAAAGATAATTCAAAATGATACAATTCTTTTATAAATATAAAATTTTCAATTTGAATATTTACTTTACAAAAAATGGGTTTCAGTATTAGGCTCAAAATCTGGAGCATAGCTTTTTCTGCTAAAAATTAATTTATGAAAATATTTAACTATTTTTCACTCATTTGAATTCCAATTGAATCCAATTGATAATATGTGATCCTCAATCATCGTTTTGCAAACCAAATCAATTATTTGATATTTTCACTTTGATCCTCGAACTTTGGATTAAGTTTATTTTTGCCCATTTTTTGCTCATTTCTTTCAATTTATTCAATTTACATGAGTTTTACTTGATAAACATAATTACCACATAATTAAGCTGTAATTCATTCAAACCAACAATAAATATCCTAATTTAATAGTCATATAATTGTACAAAATATACTTATCATCAAATGTTGAATGTTTAATGTATTAGTTAACTGTAAGATCTAATATTGTAGTAGACTACAAGGATACGACAACGTGCAATGCGCGCTGCAAAAGCCCTTCCGTCGCTTTTATTATATTTTGTAACACTTTGTGCTTGTTATCTTAATTTCTTTTTGTAACAAGTGTTTTTTTTTCGCCTGGCTAAATTTTAAAATGTAATACAATTTTTTAAAAATTTTGAATTATTTTTAGAGGAAAATTTTCATATAAAAGTTTTACAAAATTTCTAGAAATAAAAATTTAATTCCAAAAAAATCATTAGACAATTAAACTTCTAGTCACATAATAAATTACAAAAAAAGATGTAATATGTCGAACCAATCCATAAAGAAAAATACGTGTCTCAACACTTAAAGCAAATAAATAAACAAATCATAATTCTTGTACTATTAGAAGGCGGTGGCATGGTGAATATTGTTTCTGGTTCAGATTGTTGTGGAGATATTTCAACTTGACTCGATACCGACTTATGCATTAGTATCTCAAACTGAGAAAGCCTGGCACGTATATCTAATAATTCTTGTTCCTACTTCTGTATTTTCTCTTGAAGGGCTATCGACCCAGTATCAACTGATGTCAAATAAACAGAGTGGCTTGAGACAGGTTTTGGATCATGTCCAAGTCCTCTAATTTAACCTCTAGATTTTCCTAAAACCTCACGCATTATCTCGAGTTCAGTGGGGGCCTCAAATCCCTCTGGAACGGATTGCTCTTTAATATGAAGCATTCTCTCCTATACATAAGTAAAGAGAAAAGATGAAATATATATTAATAACGGAATATATAAAAAATGTCAATAAAGATGAATAAATTGTTAATATGCTTACATATCTTGTTCGTACTTCATCGTTTACCCACCCTTTCTTTTCACTGTAATAAGTATCATAATAAAGGTGAATTTCCCCTTGTGCGTCTTTAGTAACTGACCTCTGTTTGAAATAATATATATCATGTAACATAAATATATTTTTTTATATAAATTTAAAAGAAAATATTACCTTTTCTTCAAGACGTGCAACAAATGATTTTGATCCCCCACGATGATTATATTTAATACAGTTGTGGCTTGCTATATTACGTGTAGATAGTGCCTGCAATTAATTTTTATATAAATTTAATTAACTCCTTATTAAGATTTATTATTTTTAATTATATCAATTATTTTGACATAACATCTAAATCATATTATTAATATTTACAATTACTAATATTTTTAATATAAGTTACCTGAAATTCAGGGGTAGACCAATATTGACATAGTCAGTCCCAATCAACTTGCTTTACATCAATTGGACAATTCTTTATTGCATCATCCAATGTTTTACCGTTGAAATATCTCTCTTTGAGTCTACATTTATAATCACGATATCAGTTATATTTTAATAATTGTATATAGAAGCATTCTTTACATAAAGTCACGAGTTATTTTTAATGAAGTTACGTTTTCAAATAAATGTGTACCATAGTTTCAATTTTATTGCGACGAAAGAAATTGAAAACCAAATGTTTGAAATAGAATCTCCAACATACATAAATAAAAATAGAATAAATTAGGCGACGATTGTACATCGTTGGAGTGACAAACTTTTTTGTTTCTAAATAAATTTAATCACGAGACACACTTATTCTCCAGCATGTATTGTCACGAAATAAAATAAGTAGCACAAATCACACCTTTAAAAGAATATTCACAACAAACATTATTCTCGTAAAAACTTTATTAGGATAATCGTTGCGACAAACTTTCTTGTCGCTCTTTTATTTTTTCGCAACATATATCTATTGTGACGACATTATAGCTACAAACATCGTGTTGCTATTTTGTATTTTTTGTGTCAAATAAATAGTGTTGCGATTTTGTTAATACGATGAATGGTCTAAAGTTATCGCAGAATACATTTCGTGACTCAACATTTGCAATAAACATATTTATCGTAAAAACTTATTTGGAATATTCGTTGCGACAAACTGATTTGTCGCCCTTTTAATTTTTCGCGACATATAGATATGGCGACGATATTATGGCTACAAATATTGTGTTGCTATTCCGTATTTTTCGCGTCAAACAAATAGTGTAGCGATTTTGTTAACGCGATAAATGGTCGGAAGTCGTTGCAGAACGCATTCCGTGACTCATATAGCGCGACAATACCTGCAACAAATATATTGTCGTCGCTAAATTACTTTTGCAACAAAATCTCATTTTTTGCGAGAACATTTTTTTGTCGCAAAATCAGTTATTTTTTGTAGTGATTATTGATAGATTGAATCGAGTTTCACATAATAATGGTTTACTACATTTTCATTGGGGTATACTAAGAGAGCTCACAATGTTAATGTCAATTTTTTTAAAACAAAAAAAAAAAAAAAAAAATGAAGAAAATGAGATACATATTGTGATTTTATTTTTATTTTTTTAAAAAGCAATTAATAATTTAATATGCATATCATGAGCAGGTATCATATGAATGAGATTTGCTTACTAAGCTTTAAGTTATTCCACCCCATTTTTCAGATGTTGATGATTCGAGACGAAATTAGTACTAGTACATTTAAATATTAAATTTGTTTTGAAATAAAGTTAACATTTAGACCTTGTTTGATCCCATTTTTTTTTTCAAAATACATTTTTTCTCTTATTTTCAACCATATATTTTCAATAAATAATATTACACGCAACCTAAAATCCTTTCTTTTATTTTTAACTGCACATTTTTCACCAATCTACTATTTCAACATACATTCTACACCAAAAAATGAGATTCAAACATGCCCTTAATTTAATTATTTATATTTTAATGAGTACGAACGTTTCTAAAATTCACTTTATAAATGAAAGTTCTAAATGTTCAAAAAATGAGATTCAAACATGCCCTTAATTAAATGTTTATTTTAATCTAATCTTTTTTCTCGCTTTTGATTTTAAGAGAAAATTAAATTTCAAATCATATCTAGATTTGGGGTGTTACATTTAATTACATCATCTAAAAATTTATTGGTGGTTAGTTACGGAAGGCTAATTGCAATTGATAACCTTAATTTCAATGACCTAATTAAAGTATTTAATGATGATATTGTTGCTCCCAACAATTTCTCCTTCAACAGAATATGCTCTTATTTAAATTTAATTTGTAACCCTGGCTATGATGCAATTTAGAGGATAGGACTTTAATCTCTCTCTTAATTGTGGACTATGTTTAGGAATGGCTATTTTCCATTTAGTCATTTCACAATGAAAAAAGGATAGATAACTTAGACTAAAACATATGAAAGAGAGATGACACAATATTTGGAAGATAATGCAGCGCCGAGCTTGACAATTCTTGTTATAAAAGTATTAAAAACCTGTTTAGTCTTATAAATGTCGAGATTTGATAATTAAAGTTGAGTGAAAGTTTTCGCTTTTAATAATTTAATTTTTGATAATGTTGTGAAAAGTATCAGCATTAAAGATCACAACACCACCAGAAAATCCAGTGAAGGTAAACAAATCATCGATTGATTACAGTTAAAATACAACTGCAATTTGATTACTCATTTGATTATTCACTTTAATAAGCAAATAATTCATTGTAAAGTAAAATGACGAAGAAATATATGCATTGTTAAGCTTAATAAAATGGATGGTAAAGTTTCGTTAATTAATGTAAATGGTTATTGATAATAGGCTTGGACTTTTCCAAGAAATGACCAAATTATATGCAGTTTTATCTAATTGTTTTCAAGAACAAATTATTCTTAGGAAAGATTTTTTTAAAAAGTTATGGACTGCTGTAGAATTCTTGAACTTTTATTGACATATACGTGTTTGTACATAATTAATGAGAATGACTTCTATGTCAAGGGATATATATCCTACATCGATAAATGATGTTTATACAAACCAATTAATAAATATTTTGGGCTACTCATCTTAACAAGGTTGACCTTTTAAGATAGAACATCAAATCTTAACATGGTATTAGAGCTCATTATGCTCCAACGAGCGATTCGATCCCATTAAAACTCTAAAAATGAGCATGTGGATTTTAAGATTGGTCTGCTCAAATGAGTCACCATCTTGCAAAGGCGTGTTAAGGGATATATATCTCACATCAATAAATGCTGTTAACACAGATCAATTACTAAAGATTTTGAGTTGCTCCTCTTAACAAGATTGGCATTTCAAGATAGAACATCAAAGCTTAACATTCTATGCACATCCATTTATTAAAGATTGTCGATAATTATTTTATTAACAAATTGTTTGAATTGAGAAATCGCAGAAACACAGAGACACCGAAGAAAAGAAGCCTATGCGGCTAGTGACATAGTATTTTAAAACAAAACCTTAATAATAAAAAAGGGTCATGCTATGGGTACATTGGCCTTGACATAAGGGTGTTCATAATAGACATCCGACACCCCCTATTGGTGGGGTGCTTGGGCCCCACAGGCACCCCACCAATAAGGGGGTGTCGAGTGTCCATTATGGACACTCTTATGTCAAGGCCAATGTACAACTAGAATTATCCAATAAAAAATTGCATAATTAAATAAAAGAAAATGGCATAATTAATAAATAAAAATAGTACACTCAAAACTAAAGACTTTGATTACGCTATTTGTCTTATCTGAAAAGAAGAATGATTATTCTCCCCCAAGTCATAGTCAACTGTCAAGACTAAAATTATGTAGAGACCAAGAGATACTTTTCAATCTATCGACAGTGGTCTTCGTAACATATACGTAATAATTTATTATTTGATGTATGAGATAATAAAAATTACTTTATTAATGTATCAAATAATAAACTGTCATACGTATATTATGTAAGACAATTACCGATAAACTTTACTATAAATATCATTACTCTTTCAACTTTGAGTCCAAAACAAATATATAAAAAAGATTTGAAAAAAAAAAAGGAATTTATCTACACAGAAAGAGAAACTAGAAAAAAAAAAAGAATAAATATAATAAATGATAAATAATGTTATTTAACACCAACGGTATTAAAACATTAATCAATGTGACATTATAAGATAAGTTCAATTAAAAGTGAAATTATGTGATTTATTTAATTGAACATATAATTTGAAGCCACTAATGCTCCACCTAAATTAGTGTTAAATACATGTGGTGCTAAATGATATATTTATCTAAATGCAAAGTCGTATGACTCATTTAATTAAATCTATAAAGTACAATCACCTAAACTGATATTCTAATACTACTAATATTAGATAACGTACAATTAATAATTTGTTTCCATAAAATAATAATATAACTTAGTTTATATCCATAGTCACACGTACAAATTTACATACTTATTACTTCATTATAAGGCTTCAATGAAAAGAAGAGAGGAAAAAGCGGAATAAATAAATAAATAAATGTGTTTTTGTTCATTCTTATCTGCTTCATTTGTGAATTATAATACTACTTAGGGCAAGCAACGTGCAATGCACGTTTGCTTAGTTTATATTTAATAGTTTTGTTTAAAAATTAATTTGTTATTAATAAAGATGTAATTTTTTTGGTTAATTAAATAATTAATGATGTAATGTTTATGTAATTGATAAATAATTAAATAAAGTGATTCTCTCTGTCATCTCCAACTCAAAATCACAAACAGAAAACTTGAGGTATATTAAGGGGTAAGAAGATGAGTTTACTTAGACTCCGTTTGATTCTCATTAATGTAGAATAAGAATGAAAAATATAGCCGTTATTGGACTCCATACAAGAGATAGAAATTCAAAATTGATAGATTGATGTGATTGATAACAGTCATATTTTTCATTTTTATGGGTTTTTAATGAGAAACAAACGGAGGCTTAAACTTTTTGCATGGCTTAAGTCTTTACTCTTTTTTAAGTAATAATGCAATTCATTTTATCGCTAAAGTATGATATGTATTACGATAATATATGTATATCATGTGTTAGACTTAATATTGGTAAGTGACGGGAAAATTTTCAAGGACGAAAATATTTTAAGGAGGGTGAGAATGTAATACCCCGAAAATTTTCATAAAATATAATTCAATTTTTATATACTATATTTTAATATTTTGAAAGTTAGGGACTAAATGATACATTTATCAAATTATATTTTATTTGTGTCACATATTTAGATATTGATGGAGTTATTGTAAATATATGAATATTGGTCTCGTTGGATAAATCGTAATTAGATACATAAATCAGATTCGAGAAAAAGTCGATTCGGATAAGTTAGCTCCAAGATATTTTAGTTTGAAGGAATTATCAAAAGCTAATTTATTTTTATTATTATTTAATTATAATTTTGAAAGTAAGGGGTGGTGGAAAAAGATTTTCCGTTAAAATAAGAAATTCCGTTAGTTTTTCCGTTAAATCAAAAAATTCTGTTAGTTTTTCCGTTAAACTAACATATTCCGTTTAATAGCCACTTTTTATATATAGAAAGATAAGATGCGAATGAATGTGAAAAAACGAAAATTCTTAGAATTTACTGAACAGGAATGCAGAAAAAAGAAATTATTATTATTATTATTATTATTTTTATAATAGAGTTCGACTCAGGAGTTTTGTTGACCTAAAACTTGTCCCATTACCTAGTTTTGGGTTGGTTAAGTGGTGTGATGCTTCCCTAGCACCTTTTTTTGTTGTGGCAAATATTTTTTATTTTTTAAATCACGAAATAGCTCTACGGTCTAACGGCTAACTTTCAAAACCAAAGAATGGTTAAGACTCAAAATCACTTGACCTCGCACTCTACGCTTTAAGGTTGCTTAACAGGATAGCAGTGAGCAATAAAACCAAAAAAATTGATTAGCTCGAAATTGCTTTATTGTCTAATAGTGAGCTTTCAAAACCAAAAAAAAAAATGGTTAAGACCTAAAATCACTAGACCTCATGCTCCACATTTCAAGGTTGCTTGACGGGATAGCAGTGAGCGATAAAATCAAAAAATTGGTTAGCTCGAAATCGCTATTTGGTCTAATGGTTAGCTTTCAAAACAAAAAAAAAATGGTTGAATCCCAAGAACATTAAACCTTACACTATATTTTAAAAGTATTCAAAAGACCAATCGACAAGCAATAAACCAAACATTGGTTAAAGGTCAAGAATCATTGATTAAAATTGGGAAACCTAGTTTTGCTATCCAAACTCGAAATTGCGCCAACCACCATCGTAAGTTGACTACATAGTGGTCAAGTGCGCACCCATCGCTTGTCGGATGCTGCACACATCGACTACTACACTATCAAGAAAAAAGAGTTGTGGGAAAATAGGCAGCCTACCTTCTACACATTTGATGAGTAGTTTTGATATGTTAATGTGATGGTTTGCTTAGCCAAGTAAATAAGAAAAATGGGAAGAAAATTGAATGCATGTCAAACTAGAATCATTTTTTGAAATAGAAATCAACCACATTAGATGCAAAATATGATATTCTGTCCACATCCCTAGCCAAGAAAAACTACTAAATAGTTGAATGACAAAGTGAAATAACACCTAAGAATGCAAGTGAACAATGAAAAACTAAGTCACTTGAGGTGCGAGGTCCCTCCACACTCTCTCTCCTTGGCGTGCTTGTTTATCCAAATGTCTTGGTCTACTTAGCTACTTTTTCCTTCTCTCTACGTTGCAACATAAATTAGTTGTAGTTGGAAGGATTGATAGATGGATGTTCAGCAGCCACCCAGCCCTTTGTGAGAGTGATAGAGGCTGCCATCGTTTTTGCCCCGTATGCATTCATGTCCTTGACATACTCTAAAAAGCCTTGTATCGATCTATTGCATCAATTTGAGCATAGGCTAGACAGGAGTGCAAGTTATCAATCTCTTTCTCCTGATCATTGATTCAGGACTCCATCTCCTTATTGCGAGTCTCCGCAGCATCGAGAGACTTTTTCAAGGCTGAACTTTTCTTCCTGAAGATGCTCGCTTCCTTGTTCTTATCCTCTTCAAGTGCTTTCAACTCCACTGTTAGAAGGTGATTAACCCGACAATCGAAACTTGCATAGTTAAAACATGTTAGGCAAACTCAAAGATGTGAATATAAGCAAAAAATGAAGAAGCGGAGCTAGGAGAATACCCTTCTGTAGTAAACTATTAGAACCCTCTCCATATCACCACTTTTCACATAGCCAAACCTCTGGTATGATCAATCATGATGAAAGTATCGACCATATCTAGTTCTCGCTCACCCCGAGTCGGAGGATATCTAAGATCAGGGAGTGGAGAACCTTCGCTCTCAAGTCTAACCTCTTCACGACTCGAGCTACCCCTTCAATTTCCAGCATTGGGATGGCTCTCGTAGGCTCATCCAATGGCTATGGAGAACTTTTGTCAGTGCATTTTCCTCTTCCATTGCCTACTACTTTTCTTTTTTTTGGAGGGAGAAGGGGTAAACTCCTCATTGCTCTCTGACTTGGGCTCCGATAGCGAGCTCAAAACTTCCTCCAAGTCGAAGTCCATACCTGCAGTCACACAGCGAAGCTTATCGAGCATAAGAAGTAATAATTGAATATACACACGGTATGAAATTAAAAGCAATAAATAAAGGCCTACTAATAGGTTGGTCGATCCCTAATATCAACATCTTTCTCATTGTTAAAACTTGACATAAGAGGGTTGCAAGAGGTGGTACGTGAGTCAACTGTTGTATTTGAGATTTCAAGAGAGAAGTAGGCTCGACATGACTATTGAAAAGGCAAATTCAGGAAAGTCTCTAATAAGTATTGAATGGCCTTCGAAATGCCGAACAAAGAAGAATCGAGACCTCTACCCACTATTAGAATTTCTATACTTAGGAATACGTAGAGGGACCCCAGTAATGAAGTAGAAAAATGTGTTATATTGAGATAGGTTGTGTAATTCAAACACTCACCTGAATAGGTCGATGGATGTTACAATTTTTTCACTAAGACAAATGTATAAAAATATAGCTATTCTTCTACGCATTGGGATTTATCTGACAAGGGGTAATATGGGATTCATTGAAGATTGAGACAAAGAAATAATGAAGAGGAAATGTCGAACCTCCATCAAAACAATCTTTGAACATAACAATTTCATGAGAATTTAACCCCAAAAGCTCTTCTTTGGGCCTATGGGCTCTATATATATATAATCATAATGCAACTATACTTTTCAAGCAATTGATCTAATTTGATTGAACAATTGTAAGAGCTAGGTCGCTTTGGGATTTCAAGAACTACCACCCTACTAGTTGGGTCCCGTCCAAGTCCAGAGTTGTAATATGGAGATTTGAAGGAACTAATGCGATTTTAGGAGAACATGGAACAAATATAGAAGGGTCGGAAAAATTGTAGGAATTATCAACATCTTGACGGGGTTGATCCACAACGTGCAGGGGTCGGTTGATTCCATGATCTTGGCTAATCGATCAACCAGCTCACTTGTAGGTCAATTGACAAGTATGGTCGACCGACAAACTCATTCCCACATGACGTGTAAGAAGGTGATTTTGAATCTTTTTGGGTAGAAGATGACGACAAGGACAAAATAACTTTCTACAATGGAACGTAACGATAAACTAATGGAGTTTCAAGAAAAATAAGAGTGAAAGAGTGAACTTGGGGATGATTGAAGAAGGTAGAAGAAGTTTTTAGGGTTTGCAAGAAAGAGAAGATGTAAAGAAAAATGAGACTTTCCTCCCTTTATATAGAAAATTTTTAGGTTGCCAAAAGCTCAAGCCCATAAGTTGATCTACTTGTGGATTAACTAGTGTAAAGGGCAATTGAGCCGGTAATCATCCTCCATTTAGCATAATCGACCTATTTACGTCCCATAAAAATAAACTTGCAACGTAGAAGGGTAAATATGCTACCTCTTAACGATAACTATCGACAAACGATAAAGGGGCTAATGATGCTATATGACATAAATAATTGATTATGATGGCAAACCAAGTGAAGGTAGAGCGACTACCGCTGTACTATCATGACTGCAGCAACTACTACTATGCTACCATAACTACTATTATGGTAGATTGACTATTGTTATGCTAACTCGTCTACAACTATGCAACCTCGTTTACCCTGCTTTGCTAGTTTGTCTAACGCTATGCTAGTTGGACTAGCACTGTGACAGATAGATTGAAAACCAGTTGATGGTTGTTATGGGCCATTTTAGACACCTTAGTTGATGGAAGTTAACCACTAAGTACGTGGGTAAAAATTGTTTGTGAGTGTACGACTTTCATTGGACACGTGAACAAAAGCTGCCTAGCTGTTACATGGTGTTGAATGCCGATAAATACTCCCAATACGTGACAGGTAAGAGGATCTTTCTTTTTTCATAACACATTTCATCGCTTCCTCTCTTTTTTTATTAAGTCTTTACATTCGAAATCCTTCTACTGATTCTCACATCGAAGGTACAATAGGGGAGAAAGCCACAACCTCTTTTGTAGGTTAATTAGAGTAGCAAATACACCTTATTCCGCCTAAGAAGTCGGAGGTCTCATCTTATCTATTTCACTTGAACTTATTTTAATAAAAGAAGGTGGACAATCTATCACATATAAAATCAGTTATCACGGTTCAAGCACCTTTTCTAGTACGTGAAATGTGTAGAGAGATTCATCAATCAACCAAGTGACTGTAAGTTAACTCTGATCAATCACCAAATCAACAAGTTTTCTATGCTTATAACTTCAAATGGACGGGTCTAATCATTTCTTGTTACTCCCATGCAGTTCCACTTTGCCTCTCTGAATGTCTTTGTAGGCAGGTTGAAATCATTTGGTTATGCTTTAGGTTTCTTTTCTCGACATGACTTAAGGTGATAAGCAGGTACGATACTCGTTTCCTAAAACCTTTTTGTTTTCACATAAGAAAACTAATCCTCGAAATCGAATGGCATACATCATAGCTACCTTAGTTGAGTTGGATTCTTCCTATTACTATTGCGAGTTTTTATTTTGCAAGTGTACGATATCGTAACAAGTAATATAGTAGACTTTTGAGTCCGAATTATCGTTCTCACGAAAACTATACGTTAGTCTTAATTAGATTTTTCTAACTCTTATTTGACAAAAAAAAAACAAGTAAATAATTATGATGATTTTGACTAACTACTTTTAACAAGTTGAAAATATAAAAATATTGCAAACAATGGATAATTGGAGAGACATATATGTGATGAATATTAGGGCATAACAATTTCATCTATTGATCACATTTATTCTTAATTTAAGATTCATAACATAATGTAGCGTTCGATCGAATTCTTCTATTGTATTCAATTTACCCTTCTTGAGTTCTCAATGAGTCTATTTAATTAATTCAATTTCATATCTCTATGCGAATCAATTTTAGTTAAACGAAACACTGGTTCTAAAAATTCAAATTATGATCACAATAATTAGTATATGTATCTCTACACGTTATACTAATTTACCGGGTTTTATTATACGGTCTAAATCTCAAACTCGCATCTCGTTTCGTAAGAGATTCACATAATCATCAAATTATTGATCAAATAATTTAACGCATTAAATTCATAATAAACCAACACATAAATAATTAAACCACATAAATCTTGAATATAAAAATAAAGGATCACAAGTCGATTAAATTATTTTCCCTAATATAAAAATTAGTTATTCATACTGGAAGAATAAAAAACAAGAAAAAGTGGAAATATGTCACCAAAAATTGACGAAACGTGAAAATTTCTAGTATTTACGGTTCTTTTTTTTTTATTTCCCCTTTTTCTCTTTCCTCTCTCCTATTCTCTCCGCTGATTTTTTTTCTTCTCTGCACAGTTTTATTCTTTCTTGACTTTTCCTTGTTCCCCTCCCCCTTTTTTTTCTTCTCTTTTTCTTTCTTCTCTTTTTCTTTTTCTCTTTCAACTGTGCATTTTTCTTTCCTGCAGCCCTCTGACGTGTGTAGCCGTCCGTCCTCCCCCTTTTTCTGTGTAATGAGTGCGTGTATATATAATCTCCACCTTTGACTTCTAGTCTAATTAGAGTTTCAAATGATAATTGAATTGCTAGTCCAATTACAAATCCAAACCCATCTGTAGAATTAATACAATTAAATCCTTTAATTTTTATAGTGTAGACTTTAATCCCCAAAGTTGTAGTTTTCATTCAATTTTAGCATTCTTTCTTTTTCAATTGCTTCGAACGAGTCTATAACTAAAACAATAGAAAATTAACCTAAGTTAAGTAAAAAAATTAATAATTTGACGACATAAAAATTTAGTAATTTGATCCAAATAAGTGCACCAATTACACTTATCAATTACTTAGTGATTATGTACCGACAAATGAGGTTAAGCCTCCACAAGGTAATAAAATCCCTAAATAAATCTTCCGTATTTAATATAAAATGTATTTTAAACTTTAAATACATAAAAATACTTTAACGCCCTAAAAATATAATATTTATATACTGAAAAATTCAGATAATACAGGGATCAAAATATAACTTTAAAATTGCAAATGGACCCCCCACGCACTGTCATGTGCCAGGGATAGGTCCTAGTACTTTTTAAATTTTTCTAGCTAGCGTTATGGTTGTGCAAATAACAATCTGAACCAGTTAAATCGATCGACCTAATCCAAACCGATCAAGTTTTTTAGTTCAATTGGGTTGGGTTCGAGTTAGGAAATTAAATTTGAGGTCGGATTCCGAGTTATCCATTTAAATCCAATCAAACCCAACCTAATATAATAAATTTAAAAATACTAATAAAAATTAGTACTTAGAAAACAAAAACCTAAAACCTAATAATCAAATTTCTCCTTTGCCTATCATCTCTTCTGCCTCTCGTCTCTTTTACCTCTCATTGTTGCTTGTGCCTAGGCCTTTTGATTCAATTTTTTGACGTGATTTTTGACTAAATGCTTGGAGTGAAGGAGAAGATTCTCAATTACAAGGTAGTGTTCGCTGAATTTATAATTTAAAGAATTGCTATTTAATTATTCAATTTAAAAAATCGTTCAAATTCAATGAAAAAGGTCCCAACTATTTGGCCCATAAAAAATTATCCTAAAAAAGAATAAATGGCTTCAACTTGAATTGGACTCAAGTTCAAACCGATCAACTCAATCCAAACCAACCCAAGTTTGGTCATTTTGAGTTGAGTTGGTTTTAACCGTGATAAGTTGGTTTTGATATGAATTATTGTCTAACCAAACATATTGAGTTGGGCATATGTTGAACTCAAAACCAATTCAATCCAACCAAACTCAATCCACGCCCTGCCCTAGCTGGTGTGCATATTCTAACTTTGCACGCGTCGCAGTCTTAGTGTCTCAGTCTCTCCATTAACTTTTTTCTTCTATCCCCCTCATTTCGACATTTTGAGTTCTATGGTATGATCGGATTTCAAACTCATCACGTGAATCATCTCAAGACATGACCTCTTCAGTCAAATGCTTACTGCCATCATAGTAAAAATGGAACAATAAAGAATTCAAGCCTCTCCGCCTAACTGGAGAAATACATGACATATCGACCAGGGTTGCCCAACCAATTATCATGCCAGAATCTAACTTTTGAATTAGTGAAAATATATTTTCTCACAGCATAAGTTTAAATAGGGCTGTCCGTGGGTCGGCTCGGTTCGATTCTGTTCGATTCCAAAATTTTCGGGTATTTAATAAATGGATCCGTCGGATCCAAATATAATTATAGAACCGTTTGGGTTCGGTTCCGTTCGGTTCGATTCGGTTCGGTTCGGTTCCATACCACAATTAAATTTTTTAACATTTACAGCAACACTATATAAATATAACTAATGACATTTCATTCGTAATATTTACAAATTAACGTAGCCCAATACAAAAATATATAAATAACTAGCTATCGAATAACATTAAATCAATGCATAAAAATACTAAAAAATAGATATTAATATTAAAATGTCGGTTATCCATATTAAAAAATTGAAGCCCAGGCTTAAAATTATGAAATGATATGATTTATTTAATTAATTCGTTAATTTTTTTTTTAAAAAAATAAAATAATTTAATTAATTCAATAAAAAAAATAAGAAAACTATTTAGTTTCGGTTCTTGGTTTAGACCTGAGATCCGACCCATACCCATCGGTTCTCGAGTACCCGTTCAGGTATTTAACTTAGGAAGAACCGCTCGATTCGATTCGATTCGGGACTTTTGGACACCCCTAAATTTAAAAAAGATAAAGATGCCAAATGAAAACACTAAATATTATTTGTATTCCTTGGAAATCCCGCCCACATCACCGTTCAATATTTCTTGGCACTTCAGAAGAAAAAGAGGTATTTACCTATTATAGAGATGGGGTGATTTGATTTTTTATTATTATTTTGAGGAGAAGTTTGATTTAAGACCTTGGTTCAAATATAAGGAATACACCATACTAATGTGCCAGTTCAAATATTCACCATCGAGAAACTATTCTCTTTCAGATAGGCCTCCATCACTCCTACTCTGTCTAAAAGAGTAGCTAAGAGAAATCATAGAGAAATAATCAAATCTTCTAACGCCCCAAAAATTCTACGTGGTGCTCTTGAAAAATGGCTCGATCTGCCCATTCCCCGAAAGAAATTTTTATGAGATCCTTATAATCCACCAAGATTTTTACTTCTAGTTCCGTGATTACGACAAAATAAAATAATTAAAAAAAAATCTCATGATTCTCAAGAACCCACGTTAATCTATAAAGTTCTACTCTACAATAAAGATAGTGGCTTCATTTCATATAGATCAATCCACAATAATAGCAATAACATCATAATCATCATCACTTACCCATCAAATGACTTTTTTGTAATTATATTAATGGCTTTATATGTGTCTAGTCCATGTGAACTCAAACCAACACTCTCAGTTCGACAATCTCACGTCCTTGTAACAATATAGGAGTATATTGCCAAACTACCTTATTGGCTAGGCAAAATACAAACTAATGTTGCCACCACTTCAACTCAAACAATTAATAGCAATGTAAATTGGATTTAAAAGTAACTTACTTTTAAGTCGATTAAATTTATCTTGCAACTTAATTACTTATTTTTTACATGAATTTTTTTTTTTTTTTTTTTTCACATTACTTCTAAAAGCAAAAAAAAAAAAAAAAAAAATGTCACAGGTAAGCCACAATAGAATTTGAAGTTAGAAGTTGCAATTGTTGATCATTTAGTGTCGGAAAAAGTAACTTACTTAAGTCGATTAAATTTATTTTGCAAGTTAATTATTTTTACTTTTAAAATTACAATTAAATAACCTTAAACTTATAATTAGATTTAGTTATAATTCACTTGTATGTAAATTTACTCATTTCAATTGAACTCAGCTTTTCTCTATTATCTATTACATCTATCATGAAATATAAATAATTCATTTGATGGATTATTTAATGTAACGGATTTATAAGCTAACGGGAATAAGTTAATCCGGATATTATTTTCACAATACCGTATAAAATTAAACTTAAACATACACGTGTGGCACAAATACATGCTCTTATGGTTTTAAATTTTAATTCTTCTGGTGTGTGCTTGACTCTATTGTTCTACCAATCTTAGGATTATTTAATTCTTCTCGTGTGTGCTTAAAACCGAACAGCTGCTAAAAATATGAAACTTTGACTGTCAATCTTTATATCTATAGTGGGAAATAATGATTTAGTGCTTACCCGTTTTTATTTTCCAAGAACTTGAAAGAACAATAAAGGTCCGTTTGATTAGTATAGAGTGTGTTTGGCAGAGATTAAAATCGAATTAAAATTAAAAACTAGCCGTTATCGTTGGCTTTTATTAGACGAGTGAGATTCAATAACGGCTATATTTTCAATTTTAATTTGATTTTAATTTATCCCAAACAAGTACATAGATAAGTCTTATTTAATTCAGAAAGTCTATTTAATTCTAATTGTTATTCTTATTTTAGACCCTATAAATACTGGTGTTGATTCTCAATAAAATATACAAGTCTATTGACTTTAATTCTCTATTCTCTTTTCTCTCTTTTACAACACGTTATCAATACGATACCTCTTCGAAAAGTTGCAAGGGTCGTAATGTGAATGATCAATTTTACTATTCATCCGTTCATACACAATCATGTCAAAATAGAGAGCCAACTCCTCCACTCTATTCATTAATTGTGGGTGTGATTTTAAATTATATTTAGAAAATAGATTAAACTATGTTTTTTTCCTCAGTTTAATTAATTTATGGGTGCGATTATGAAGAATTTGGTAGGGTAGCCTACACGAGTTTCACAGGGCATCATCAAGACTCTTCCAGCAATTTAATTATGCATATCAAATCTTCATTGATCATGAATCAACTTTGGTAACAATTTTTATGGTGGCTCGTAATCAATTATTTGCCGTTTTTGATTATATAATTCTCATACTTTATTAAATACATTATTTTGTCAAAAATATATTAAATTGATGTTCCTTATTTGTGAGTTCAATTAATTTTTATATATTCTTAAGTTAGATACATATCGTGTTGTTGATCTTGTAGAAACACAACACTCTAAATAATAAATATTTAAATTGTATTAAAGTATTACTTGCTCTCAAAGAGCATAAATTTATAAGATCTTATATATTATAGTTTTGCTCTTGATGAGTAAATAAATTGTTGTTACTCCTGAAGTAGCACAACGTTATAATTTATATTTCAAAAGAATATTAATAACAAATTTGTCTATTACAAATATTGCTGCTCCTGAAATAGCACACAATTATTAATATTTAGTTAGATTTTATTTGTTCTCTAAGAGCATAATTAAATAAAATAAATTATGTTTTAACTCATAAAAATAAAGTTTTATACAATTTATTATTTTAAATAATATTATGTTATTGCTTCTGAATAGCATGACACTATGAATCGTGATAATATTGACTCTATTCCAAAATCCTCCAAACGAAAATGAAGCAATTAGCAAATGAATCTCAACAGAAACGCGGTTAACATATTGGTTCAAAAGACTTTGTACCTCGAAAAAGAAAAGTATAAGAGAAAACCAACCAAAAACTTCAGAAGAAGTAATATTAGAGAAAATTGATCAATCAAATATTGAAAATATAGTTCCTGAAGAATCACAAGCATCCGAAAATAATAAGATTTTAATAAATTATATGTCATCTCATAAATTATGGGAGCGAAATAATGTTGTTATAGACAATATTTTCGCCTTTAACGCGACTCTAGATATTGTGCAAGATTAGGATTCTGAACCACTGTCTGTTAAAGACTGTCAAAATAGAAGTGATTGGTCAAAGTGTAAAGAAGCCATACGGGCGGAATTGAATTCCTTAGAGAAACGGAAAGTGTTTGAACATATAGTTCGAACGCCTGAAAATGTAATCCATGTTGAATACAATGCATTTTTGTACGAAAGAGAAATGAAAATAATGAAATTACAAGATAAAATGACCGACTCATAGCTCAAGGGCTCTCACAAAGACCAAGAATTGATTATGAGGAAACATATTTTTTCGTAATGGAAATTATCACTTTTAGATTCTTAATTAGTTTGACTGTCACAAAAGCTCGATATACGCCGTATGGATGTAGTGACTGCCTATTTGTATGGTTCAATTGATGGTGACTTATATATGAAAGTCATTGAAGGACTTAAAGTACGAGAAAAAAATGATACATGCCCGAGAACCATGTTCTCAATTAAATTGCAAAGATCATTAAATGGATTGAAACAATCGGACGCATGTGGTATAATCGTTTTAGTGAATATTTGTTGAAGGAATACTATAAAAATGACGATTATGCCCATGTATTTTTATAAAGAAAATAAGTATTGGATTTGTAATTGTGGCAGTTTATGTTGATGACTTAAATTTAATTGGAACTTCTGAAAAACTCAACAAAACTAAAGATTATTTGAAAAATGAATTTAAGATGAAAGATTTGGAAAAAATCAAATTCTGTCGTAAGTTGCAAATTAAACATTTCCGAGAGAATTATTTGTTCGTCAATCTACTTCTATAGAAAAAGTCTTAAAACGATTTTATATGGATAATGCACACTCATTGACATCAGCTATGGTTGTTCGATCACTTGATGTAAAAAATATCATTTTCGCCAACTGGAAGATGGAGAAAAGATTCTTCGTCATGAAGTACCATATCTTAGTACAATTGGAGTATTAACTTATCTTGTAAATTGTACTCGACCCGACATAACTTTTTCTGTAAATTTCCTTGCAAGATATAACACTACAGCAACACGAAGATATTGGAATGATGTTAAACATATTTTTTGTTATCTAAAAGGCATTATTGATTTGAGATTATTTTATTCTAAAAAATTGGGATCTGCTTTAGTGGGATATGCATATGTAGATTATCTCTCTGACCCACATAAAGTTAAATCACAAACATGATACATGTTTACACGTTAAGGAACGACTATATCATAGAAATATGTGAAGCAATCATTGACAGCAACATCTTCAAATCATTTTGAAATTATTGCAATCCATGAACAGACCGAGAATGTATATGGTTGAGAAACATGACCTATTATATCCAATCATCATGCAAATTAATTTCAACAAAAGATAATCCAACAATTTTGTATGAAAATAATGTTGCATGTATCGCACAACTCAAATGGGGTTATATCAAAAGTAATCGGACGAAACATATTTATCCAAAATTCTTTCATACACACAAGTTTCAGAAAAATAGCGATATCAATATTCAATAAATTCATTCAAGTGACAATGCGTCTGATTTATTTACAAAAACACTGCCAACATCTACATTCAAGAAATTGGTTCACAAGATTGGAAAGTTTCGACTAAAAGATTTTCAGTGATAAACATTAGGGGTAGTTGTACTCTTTTTCCTTCGTTTAGACTTTATCCCACTGGATTTTCCTAACAATATTTTAATGAGACAACATTTATATTTAATACTCCAAAATAACTGTACTTTTTTTCCTTCGTTTGAATTTTTTTTTGTCCCATTGAAATTTTATCGAACAAAATTTTTACAAGATAATTATTGTACACATAATCATCAAAGGGGGAGTGTTGTAAAATAATGAGATAATTATTGATGATTATTTAGTATTATCATAATACATAGATAAATCTTATCTAATTCAGAAAGTATATTTCATTCTAATTGTAACTTTTATTTTAAATTATATAAATTCTGGTCTTGATTCTCAATAAAATATATAACTTTATTGACTTTTATTCTCTCATCTTTTCTCTTTTTTATAACACACACAAAATAATAATAATAATAATAATAATAATAATAATAATAATAATAATAATAATAATAATAATAAATAAATAAATAAATAAATAAGTAAATAAATAATCAGTCGAATTCTAATATAAAAAAAACGACATTACATTATTGAACATAAAATTTTCTAATGGAATGGTATTAAGTCAAAAAAAAAAAAAAAAACTAATAAGTCGAATTCTAATATAAAAAGACATCATTACGTTATTGAACATAAAACTTGCTGATGTAGAGGTAGAAATTTAGTGGTAATGTATTCAATCAAACGTGTGATTTTCTCCCCGACTATGGTTCCGGAATTAAGAAACACTAGTCACTAGCTAGCCGTATAGCCTTCTTTTTTTGTTGGTGTCCTTGGATTAACTTCAACAAAATTGTGGGTTTCTTCGATTTCTCGATTCAAATCGGAGTAATATGCAATTTCATAATAAAACAATCATCGATATCTTTATGAATCAATAAATTATGATTGTCAATTCTTGACATTTTAAGATTTAACAGGTTCTGAATGCTTTTTAGTTGAGCTTGGCGCAAATATCTTTTTCATAGTGAAATGACTAAAGCACACGGTTAAATGTCACTTCCTTTTTCTTTTCTATTTTTGTTTTAAGTTCATAATTGATTGTAGCCATTCGTAATCGCAGCCCATGATTATTTAGCATTTTAATAAAACTTTGGAATTTTTCGATGAAAAAGTTATAAAGTTCTCAAAATATACTACCTTTGTAAGCCTTCGAAATATTATATGTTCCATAATGATAATGTCGTTGTCGTGTATCAACATTTGCCGGATGTCATGTAATAGGTTCTCCAAAATATATATTTTATTTTTATCTCCTATCAATGAATATTCCACGAATAAAAATAAAATATTACGGCAGGAAATAAATATTGACAATCTTGCGTTATTAACTTTTACACGAGTTGTAACCAGTCAACTAACCTAATAAAGAATTGACCGCTACGTAAGACATTTTCATGACCTTATCATAAAAACTCTGAATAGGGACAAATTATGTAAACATAAAATATATTTACGGTTTGACCATCTCTGTATATATATAATACCCACAACAATGCCAACAATTTAACGCCTGCCTTTTATTTCCCTTCTAAAACTTTTCAGCAGCAACATAGATTATATTCCAAGAAACTATATTCTCTATATATAACAATGTTTCAGATGAGGCTGCTGCCAAATTCAGTTTTACTGAAATACATAATTTTGATTGCAAGCCAACTGAATTGGGCATGGGATTACCTTCTTCTCCAGTCCTCCTTTCAGCCTCGCGAAATAGTCGAATTACCCGACTATGTGGATGACCTTACTGTAACGCGTTATGAAAGTAATAACAATACAATTTGTGGAGATTCATCAGCAGAGTGTGCTGTTTGCTTATGCAGAATTGATGAAGGGGATGAAGTTAAAGAGCTGGGATGCGACCATCTTTATCACAGAGCTTGCTTAGATAGGTGGGTACGATATGGGCACAGGACATGTCCAATCTGCCGGGATAACCTAAAGCCACCGGTAACACAACTGGCGGGCTGACTTCCACCAGCAGGCAAAGGTGATGCTAATTAACTTCTGCGTCACCAGATCAAGGGACGATCGCTACACCTGGTGGCTGAGCTAAATCTAGATGGATCAGTATAAATAATAAGAAGTCTTGTAACTCATTTGTTCATCTATTATTAACTATGCTGGTGTTACATGACACTTGCTCTTTCTTTGGTTCAATGCAGAAAGATGATGATGTTTGTAATTTCATATGTTAAAGAAAAAGAAATTACCTTGTCGTGTCTCAAAACAATAAATACTCAGGGTTCGACTTCTTTTAGAAATTACCTTGTCGTGTCTCAAAACAATATCAGTCTTATAATGTTGTTACAAAAACTTCTTAGCTTTCGATTGGAAGACTGATGAGGATTTGTTAGAATAGAAGATAATAAACCAGTTGAAAATAGGAGAAATGAATATGATACTTGCACATAATGCGGTGTCCATCTCTCACATGGAGGGGGAACTCACTTCGGATATATTATATTTTATTCGAAGTGGTCCGCCTCCATGTGAGGGGAGGAACGCCATTATGAATACCGTATTATATATATGTAGCATCATCCGAGGAGAAATAAGAACGGCCTACAAAAACATGCGTAACTAGTAAGTTCAAGTGTCAGATTTACTTGAGTAAGTACTATCCGAAAGCATTTTATAATTGTCTACAATTTTTCCAAGGTGACGATCATAACCTCTGGCTAACATCGTCAAACTTTAGGGATCCGTTTTAGTATTTTTCTATACTGAATTAGTTTAAGGATATTTTCATCGTTTGTGCAATTTGCTAGTTCTATTTAAATTTGTCTATCAAATTAGGATTTCATTTTGACGTTTTAAATGTGTAAGGGTTAGCCCTTTTTTGAATAAAATATTTCAATTTTTCGTTCTCTAGTGGATTTGAGTATATCTCACATCTGGTCGAGCGAAATTTGAGCATCATCCTTTTGTATGTTACAAATAATGCCCCTTTTATTATTATTCATGTTTCCATAATGCGTCACAATCAATTTATAAGTGGTTTATAAATTCAGTCTAAATTAAACGTTTATTTAGGCAATACATTCAAAATTACTATTTATTATTATTCACACATTTTGTAAGATTCACTTGTATATATTTTAATAAGTTATTTATAAATTTGTCAAATGTGGCTTAATTAATGCACGTGTTTATTTTTTAAAATATTCAAGATTCATGTACAAAAAAGTGTCAATATCGGTCCAGGTTTAGAGCATGTTTGACTAAGCTTAAGAATGGTAAAAAAGATTTGTATGCAGCTGGATAAGGAATGAAAGATTATAAAATAAAATATGTAATGAAGACCAAATATGTATTGAAAAGTTCTGGTCCCCCACTTTAAAGTTTAAACACTTGCAATCATTCTTTGAACAAATTGAATGAAATGACTTGGGAAAAAAAGTACTACATTTTGGACAAAAGCTTTTTCAATTGGCATTTGAAATCAAATGAACATGTTCCCCCAAAAAAACAAAAAAAAAAAATTCATGCTTGATCCCCATTATAATGAGAATGCTCCAAAAAATAAATAAATAAATAAAAATGTCACCATTGGACTATCGAGTAATCAGGGGCCTTACTTGCCCCTCGTAAAGGGTGGGCTCGCCCTACATAAACATTTTTAAGTATGCAATTTCACTTTTAACAAACTTTCAAAAATATTTAAAAAAAATCAAGTAATATATAAGAGATTATATAATTTTAAGTTATTAGGAAAGAAATTTAGAAAAAATTAGTTAATTTATGATATTTCCATCAACAATGACTAGTATTCTAAAAAGGGGGCCTAATTGAGAAGCGGGCGAAACACCACACCTTCGCAATAGGCACGAAACTAAGCGGTAACAATCGTCTGCTTAATACGTCCCTAGTCGTGCTTTATTAATTAGTTTTTTTTTTTTTTAATTCTTTTTTCTTTTCATAGACGTGCTTTATTAATTATTTTTCCTTTTTTTTTTTTTTTTATAATCCTTTCATTTGATTTTTGTTTCAAAATTTTCAATAAACTTATTTGTACTAAAGTCAAAAATGACTTTATTTGATAAAGAATTTGATAAAATTTAAGTATGAACTATCTAGTCGAAAATTGAAATTGTGAAAAATAATCTAACTTTTGCATTTTGAAAATTTGAAAGTTGCGTAATTGGCTAATTGCAATAAATATTAAGCAAATATAATATTTTTTAATTTTAGGAATATGGTATGTATTATTTTAATTATTAATTAATTTTCAAAATGATTAAAAATTCAAAATAATATTAAAAATAAGAAAATATTTTTTTCCACCTAGATCTTGAATAGACACGTAAAACTTATAACTTGACCTTCTACAACTACACTTTATGTTTTTTTAGAATAATGACAATATCATAACCAAATATATATAATTTAAATATTGTTTTCACATCACACTTTCTCTCTCTTAGACTTCACAAACTCACAATCTCAATCTTACACATCCATTTTTCTCTCTCTCTAATATATATCATTTAATCAATGCTTTCAAAATTGAACCGGTTCAATCAAAAAACCCGTGAACGGGACCGAAATCTGGTCCAGTTATGGTACGAAAACTGTATGCATACAAACCAGTGCAAAAACTTGGGAACCTGCCGGTTCAATTGAAAATCGGTGAACCTGTGACGATTTTGTGGGTTTCACATTTGATATTTTCATAAAAATAAAATAAAATTGGTGTAAAATAATTCCATGAAGAAGAATAAAACACTTTGTTGCTACTCGCCTGCTCCTGTTGTATCTTTTTGGAGAAATCACAATTTTTTAATCAAAACATCTAATTTTGAAATCTAAAAAAATCTTTTAAAAAAAATACAAATACAAGTATATATGTATATATATTATGTGTGAGAATGTGTGAGAAAAAAGATTGATAGTGAAGATAGAGGCGGCATGCAATGAATAGGAAATTGAAATGAATTTCGAAGTTTTACCTCAGATATACCTATTCTATATTGGATAACTCTACTTGTACATAATTTGGGATACATAATGGTGTACATACACTCACATGGGTGGGGTCCACTTGAATATTTTATTCGAGCGGTCCCCACCCTATGTGAGTGTATGGACACCATTATGTACACCAAGCATCACTCATTCTATATTAGGGTTTCGACTGTGGACATGGACTATATAATTGGTTTGGCCCATTTAATTTCACCGCTTTTATAATCAATTTACAAAAATACCCTTAAAATTAAGTGTCTTTTGAAAAATCATATGAAATATATTTTGGAAGTAAAAAATACTGTGTAAAATCAATTGTCACTTTTTTAATAGAAAAAGTGACACATTTTTTTAAAAAAAAGTGACAGGAAAACATTTTTTAAAGTTAAGTGTCACTTTTATTTATTAAAAGATGATACACAATGTCACTTTTATTAAAAATTGACTTTTGTCATTGAAAAAAAGTGATAGAAATTAAGAAGGTGACTGAAAAATGTGATAACTATTAAAAAAAATGACGAATTTAAAAAAGTGGCACAAATTAAAAGAATTTATACATATTAAAAAAGTGACAAATAATAAAAAAGTGAAACACTTAAAAAATGACAAAATTTAAAAGAGTTTCAAACACTTAAGAAAGCTACAAAAATAAAAATAAAAATGGCTACACTAATTAAAACATTGAAATCAGTTCAATAAAATGACAGAAAAAGTGATACAACCACCGTCCTACTTCTTTTTCCAACGCTAAGCATGTTTAAGTGAGTTCACCGACAAAACACCAATAAAAAAGTGACACAAACACTTGAAAAGTGACCAAAAAAAAAGTTGACAAAAACTAAAAAAATGACAATTAAAAAAAGGTTAAACGAACACTCAAAAAGTGACACTTTGAGTGACATAATGGTTAGAAAAATAGGCCGCACCAAATTTCACAACTACAAACTCGAGGAGAAAAAATAAAAAATTAATGATAACATATTGACAGCAATAAAAAAATTATTGAGTTCTTTTTTTTTCGCACGATTAATTTACTGTTTTACGTTTCACTTCTTTGAGATGAACTTCTCCAGAAACCATCACCATAAAATCTCTCCCACATTCCTCCTCTAATTCAGCAACATCATTGTCCAATTCGAGTGCATTCACCATCGCCAACGGGCCGGACATGGTGAGAATTTGAAGTTCCTTATCATTACAACTGCACGTTCGTGGCGACGCAAACCCATTCTTTATCAACCTACGACTTCGTTTCAGCCGCAAAGCCTTGCGCCATAGCCCTGCTGGAAGTTTGTACATGGCGAGCACTAATAGATTCAAATTAAATAGTGTAATCCAAATAGAAAATGTCAGCACGATTCTTTTCTAAACAAAAATGCTTTAATACCTCGTTGTATCTTTGATTATAAACACATTATCTAATTTTTATCATCTTTGAAACAACATCTCCTTTTACTCCACTAAAAAATTTTGCAGCATAGTTTACTTGACCGCAAGAAAAGTACATATGAGCAATCGAATTCAAGCAATTCGAATAGAACATTGTTTGTTTTTTCTATCGCAAGTGTAAGTCATCGTAACAAGTGATATAGTAGAGCTTTGAGTCCGAATATCTCATGAAGACTATACTTTATGACTTGATCTAATTTTTCTAACTCCTATTTGATAAAAGCAAGTAAATAATTATGATGACTGTGATTATATTTCCTAACTACTTTTAACTAATTGAAAATATAAAAAAAATTGCAAAAACAGTTGATTGAGGATTCAAATATGTGATGACTATTAGGGCACAACTTTCATCTATTGATCACATTAGTTCTTAATTCAAGATTCATAACATAATGTAGTGTTCGATCGAATTTTTCTATTGTATTTCATTTACCTCTCTCGCTCTTTGAGCCTATTTAACTAATTAAATTTCACATCTCTATGTGAATCAACATTAGTTAAACGAAATATTTGTTCTAAGAATTCATATTATGACCGCAACAATTAGTATAGATATCTCTACACGTTATACTAATTTATCGAATTTTACTATATGGTTTAAATCTCATAATTACCTCTCGATTCGTAAGAGATTCACATAATCATCAAGTTATTGATCATGTAATTTAATGTATTAAACTCATAATAAAACTAACACAGATAACAATAAATTACATAAATTTTAAATAGAAAAATAAAGAATCATAAGTAGACTACATTATTTTCTATAATATAAAAATTAGTTATTCACACTGTAAAAATAAAAGCACACAAAAGTACAATAATATCACAAAAAATTGACGAAACGTAAAATTTCTAGTGTCTGCGTGTCCTTTCTTCTTTTCTCTCTCTTTTGTTTTTCTCTCATTTCTGCATTTTTTTCTCTCTCTTTCTGCCACCAATTTTGACTTCTCTTCATCTCCTCCCTTTTTTTTTTTTTTTTTTTCTTTTCTCTCTTTTTCTTTCTTGCCGTTTTCTTTTCTTTTCTCCTCTCTCTTTTTCTTTTCTGTGTAATTTTCTTCTCTTCTTCCAATGCCACCTTTATTCTGTCTATATATATGTTGAATTTAGGCCCTCAATTAAAATTTTCAATGAAAGTCCATTTAACTCCAACACTTTTAAAGTATTATTTCTCTTCAAGGTTTCATCTTTAGATTTTGTCATTTTTCACAACTTTTACATTTTTTTCTTCATTTCTTCATTAAACATAAAGTTTTACTTACAAAATACAATATAACATAAATTAAGTAGAATTTTATCTAAAAAATAATAAAATATTATGATTTAGGGCCTTGAATAAGTGTATAAACTACACTTATCACACCTCAAACTTGAATATTTGTTTATCCTCAAACAAAATTAAAATCTAATAAATACATAAATACGCAATGCTAATTACATAATTGGTGACAAGTCAATCAAGTAAAACAACAAGATTTAGCCAGCTAACCTAACTTTTTATCTCATGATTGAAATCGTAATAACAAATGTATGCACAACTTCAAAATCACAATAAAAAAATAAAATCAACTTTTACAACCTAAACTTTTTTTTTTTTCGCTCTTTCTAGTGTGTTGAATAAGGTTGAGTTTTTTTTTAAATGTCCCCGCCTCTCTAATTTAGAATTTTTTTATCAATTGCAGTTCAACATTTTAGTAAACAAGGATTTTTCATTAAATTTAATTGCTATGCTAACAATCTTTTATCAAAAGTCAATTTTTCTTAAACAAATGTTTGTAACTTCACAATGACATTTAGTGTGTCTTCTGTTTCATGCAACTGCTTTTTCTGAATTTTTTTAGAATAATTTTTTTTTTCTTTATTTAAAGCATTTTCTCTCTTAAGCTTTATAAATGATCGATGTAAGAAGCTTTCGGCCGATGACTCCCAAGTCAGATGACCATAGGGCACCATATTTTAAAGATCATTGCAGATTTAATTGCTCGAGTCATAAATGATATAAAGAGATATTTTCTAATAAAATATTTTTTATGCCTTGATTAGTGTAATATCCCTCATTTATCATCAATTCAAGTAAAACGACATCTAACTTGAAATTTTTATCCAATTGCATCTTATTGACATTAAACAATCCACAAAAGATTTTTTAATTTCACACATGAAATCCCTATTTATCTCAATATCTTTTTATAACAGTGAAATTCCCCTAAACTATTTGGAATTTGGTCCAAGAATGTAAAATTTAGTGGTTTTGGGTTTAGTATCTATGGTCCGCTATTTTAATCTATCCAATTATGAAATCAACTCATTTCTACATAATACTTAACTTAATTCATGTGCTCAACATATATCAAATTTCACATGTAAAAGGAAAAATTAATCTAAGCGTGCAACTTATTCATCATTCATAGATCAATTCATGATTCAATATATTCATCATTGTCAGCAAGGGCAATTGACTTAAAAGCCCATATACATACAATTTCCTATCAAATGGTTAGCTCCACAGTTTTCACATGATGAACTACCCATCACTGCATGTGTTCTTCTCATTTGTGATTTCACAAATAGCTCTACTGTTTTGTCAAAGCTTCTATTTGTGTGTTTGTAGATCTGTGCTATCTAATTCATACATCCCAGATGTTCTCAGTGGTACCACTCTTTTTGATGAAAACATTGAATGTGTGGTGCTAATTAACTCATATAAATCCATGGTTTGTTGTACTGATTTTCCTATGATCGATCCACCAGTAGAAGAATCCACTTAAGATTTTGACAATGGTGAGAGTCTGGTGTAGAAGTACTGCACTTCATTACCTATTGTGATTCCATGATTTGGACACTTCCGCATCAACTCTTTGAATCTGTTCCATGTCTCGTGATAGCCGTGTCCTTTTTTCTATTGGAAATTTTTAATTTTCAATCTAATTTTAGTTACTTTTGTTGGTGGGAAGAATTTGCTGGAAATTTTTTTGATCAGTTCTTCTCATATAATGCTTCTATGAGGTTCAGCGTCTAACCACTCTAGTGCAACATCTCTAGGTGTATATGGAAATAATTGCAACTTAATCGTCAACCCTAGAGTATGGAAGTTTTGACAATTTCTGAGAAATCTGGAGATATGTGTGTTCAGATTTTCATGAAGTAACCCATAAAATTAGAGAGTGTTGCTCATCAAATTGATCAAGTCTGCCCTTATTTGGAAATTATTTACCCTGAAATTTGGATATACAATACTGGAGCGTGCATGCGCGACTATGGACATCAAGAACATTGAAACGGACAAATCTCCTTCGTTTATTTTCCCTTGCTCCTTTTGCCGATCTGGTAGTGCTGCTAATGTTGCAACCACTTGTCCAATTAGCTGAATAGGAATAAGAATATTTTGATCGGCAATCATTTGATGTTGTTGGGTATGTGGCATACAACGAACATTTTTTTAATAAAAGAAAATAAAGTCAAATTAAAATTAAAATTAAAATAAACTATGATTAAAAGTAAATAGTCTTGGTAACGGTGTCAAAAACTTGCTGCATTTTTTATATCGCAAGCGTATAATATCGTAACAAATAGTATAGTGGACTTTTGAATCTGGATATCGTTCCCACGAATACCATACTTTATGACTTAATCTAATTTTTCTAACTCTTATTCGATAAAAGTAAGTAAGTAATTATGGTGGATGTGATTATATTTCTTAACTACTTTTAACTAATGAAAATATAAAAAGATTGCAAATACAGTTGATTAAGGATTCAAATATGTGATGACTATTAGGGCATAACAATTTCATCTATTGATCATCTTAATTCTTAATTCAAGATTCGTAACATAATGTCGATCGAATTTTTCTATTGTATTCAATTTACCCCTCTCGAGTTCTCCTTGAACTTATTTAATTAATTAAATATCATATCTTTATGTGAATCAACCTTAGTTAAATAAAATACTAGTTCTAAGAATTCATATTATGACCGCAATAATTTGTATTGGTATCTCTATACGTTATACTAATTTATCGAATTTTACTTTATGGTCTAAATCTCAAAATCACCTCTCGATTCGTAAAAGATTCACATAATTATCAAATTATTGATCAGGTAATTTAATGCATTCAAATCATAATAAAACCAACACATATAAGAATAAATCACATTAATCTTGAATAGAAAAATAAAGGATTACAAGTCGACTACATTATTTTCTCTAATATATAAATTATTTATTCATACTGTAAAAATAAAAACACGCAAAAATGAAATGATATCACCAAAAATTGATGAAATGTAAAATTTCTGGTATCTGTGTGTCCTTTCTTCCTTTCCCTCCCTCTCTCCTTTCTGCATTTTTTTTTTCTCTCTTTCATCCACCAATTTTGACTTCTTCTCTCTCTTTTTTTCTTTCTTGTCGTTTTCTTTTCTGTTTTTCCTTTCTATTTCTCTTCTTTCTCTCTTTCTTTCCTGCGTCAATTTTCTTATCTTCTTCCAGCGTCGCCTTTCTTCCGTTAATTTCGGCTTCCAATTAAAATTCTCAATGCAAGTCTCACTACACCAAAAAAGGCATTTTGCAACTGCCAAAAAACGATGCTGTAGACCTTTTGCAGCGTTTTAGTGTGTGTTGCGAAGGTCGGTGTTGCCATTGAGGGAAGACTTTTTGCAACTTTTTTTACCGTTGCGAAAAACCCTTTTGCAGCGTTTTTTAAACGTTGCTTTAGATCCTTTTGCAGCGTTTTTTCAGCATTGCGGTAGATCTTGTTGCAGCGTTTTTTCATCGTTGCGGTAGATCCTTTTGCAACGTTTTTTAAACGTTGCGGTAGACCTTTTTGCAGCGTTTTTCAATATTGTCGTAGACCCTTTTGCAGCATTTTTTAAACGTTGCGGTAGACTTTTTTTTTTACAATTATATATGGTAATTAACCGAAAAAAATGAAAATAGAACTTTGTGAACAAATTTTGAAATTGCATAAAAATTGATAATTTAGTCGTGCTTTTAAGATTGAGTCAAATTAACTCACTTATTCTGCAAACAAGATTTTCAAAGTTGACTAACAAAACTTCTAGAAAAATAATCTTCAAGTCCAGCCAAGCATGCTCTTAAGAACTTTGTTGTTTTACTATAAGGGTATACTAGTCAATCAAGCACATACAGAAATTTAATCCAAAACAGAAACAGGAAACTGTACAAGGATTGCTTATAAAATCACACTATTATGTGTTATATAGTCAACTCACTGCTCCAACCCTGAAGCTCATTTAACTCCAACCCATTTAATATATTATTTCTCTCCAACGTTTCACCTTTGAATTTTGCCATTTTCACCACTTTTGCATTCTTTTTCTCCAATTCTTCATTAAATATAAAGTTTTACCTATAAGATACAATATAACATAAATTCGATAGAATTTTATCCGAAAGATAATAAAATAACATGATTTAGGATCTCGACTAAATGTATAAACTACACTTATCAATCATCTATATTCTCAACAATAAAAGTGACATATAATTTGAGACATAAGAAAATAAAAGCAAGTTTATATTTACGGGATGAAGGGAGTATCAATGAAAGAAGAAACTAAAGATAAACAGAAAAATATTACTTGTTGAGGAGAAACTAGAGGAATTTCTAGACATGAAATCAAGGGAATAGAGATGGAAGAAATGACGAGAATTAGAAACGTTTTGACTTTTTTGGATAGGGCTAGAAGTATTATTTTGTTCTTTATAAATGTAAGAATAATGTTGACATTTTATAATTTTCTTAAATTAGAAAAATGACTTCTTGTCTTTTTATGTAAAAACATTTTGAGAAAATCATATTGAATTAGCTCCATCTAAATGTTTTTCTATCTAAATTTATCACTTTTATAAAATTAATCTAAAGGATCCAGAAGTAACTTTTGAATCTCAAAATCTCATTTTTACTTCTCAAAAGTCATGTCGGGCCAAGTTGAAGAATTTAAAGCTTAATACTAATTTAAGATTGTATTTGGGATATATTTATTATTTAAACTATTCAATGAAAGAATAATGTTATTCATCATTAATGATGTCAAAAACCATTTTATGTGGCAACTATATGGCAATAAATGATAGATTCCCTTAAGTGTAATGTCACGTGATTCATTTAATTAAACTTATTAAATATAGCCACCCAGATTTGCTCTAATACTACTGGTGTTAGATAGTATTATTCTAAAAGAAATTAGCATGTATTACATCAGATACAACAAATGAATCAACACAATCTTATGAGAGCCAATTGAAAGGTTATTTTTCATTTTTGTCCTCTAAACAATGTCATATTGTGTTTTTTAATTCGAAACGAAGACATTTTGAAATAAAAGAAAAAAATTCATTTGTCCTAAACCTACTGTGGTTCCTTCTCTCGATCACTTGAAGCTTCCCTTTCATCTAGGAGTGTCAAAAAGTCCTGAACCAAACCAGACGGAACCGAACCGAAGTGAGGGTTCTTCATAAGTTAAATATCCGAACGGGTACCTGAATCGAGAATCGATGGGTTTGAGTCGGGTCTCGAGTCTAGACCAAGAATCAAATAAGAACCGTTTCTCAATTCTGGTGCATGCATAACATCCTCCAAAGTCCTTACCACACCATCGACCATTTTAAATTTTATGAACCCCATTCCAATGACCTTACAAGATGCATCATTACCCATCAGAACATATCCAAAATTACCCGAACAATTAGAGTCAAACCAATCCCGGTAAGGACACATTAATATGAACAGGCTAAATCAAGTACCTAAGAGTCATATAATTTGTCAAAATTACCTGCAGAGACCGATAACATGTCTCCATCTCCGAAATTTGAGTCTCCTTCTGCAACATTAGCCGAGTTTGAGGATAAATCATCTTTCTTTCATCACCCTGCTTCTTATTCGGATGATCCCTTTTAAAGTGACCCATCTGATGGAACTTGTAGCACTTGACGTTTTTCTTATTTTGATTTATGGATTTCGATCTCGTATTGCATTTTTAAGAACCACGTCTATCTTTCTTTCTCCCTTGATCTGGGTAACCCTTCACCCTGTAAACTTTCGCCTGTACGCAATTTTCACTAGTTGTAAGCAAACATGGCTGATGTGACTTCCTTCAATTCGAGAGTTTCTTTGCCCCACGTCAACATGGTCACCGGGTGGTCGTATGAGAAAGAAAGAGAGCACAACAATATCATTGCTTCATCTTCATCATCGAATTTGATTTCAAGTCGCAACAAATCAATCATAATTTGATTTTAAATATATATGTGTGTTGAATAAGATCTATATCCTCTACCATTTTGAGCTCGTATAGCCGCTGCTTCAAATGTAGCTTGTTCGGGAGAGACTTTGATATATAACGACTCTTCAATTTCAGCGAAACTTCCGTCAGAGATTCAATGTCTATGACTTGATACATGATCTTGTCCGCCAAACAGAGCCGAATTGTACCTACTGCTCGCGCCTCGAGCTCTTCCCAATCGGTATCTAACATACCCTTTGGCTTCTTCCCGAATAACGCCTTTACCATCCCTTGCTGTGCCAACAGATCCTTCAACTTTCGCTGCCATAATCTGAAATTCCATGTTCCATTGAGCTTCATCATATCGAATTTTGCAATCAGAGAACTTTCCATCTAGACCTCGCTTCGCTTCGCTCCCCTCACTCCACTCCGCTCCGCTTCGGTATCAGCTAATTTGATCCATTAAACTTATGTTCTACTCTATATGAGCCACATATACAACAAAGATCAATTACTTATTCCAAATTTCTCTTGCCTCATCTACGAGATCAAAATATCTAAAATCCAAAAGATCAAAACACCAAATAAACCTTTTCTGAATATCTTTCAAAGTTCAAAAGATCCAAAGAGGTGACTGAAGTTCCGTTTATAAAGAACGAGTTCATTCTTGGTGATCCATGAAGAGAAAAGAAGTACATAGGTTCTATAGTTGGTGTTGGAGCGAACAATTGAAAAGTTCTTCGGTTATTGCAGGTCGAGGAGTCACAGTCTACTAAAATATAATTGTGTTTGGACTAATCATGTAAGCTTAATATTTTCTAGTGGGTTATTTACTGAACAGTGTGCCAACCGAAGGTTTTTTCTTTTGAAGGGTTCTTCAAGGATTTTTTTTTTCGTAACCAAAAATTGGTATTTATTACTTTCAATTTTGATATAATTGGTTGATTGATTGCTATGGTTGAATTTGTTTATAATTCATTTAGACATTAATTTGTGACGTGTTGCAAGTTATTAATGGTTAATTTTTTAATTCCACATATTACAATTATTCACCATCTTCTAAGTGTTAGTTAGGTGGAACCTCAATTACTTCAGATTTGTTATCGCTTTTCGGATGAAAATATAATTAAATTCCTATTGTGATGGTTATAAAGATATTATGCATTTTTTTTCGTTTCCCAATCTTTTTAGATTGTATTCATTTTCAGATTTCTTCTTTATCGTGTTTTCTTCTTGAAATGGAATCATGTGTTCCTTGAAATCCCATTTTGTATTTTTTTTTTTTGGGTTAGGAAGCTTTTGTTGTTATAAATGTGGTGTTTCACTCTGTTGCTTGCTCGGACATTGCTGGATCACATTTTTAAATTTATTTTTATCCTTTTTTTCCTATTGCTTTAGGGTACATTTTTTTAAAAAAAGATTGAGAAGTGATATGTTTGCAATAGTTGCTCATGTTGTAATAATATTATATACCCTTTTTTTTTTTTTTGCTTTTTCAATTTTTTAGGTTTTTTTTTTTTTTTTTTTTTTGTCATTTTTCTTCTTGAAATTGAATCCTCATGTTATTTGGATGGTGTTTGGTGGGGATTAAAATTAGTTTTTTAGTAGATTGTGATAGAATGTTTTGAAATATGTGATTGAAAAGTTGTGGGACCTATTAAAGATGTGGTTAATATTAATTGTTTGACTTTGACTTAAATTAAAATCTGATTTTAATTGTTACCAAACATGACCTTGTATTCCTTTTTTATTGATTATTTTAAAGGTTAGAAGGTTTTTTGTAGGGCTACATAAAAAAATCGCGGAACCGTAAATCGAACCGAAGTTGTTAGTTTGGGTCCACGTGGACCTGTGATTTTTTTTTTCTCAAACCGAACCAAATTATTTCAAAATGATTTGGTTTAGGTTTCAAATTTTAAAAACCGCAAAAAACTAAACCGAACCACACTTTTTTTAATTAAAAAAATATTTTTATTAAGTTATAAATTCTCTTATATAAAGTTTATTAAAATATAGTTTTTAGGATTTAAAGTATACTTTCTTGGAGGGTACAAATTTAATTAACTTAACTTATGCATAACAAACAAGTTAGTACGTCATTGTCATTAGTATTTAGTTGGGTCTTCATTAAAAAAAAAATTAGGCCCATAATTACAAAATAAATTGAGCGTAAAATTGTGAATGTTATCCAGCCATATATGCAATAACGTCTTTGCAAAAACACAATCAAACCAAAATTATCAAGTTTGTTCAAAAAGAAGTTAGAGAACAGATTATAAAGTACTTTATATTGTTTGAGTTACAGTTTCGACATGTGGAGAATGAAGGTTTTCAATGTTATACAAGATATTTTTTTTTTTTTCCAAAATTTGTGTTTCCTTCAACGATGACATAGCAAGAGATATATATAATTTGTTCCTAAGCGAGAATAAGAAATTGAAGAAAGAGTTGGGTCAACATAGAATTTCTTTGACTACAGATTCGTTAATTATTTGTGTTTAACTGCTCATTGAGTTGATAATAATTGGACACTTCAAAAAAGAATTATAAGTTTCATTCAAGTCCCAAGTCATAAGGGAGATATGATATGAAGAAATGACGACTCCAATCACTTCAACATCAACTTCATCAAAGGAGGCTACCAAAAATAGTAGCTGAAGTCCTTCACAACCTGCTTTCGATCTTTCTAAACAGATTCCTTCTATTTTTAAAGTTAAACTTATGCAAAACATGTAATTTGAGAAGAATGATTTGGTTGATTATTTGTATGATTATTGTGAAGATTTGACTGATTCCAAGTTTGACGTATTAGTTTGATGGAAGTTGAATGCGCACAAGTACAAAATTGTCTCAAAAATTGTCAAAGATGTATTAATAATTCAAATATCTAAGATCGCTTCAGAGTCGGCATTTTTCACAAGTGATTGGATTCTTGACTCCTTTAGGAGTTCATAGAATGAAAAAATGGTTGATGCCTTAATATGCACGAAAAATTGGTTGTATAGCTGCAATGAACCTATAGTGATTCTTCAATATTTTTATGAAGTAAAAGTATTGGATGACTCTGAGAAAGCTCTGGAAGGTGACATTTATTTTCTATTATCAACTTGATGTTTGATGCATATTGTTTCTTAGTTGATTGTTAATATCATTAATAAGGACGAATATATATTTTGATATTTGCATATCAAACCGAGGCCGAATCATGTGTTACAACAAGGGATGTTGATCCAATTTTTTTTATCAAATGAGAGATTAGTACTTTTGTATTTATTCTGATATTATTGCTTATAAAATCTGGAGTGATTGTTGCTAGATGCTAATTTGATACTAATTTTTTGTCTTTTTGTTTATATATCGAATTTTTAAAACATATGAATGTAATTGAACATTTAACATTATTAGTTATTATTTACATGTATATATTAATTTGTTTTATACATATATCTATAATGTTGATAAGTAAATCATGGATTAAAATCGAACCAAACCGTAAATAATAGTTTGGTTTGGTTTGGTTTGAAAAATAAAATGGTTTGGGTTGATTTGGAAAAATTACAAACCGTATGAAATGGTTTGAGTTCAAAATATAACACAAACCACCCAAACCGAACCGTGTTCACCTCTAGTTTTTTGTGTGCTATTATGCTTTTTCTTCATATGTTCAGACCTAATATAGTAAAAACCTACAAAATATATTATTATTATTATTATTTCATGATGCTATTGTCATTTTTTAATAGAAACGAGAAAACTGACGTTTTTGCAATAATTGAAAAAATACAGTCTTTTAGTCTTTTGTCTATTACAGTATTAATAATATTATGTTTTACTCTTTTTTAAGAGTTAGGCGATTAAACATATTTTCCTATGTAAATCATTCTTGTTACTGTTTATCTTCATAGTGCCTTCCCGCGACTAATTTTTTTAATAGGACAAACATTTTTAAGTTTTTTGTTGACTTCCAAAAAAATGTATCAACAGAATCCATTCCACCTTCCCTCCACGTAGACATCACATGTACACTGGAATACCTCATTAAGAGACAAAGGTCATCGGTTAAGAAAAAGGTTCAATGACCGTTTGCACTTCGACGTTCAAGTCAATTGTTGGACGAGAAAATAATAGAGTGCAAGAGATGGAGGGAGATTTGAATAAGGTTAGAAATTATAACTTGGTTGTGAATGAAATCACATATATATAAGAAAACGTAAATAAGCCTAGGGGTTAATGGGCCGAACCCAAGATGCAATTGATTAGTTTAATAAGCTCAATCCAATAAATAGTCGATGCCACATAATTTATAAGTGTAACAATAGTTTCCCAAGTTTGAATCGTACAATCATATGCGGGTCGGACTTGAAATATAAGCTGTCAAACAGAGGAAGTCTTACAAATTTCCTCAAAAAATATGCATCGATCCCAAATATGTGAGAACTTATGAATTGCCTCGAAAGTATCTATGCAAGCCTGAATAATCAAGGGCTTACAGATTGCCTCGAAAGACGTTGCATATAATTTGTCAAAATCTCAGCAGCATGTCCTTCGTAATATGGACTAAACCAACTTGTAATACAACATATTAGCTCCACTGCACATATATAAAATAAATTTGGGGTCCATTTGCCCCTCAAATTACTCATGATAATAAAGTGAATAATGACATCAAATTTCTTCAAAATATAATATGTAGAGAGCCTATCATGACCTGCATGCTTGCTCAAATTAGTGTAATGTAGTGATATAATGAAGCAACATGTTGATAATGTAGATAACATGACATACATACTGGTAGTAGTGAAAATAGTTTCATGACATACTGGTAATGAAGTGGCATACGTACTTGGCAACAATAATATAATGCATATGCTTACAATAATAATGTAATGATACAAAAATACTAGTATCACAATAATCTCCCAAGTCTGAGTTGAATATTAATATGATGGTCAGACTTGAGATATAAGTCACTGCGATGAAGTTGATGTAGAGATAAGACTAAATATATAAGCAGTTTTGATAAGCCAATGTAGAGGCGATGCTGTGAATGTACAAGTAGCAGAGGCGATGCTCTGAACGTGTAAGTAGCATAGGTGATGCTCTAGACATAATTAGCTATAATAAGCTAACATCCTTACATAGGAGTGGCGTATCCATATCAAGGACTTCCTTCATGGTGCTTGATTCAGCCATAGGGAGTGGCAAGGAATAAATATCTCGCGAAGCCAGGAATAAGCATCCGATGAGGCGGGGAATAAACATCTCGCAAATAGATCTCGAACTATCAGAGTTTTATAAATTGGCCTCGAAATGACGAGATCTTACAATTAGGCTCGACCATAGTGAGAGGTGAGGTATAAACATCTCGCAAAACCATGAATAAGCTCTTGCAAGGAGGAGAATAAACATCCCGCAAATAGATCTCGAATTATCGGAGTCTTATAAACTGGTCTCGGAATGAAGAGATCTTACAGCTAGGCACGACGATAGGAGGAGGCGATGAATAAACATCTCGTAAAGCCATGAATAAGCATCTAGTGAGACAGGGAATAAACATACCGCGAATGAGGCCAGGAAAGGCTCCTTTTACAATGGCAAACACGTCTAGCGATTTTACCTCTTCCTTTATTCAAGGACGAGGACTCCAAGATACCGCATCTTCATTTATTTAAGGAACGAGGACTCGAGAATATTGTTTTTGATAATAAGAAATCCATGAGCTAGGATTCATCTTTAATGGTAAGAAAACTACGAGCTAGGGCTCGTCTTCAATTAATAAGAAATCCATGAGCTAGAGTGCAAAGATTGATAGAAATCATTTTTTTTAATCGAAACTTGATATTTGGCCAAGCAAGATTCACTTGTGTTACCCCGTAAATAATTCTGATAAGTTTTTTCACAAGATTCAATGAACTAACAACAATAATATAACCACCTATTACATGATCCAACATTAAGCAATCTTTAATTTAAAAAAAAAAAAAAAAATTCATCGAATGGCTTGCTTGCACTCTTACCCACCTTATTTCCTGAAAATTTGTTGCTTATTCACAACTTGACATTAGCTCCTCATAATATTGGAATCAGCAAAAACTAGTAAATAGAAATTGATAAATGCAACCCAAGTCACTTTGAATGTGAATATTAAAATAGGTTTTAGCATCCATAAAGTCCCAAATCTTTCCAGAATTTGTTCAATTTCAAAGAAGTAGTTGGAGTACCTTGAAACAATCTTGGGTTGAAGAGAGGTAGATTAAAATTTAGGGAACTATACATAAGTCAGGTATTAAGAATCATCCATTTCAAAAATAGAAAAACAAGTTTCAAATTTCAAAAATTAGGTTTTTTTTTTTTAAATTTTAATTTATGAAAAAATAAATTATTAAATCAATTTATTATTAAATATTTAATTCTAATATAATATAATTAACCTACACCACTCCACCATCCCTACCGCTCCGAGGACTATTTTGACAACCATTCCGGTCACCACTATTTTTCAACGATCATTCCAGCGACTGCTTCCATTTGGAAGACTAATCCGGTGATTGTCCCGCCGCCAATTTATTCCAGCAATTGCTCCGATTCCGACAATTGTCTCCAACTTTGGTGAATATTCCAAGACAATCCGCCATACTTTTTGTGTACAGTTGACAAGATTTTTGACATTTTGATTGTTATTTGTGACTATCAATATAAAATGAGACCTGTAAATTAAACCGTGACTTTACAAAATAAGTAAACAACATGTGACATGTTAATATTGATTTATGACTTGTATATATTGATTTGTGACTTATAAAAAATGAATGACTTATGAACTCAAACATGTGATCAGTGAACTGTAACCTTAAAAACTCACAACTCATTCATTGAAAATCAGTCACGAATCAAAATTTTATAGATCACAGATTATTCATCGGTCACAAATCAAAAAATTTATTGGTCACAACTCATTTTAAGTCAATTCAAAAATCTTATAGGTCATAATTTATTTATTGATCACAAATAAAATATTTATACATCACAATTTTTTTATTGGTCACAAATCACAAATATTATAAGTCACGAATTATAGATAGTCACAAATTAACGATTTTTTATGTCATACATTCTTTTTTGGTCGATAATTTCATATTTCACAGATTATTTTTCGGTCACAAATCAATTTATAGGTCACAAATTATTTATCAGTCACAAAATCAAAACTTTTATTGATCACAACTCGATTATAATTTATTAAATTGTGAGTCAAAGTCATAGTTTTTAGGTCACAAATTATTAATTTTTCAAAAATTAACCAATTATTGGTCACAATCAACCAAATAATTGGTCACAGACACCACATCCATCTCATCCCACCCATGACCACAGTCACGACACCGCACACAGTATTACTGTCAAACACCACCACTATACCGCAATGCACACCTCCACCTCCATATTACAAATCATTAATTCAAAGCCGAAGAAGAACATCTGCTACTCCATTTCATTTCTTAGGTTCGTAAAATTGAGATAATTAAAGCAACAAAATCAGACTCAAAGCAAACTTTTAATTAACAATGAATGATTTTAAAAAGCATTTTCGGAAAAATCAATTAGGAAAAGAAAAATAAATATGAGATGGAATCAATAGACAAATTGAACGAACATTTCGTTTCATCCATGGAAACCATCTCTATTGACACCTTCACATCAACAAACAAACTGATAAATATTATTTGCCACTTTTTTGGAGTTAAGTATCTTGTCACTTTTTTGAGTTTTTGTAACTTCTTTAAGTGTGGTGTTTTGGAAGTGCTACAGAGATGTTTAATTTGGACTTTAGAAAAGAAACAAAGTATTTTGCCATGCCTCAACCGAGCAAATAATAACTTAATTGTGTTACGCAAACATGAAAATTGCCAACTTGTCACTTTTTTTAGTATTCGTTACTTTTTTGAATTTGTGCCACTTTTTTAGTGTTTGTCACTTTTTATTAAATTTTTATCACTTTTTTAATATTTATTACTTTGTTGTCAATTCTTTGAAATTTCTATCAATTTTGATTGATAAACATTTTTTTTTAATAAAAGTGACATCGTATGTCATTTTTTAAATAAAAAAGTGACACTTAACTTTAAAAAGTGATAATGGATCACTTTTTCAGATCACTTTTTTTTTTATATTGTGTGACAATTAATTTTACACAATATTTTACTTCCAAAATATGTTTCATATGATTTTTCAAAAAACATTTCATTTAAAGGGTGTTTTTGTAAGTAGCCCAAATGTGTGTGTGTGTGTGTGTGTGTGTGTGTGTGTGTGTGTGTGTGGGGGGGGGGTGGGGGGTCATTTTACCACAATCAAAGTCTGACAAATGGGAGGAGCAAAGGTCAATACACGGTTCTCCAAGGTCTATAAAGCACAATGTTTCATTTAAGTTATACTACTTGGCCCAAGATTAAATCTCGAGTCAAACCATGGGCGCCAGTTGGCGTCCCTCTATTGGAGGAGGGCATACCGTGATTCCTGGAGATTTAAGTTTTGGTGGAAATTTTTCAGACACCTTGTAGGCTCATTAAAACTTGAAAATTTCTTTTATAGGTATTATTATTATTATTATTTTTGAATCACAAGCTCTTTGAGTTGAATAATAAAACAGGAACAAATTCTCACCTATGAGCTTAACATATAGTGATAAATTGGAAAACTCTTCAACCTTTCATTGGTGATCTAGGAAATTTTACCGAGTAGCTGGTATTGAAGCTATGTCCGAATTTTGCAAGGCGGCGACTGTCTCCTATCTTGTTTGCAAAATAGCAGTTGTAGGCATTATGGCAAGCATTTTGTGTGCACCATCTTCCTCATTCGATGGTAAAAATGGAATATTCAAGCCGCAACTGCTTGCTTTTCTTTTTGGTAGTTAGATTTGTGCTTGACTTAAAGCTTCTTTATATTTTTATGAAGTTGGTCTTCTTGAGAAGGGGCTGATTTCCTTTGTTTCATCCCAAAATCTCTCTAAGAAATTTTCTCATTACCTTAAAAAATATTTTCCTCCAATATCCATCTTCATTTTATGGTGGGTTTCGTCAACGTTTCGCCAGAAAATTCATCTTTCAAAGGATTCAGATCTTATATCATCCTTCTGGTCATAGTTTTCTTCATCTTTTGTTGCTGTCTTTGCTATTTCCAGTAGACCATTGCCCGGAAAAACATATTTTCTAGTGGCCTTTGAGATATGGTAATAACATGGTTAATGTATCGTTTTCTATAGACAGCGTCAATCTGTTGATCTCAAAAAATGTATCAACAGAATCCATTCCACCTATCCTCTTCATAAACATCAGCTGACACTGGAACCCCCCATTAGGAGGCAAAGGGCACTGGTTGAGAAAAAGGTTCGGTGATCGTTTGCACTTCGACGGTCAAGTCAACTGCTGGATGAGAAAAAAAAAAGTGCAAAAGGGGAGGAGGGGATTTTGATAGAGTTAGAAATCATACCTTGATTGTGATTGAAATAACATATATATAGGAAAACGTAAATGGGTCAAGTGGTTAATGGGTTGAGTTCAAGATGCAATTGATTAGTTTAATAAGCTTAATCCAATGAATAGTTGATGTTATGTAATTTATAAGTGTAACATTTTTAATTAAACAATAATATTAATTTCATTTGTTTTTCAAAGTACCTAACAGTTGTTGCACTAGAAAAGTAATATCGAACTTTAATGAGAATTCGATTAGCTTCTTCCAGCAAATTAGAACATCAATAGACCACCAAACTCATTTGGTGAGCTTCTATCATCTGTATTGTTTCATTTTTATCTTTTTGTTCCTTCTTATTTACTTTAGAAATCCCTTTCCTTTTAGTGTACGAATTAACTTTCTACATATGCGAATTGACACATTCACTATGTTATGCAATCAATCCCAAGAGCATTTGTTAGTACACATGGTGATACAGCAAAACATACTAAATTATAGTGGAGCAGTTTGGGACATTTAACTGGAAATGATTGCTAATGAAATTTATTTTTCTTTTGACTGGTAGAGTTCTTGTGATCATTATAGGCTTCAAAAAAAAATTTCGTTTTTATTTTTAAATATATTGGAAATTCAACATTCGACATTATGATCTTCAATACATTGGCTGTAGAATGAACATATGAGGACGTCAGTGATGATGACGAAGCAGAAACTTCTGCGGGTGGCCCTCATTCATTTAGAGTTCAACTAGAATCAAGGTATCACGGTAATAGGAAAATTGTGAGAATTATTTGTTAGGTAATAATAGGGGACATGTATAGTGTTAAATAATAATATGCAGTTCGTTACGTAGATTTACAAAAAAAAAAAAAAAAAAAAAAAATTTGCGCGGGGTAATAATTCCTTTTTAATGTTATGTTGATTTTTTGTACGTGAATAAGAACTTTGCAAGGAGGCATTTTCTAAGATTTCTACGATCTATCAAAATCCATGATAATGTGGGCAACGCTTGGGATATAGTAACAAAGGGTTATTAGCGCAAAACGTCCTTACCTTTACACAGTTTTGTGCAAAACGTTCATACCTTTTGTTTCTTGGTGCAGAACGTCCTTATCTTTCCAATTTTTGGCGCAAAACGTCATTTTTGACCATTTTACCCTTCTATTGAAATGAAACAAACACAAAAGAAGAGAAAAATAAAGAATAATTTTCAATCTTACTCCTAAACTTCTAAAAAATGTAAATTAATCCAAAACTTATAAAAATATTAAAAAGAAAAAAAAATTTCTCTTTTGCACCTTTTTAGCCAAATACATGAGCTCATTTTTTTGGCGACTCCCGGTCGTCCAAACCGTCAGATATTGGTCTCAATATGTTCTCCTCATCACCATCTACAATTATATACCAAGAAATCCACATAACTCGAAATTCAATTCAAAAATCGCAGCCTAAAATCGGTTAAACACCCACAACTCGCCGTTCGGCCACCCAACCAGCCGGAATCCACCACTGGTCGACTCCCCTCATAAAGTCGAAGCTATTTATGTAAACAATTTCCTCCAACAAGCAACCAACAACCACCAATTTCAAAGAAAAACAGTACAATCGTTGCGCTCGCGAGTTCGCACCAGCGAACATTTCAGACCCAAATTGAAGGGGATCCTGGCTGGGCTAGGTGCGCCAGGTGATGGAGCACCCAACAATGGTGGTTTGCCACTATAGGTCATCACGGTGGCTTCGGAATTGGAGGAAAACTGGTGCAGTGTCGTGATAGTTGCAATGGACAACTTTCAATTTGAAATTCAGATCTTATCCTTGTTGTTTGGGATAAATTGTTTGCATGGTCGAGGTCGTCTTGAGTAGGGAAGTTGGCCAGTGGTATGTTCCGGCCAGAAAGGTGGTCGGACGATGTGACTCTAGCTTTTGACCGCATTTCATGCGGTGAAGTTTGTAGCTCGATTTTGGTCAAAAATCTGTTTGAGTAGGGACTGGTGGTTGGGTGTATTGTGAAGATGGTAATGAAGGCTTCAAGGTGGTATGTTGGTCCGACGGCCAAGGTGATAAGAGGTTGGAGATTTTGCCTTCAAATGTGGTGGCTTAGGGGTTGATGATTTTTTAATATTTGTGACTAATTTGCACATTTTTAAAAGTTTGAACTCATAATTGCAATTTATTCTTTATTTTTCTTTTCTTTTGTGTTTGTTTTATTTTAATAGAAGGGTAAAATGGTCAAAAAGGACGTTTCACACCAAAAATTGGAAAGGTAAGAACGTTCTACACCAAGAAACGAAAGATAGAGACGTTTTGTACAAAACCGTGTAAAGGTAGGGACGTTTTGCACTAATTACCTTAGTAACAAATGCGAGAAAGTGTGGTGTAGTTCGTTATTATACGATAGGATGGGCTGAATATGTCTAGTTAAAAAAATCAATATCTGGGATACATGTTTGTTTGAACTTATTGATGATGAGTTTCGTAATTAGGTTTAACTTGAACCTTACAATGTAAATAATTGGCAATTATGAAGTTTCTTTTTTTAATGATTTTAATACTGTGATTCGAAAAATATTTAAAAATAACGTTGTTAATCTTGTGAGGAAATGGATTTGATTAATACATATAAAAAGTTAAATTTAAATCAATTTAATTGATGCATCCAAGGTGTTTGCGAAAATTAAAGCGCGAAAAAGTAACATCATATCACTTTTCCATGAAAAAGTCGTAGTATCTCATTGGGGCAATTAACCATATGCATATAAATGATATTTTTTTTAATTTGAAAATTTTAATATACAAATTCAAACTTTGCATTCAATTTTTACTTCATTGAATCAATTCAATCATCTAAGGTGTTTACAAATATAAAAATGTTTTTGAAAAGTCGTAGTCTCGCTTTGGAGCGTGCAATTAATGAGATGCATACATATGCGTTGTTGGAAATTTAAATATACGAATTCAAACATTATTTTTATCTAAATTTATTTGAATCAATTCAATTGATAGATTCAAAGTGTCTACAAAAATGAAAATGTGAAAAAAAAAAAGTTGCAATATCTTATTTGAGCAATTAATTAGATGCATATGTATGTATATTCGAAAACTTAAATATACGAATTCAAACAGTATTTTAATCTTACATTCAATTCATTTTTTTTTAATCAATTCAATTGATGCATCCAAGGATTTTGTGAAAATGAAAATTTTAAAAAGTGACATTTTATCACTTTTCTATGAAAAAGTCACTGTATCTTATCGGAACAATTAACTAGATACATACATGTGTATTGTTGAAAATTTAAATATACGAATTCAAACCTTATTTTAATCTTGCATTAAATTTATATTTCTTTGAATCAGTTTAATTGATGCATCCAAAGTATTTGCGAAAATGCAAATGTGAAAAAGTCGCAGTATTTCATTGGAGCAACTAACTAGATGCATAGACTGTTTTCAAAAATTTAAATATATGAATTCAAACCTTGTTTTATTGCATTCAATTCAGATTCTTTTGAATCAATTTAATTGATGCATCCAATATATGTGCAAAAATGAGAATGTGAAAAAGTGACATTTTTTTTTCACTTTTCTATGAATGTCATAAACGAGGCGTATATCTCTACATAAATGTCATAAACGACACGCATATCTCTACCCATGGCCTTCAGGTCACAACAGATGAGAGCAATAAGGCAACAAGAGAGAAAAAAGGCCATGCCACTTATATCAAACCCTTGTACCTATGGGACAAAGTTAGAGGTGTCAATCCGGGTGGTCCGAGTTGGGTCGGCCCGCCAACATATGAGCCGGGTAACAGCCCGCGTGAAAAAAAGCCCGTCCGCTACGGGTTTCGGGTTAGCCCACAATTTTAGACTACAATCCAGGCCCGTCCGCTGACCCATCCGGGTATAGCCCATGCAGGTCACGGGTAGCGGTTTATTCCAATTTGGCCCGTATGATGGTATAAATAAAATTATAAAATATAAGTTTTTTCATATTTATAGCAAAAAATATTTTTTTTTGTTAAAGGTAAACTAAGAATTAAATAAAATGATAAATTCATATTTATACCAAGAAATATTTACATAGAATTTAAATTTAACGTGACATGAATTATTTATAACTTTGCAAAGTTAAATTTAACTGGAACAAATAACAACTAAATGCATTTCTAATTACATTATCAAATATTTATAGCATAAATACATCCCAACTAGGTTGGTACCTACTTTTATTATAATTTATAGTTTAAGTATATCCCAACTAGGTTGACACCTACTTGACTATAATATTTAATTTTTTTTCACGGGCCGCGGTTAAGTGCAACCCGCGAAGCCCGCGGGTCACACCTCCTTGACCCGTGAACCGCCCGCTCGGGTCACGGGTCGGCCTGTGATCCAGGATCGATCCGGGCCGATTTTCACGGGTCTGCTCGACCCGTCCGTCTTGACACCTCTAGACAAAGCTTCAATTAACCTGGCAAAAATCTATAATCACTTCCCCTTTGTGAATATCACCACATCAAAGGTGAATCTAGAATGATGCATGTTTGGAGATGCTTCACTAGTCATACTGATACCGACACTAGAACCATCGTTTTGTTTTACAGTTGCCAGCTCTTCTATCAAAGCAATTATTTGCAATCATAAAAACTAGCCAAGTCTAAACTAAAACCACAAATTATTTACACTACAATAAACTAAATAATTGATAAATTTTGCACTTTGAATTCAAAGTAACATCTGAAATCAAGGGAAAGAGCAGGTTGTCCATCACCATTCATAGCACACCAACACTGAATCAAAATAAAATTACATAAAATAATATAGAAAGTGATAAATAGTGATAGTGGGGAAGATGAAGCAAATTGTAATTTGTGCAATTGCAGGTTAAGAAGATACATCAAAAGAAGAAAATCGAAGGAGTTGGGATCAATTATGATAGTACTCAGGGTCGTACCTGTGTTTCGTGGGGGTTGAGGCGAACTTTAAGATTTGGGCTCCTAAGTCATAACAAACAATCCATTTTTTTATTTAAATGAGTCTAACGAAACTAAATTTGTTAACTTTTCAACAATAAAATAACAAATAAAAATAAAATATTCAAGGTTGCAATCAAATAAAAATACGAAGATATTTTAACCAATCACTTAAATATAATCATGAGATTGAGTCATTCAACTACCTTTGTTAGCCACACAATTTACATTATAGGCCAAGAGAGGTCAATTGCCTTCTGCAATCAAAAGTTTTCTTTTGTATTACACTTTCACTTCCTCGTGATGGCTGGACCATGACTTCTCTTTAGAGATTTTGATACTCATCAATACACATTCTACTGTATTAAAGAAAATAGATCATTTTCCACAGACAAAATGTCCAAGCAACATCTGCTTCAATATTAGCTACATGCCTTCTATAGATTGAGAGAATGAAGCAAAATCAGATTTCAATGTTCTATCTTAATCTCCATATATATCAAGTTTATAACATGGGAGATGCACTTAAACTCAGGATGTGTTTTGTCTCCTGCAAGAAATAGTTGGCCACCATCGTTTGACTTAATCCAACTACAGTCAGGCTGCTTTTTAACACCATTCTCTTTCATGTGAACCCATATCTTTTCTGCCTTATCTTTCCTCCCACTAGCTAAGTATATTTCAGCTAGAATCATATACACACCAGAGTTAGAAGGCTCTAATTCCAGAATCTTATTCCCATCAATCTCACCTATAGTGAAGTTATTGTGCATTCTACATGCTCCAAATAATGCTCCCCAAATACTTGCTGGAACTTCTGGTCCTAATACGCCCATCTGATCCAAAATATTAATTGCCTCATTTATAAGTCCAAATATACCCAACAGATCAAGAATACAAGCATAGTTCTCAATTCTTGAGTGAAGAAAATACTCATTTTGCATAATATTAAAGTAATATTTACCATGTTCAACAAAGCCTGTGCAGAAAGGACACCAACAAAAGTTATTTGATTAGGCTTCACATTTGATATTCTCATTTTCTCAAACATATCTATAGCTTGTTCAGCATGCCCATGGTGAGCTAATCCACATATTACAGAATTCCAAGAAATAACAATATAACATCTAAAATAAATGGTCACCAATGCAGAGTCCATATTTCCACATCTAAAATAAATGGTCACCAATGCATTGCTAACGGGGATAAAGCAATCAATCCCCACCTTAATGAACAATTTCATCCTGGCACATACCATCTTCTTTCTTCCGGGCACATACCGATTACCGTCAATGACACAGGCGCACATGCGATTTTCTCTCTCACGGTCAGACCTTCCAGTTTCCACAGGCGACACAGCTACAACTTCTTCTTCCGTCTGGAGTCTGGCCTCTGTGCCATGAGTGTGGAGGAAGTGAAGTTTTAGGTAAAAAGAAAGGACAAAAAATTGGGCCCCTAAAAGATCTGGGCCTGAGGTGGAGGTCTCTTGGGCCTCCCCTCAGGTCCGGCTCTGATAGTACTAAGGTGGGATGAAGATTTCTCTTTGTTATAATGGTTTGGGAGTTTTTGGAATTGAAATCGGGGGTTTTGATTTGAGTTGGGCTTTGGGGGATTAATTTAAGGGAAAATTAGGCCCCCTACGATAAAAAGGAAACTAATTAGAAAAACACACTTAAAATCTAATTATTTCTTTAATCACCGTATAGATTACGCTCTTGATAAGCTTAAATTCATCCAAAACACGGGCACACAATCCCTATTTGATTTTTCATCTTCTAATTCTAATTTTTTACATTTGTTTCTGAATTGATTTACACTAACCACCCCTCACCATTGTTTTATGTGGTGCCCCCTTCCATAAAGCTCAGAGCTTCCATCGTCGTTGACTTCTCGTGGAACTTCGCCATCAAACAAGGTGGTGCTACAGAACTACTACTTCAAGTTAAAGACCTTTCCACCGTAATTGTCAACTCCAAACAACATATTCTCAAATTCATCCAAAACACAGGCAGACCAACCAGCTTCGATTTTTCAAAGGGATTTTTGGTTCTGATAGAAATAAAATTTTCTGGTCTAATAGCTCGAAGAGCACCCTGTTTGCGGCATTATATGATCTTATCGTTACATTAATACGAGATATTTTCATGATTGTCCATGGAGAACGTGGAGGTTCTATACTGAGAAAAAATATTTTGGCAGATATACTGCAAATATGTTCTACATCTTTTCAATTGAACGATCCGAATCAGGTCACCAGTACACCATATTGTTTTTAATTTTTTTTTCATTTGTCTTAATTCCATGTTTGTTTGACTATTTTTGTTTTTTTTGTTTCGATTGTTTTCAGATTGATATCTTTGGGTTCCTTAATATGAGTGGCTTGTATGGTCAATTTGGTTGGCAGAGTGAAATCGGAGATAAATTGCCAAATTTGCAATTTGGCTTGGGGATGTTCTTGTTCATAGTTATACTTGAAGATTTTGTTCATGGAATAGCTGGATTTTGGTCATTCGTGCAAATATGGTGGACAGAATTATTCCATATGTACATCATTTTTTATATTATATATGAGAAGTGAAGAATTGGGTTTGTGCTAGGGAGGCAGAGTGAAGATTACATATGATGTTTTGTATTGGGTTCTTTGATTGCATTGGGATTGGGATTAGGATGCCTTAAAACATATATCTTATTATGTGTTTGACACTTTTTTAATCTTTGTCATTGTTACTTTTTTTGGATTTTTCTCACTCTTTTCTTTAATGTATGTCACTTTTTACCTGTTACTTTCTTAAAATTTATATCACTCTTTTGAATGACAAACATCAGTTTTAATAAAAGTTGTATATCACATTTTAATAAAAAGTGACCTTTTTTTTAAAAAAAAGTGACACAATGTCACTTTTTTTAGTGACAAACACAATGTCAATTTGGTGAGTCACTTTTTTTTTTTTTTTTGTCACTTTTTTTAGTGTTTATATATAACTTTTTTCAGTCAATTTCTTGATTTCTATCACTTTTTAGTGACAAATATCAATTTTTAATAAAAAAAGTGACACTTAACTTTAAAAGTGACAGTAATTCATTTTTTTATTGTCACTTTTTTTTTTAACATATTCAACATGTAGATTGGCTTGAACGTGGTGATTATTTTAAAAACATGATTCCTGGTGTTACACAAATAGATAGTGCTATTTTGGTATTTGTCACTTTTTTTTTTTAGTTTTGTCACTTTTTTAAAGTTTGTGTCACTTTTTTAAAAAAAAATTAAAAAAGTGATAATTTTTATAAAAAAAGTGATATTGTGTCACTTTTTAATTTTACACAGTATTTTTTACTTTCTAAAAACTTTTCATATGATTTTTCAAAACATCCCTAATTTTAAGGGTATTTTTGTAAGTAGCCCTTAATTTAAAAGGTATTAATTATGTTATTAAAGGTTATAATTAGTTAACGGGGTATTATTCAATTTCCTTAATTTTGGAGGGTAATGGCCCTAATTTTCCCCTTTTTATTTATATATAAACTTTTGTGACATTTAACTACAAATTGATATAAGAATTTTGAATCACAATTTAATTAATCCTTTTTCATAGAAAATTGGGAGAAACAATATAAAAAGAAGAGAAAAATGAATGAAAACAAATATAGTCAATAGAAGAAAAATTATATATTTTTTTAATCATAACTCTTAAGGTTCATGGAAGGAAAGAGAAAAGAGAAATAATGAAATGATTAAAAAAAAATTATTTTGCTATCTCCCAGAATCTTGGGATGAATGAGAGACGAATTTTGAAATTTTATTTTTGTAATTTCAGTTTAAAGTTAGTATCCTAGAAAATCTAATAATATTTTGAATACTTCATGACTTACAGAGACGTTTAAAAAATTTTAATTGACTACAACTTAACTTTTAAAGACTTCTAAAAGTCTTAATTGAATATATCAATATTTTCGAAGAATCATCAAAGGTCTGCAATTATTACCCTTAAGTTTTTTAAATTCTGAAAAAAATTTAGGAGTCCATATTTAATAAACCTCTTTAATCTAAACGAAACACGGAAATGTTTGTCTAAATAGAGGGAAGATAAGTCCAAAGGATCACAAGTTGAATTAATGAACCAAATGAATAGAAATTTAGCCCAGGTTTGATTCCCATTATTAAAAAATTCATTTTTTTTTCAAAATTATTTTCATTCATATATTCTCGCAGAAACATATTTTACAAGTAAATCAATTTTGTTTTTTATATATTTTTTAACAATACAATCTTCAAAAATTCTCTATTACAAAACTTACTTTCAATCAAAAATAAGGATCAAGCACATCCTAAGAAAACTATTCATTTTTTTTATTTTTTATTTTTAATGGAGGGAAAACACAAGATAATATTAAAACAATGTTATTGTTATTATCATCAGTGTTCTCATAAAATTATTTTTAATAGGTTAAAAGTTTCTGAAAATTTATGAAATCGACTCTTGTTATACAAACATTTTTAATGAAATATGCATTCTGTTGTTATGATATATAATTTACTTAAGATACTTCAAGGATAAAGTTAACGGACAATCAAACAATAGTTCCTTCAATTATTGTTTGTTGAACATGATCTTGGAAATGAGACTTTAATCCTCAAAATAAGAAATTAATTTTCATTTGAAGATTAAACCCAAATGCATGGTGAATCTTAGAAAATCATTTGAGATTATTGGTGTTTCATTTTGAATCCTCACACATAAGGGTGCGATGATAACCTTGAAAGAGTTTTCAATAACCTAGCTAATTGCTTCATCCCTTAGATCTTCTCCCTTGTGCTCTCAAGGTATCTTTCCTCTTGTAAGAAAAATAGAATAGGCATAAATTCAATCATTAGCCAAATGTGCCCTTAGAAGAGCATATTTATAACTCAACTTAGAGTTCCATATTTGCAGTAATTCCCTTGGACTTTATTGTAGTAGACCAATTAAGTCACACACCTTTTTGGAGTCAAGAGAGGGACCCAATTGGACTCATAAGATTCAAGCTCCAATAGATGTTTCTAATTGGGTCAACTCTTGACTAATTGAGATACATCTATTAATTCCGACTTACTCTACCAAAAGGCTAAAATTGCACTCTTGAGTCAAGTGAAAGTTATGGAAGTCAATTATGATTCGATAACAATATCCTTTGACTACCATTCCACAAGTCAACCCCCGTTTGACTATCAATATGTTGAAGTCGACAAAATGACAGTTTTGCCCTTCAACATGTATTACCCTTTAAGTCCCATTTCATAAGGCGAATTCGTTGTGATCACATCACAACACCAAGTCCAATAATCTCATCGTCGAACTACTGAGCTCAGGTTCAATTCCCTTTAGAAAATATCTTAGAGTGATGATCGTCTCATGATGATGACTAACGAATTCCACTATTGCATTATATGATCTCTAACCACTTCGTCCAAATTCCCAAAGTACCGAGATCGATCTTCTAATTAAGACTTTACTCATCGGTACCTCAAAGAAGTTAAACTAGTAATTAAAGGTACATTACTTGCTCAGGATTTAGGTGACTTGTTCGATAATCGAGTGGTGTCTCATTTCGAACGGTCACAAATGAGTCATCCACGTGATCTCGTTCAATGTGTTTCAAAAACACATTATTGTTCTTATTCACAGATCTAGACAAATCTTAAATCTTAATAAGAACAATGCAATCTTATCAACATAAAGCGTCCAACTTCATGTACCGATTGTGAACAACATACTTTGATTATATATAACGAATTGTGTCTCACTATACCCAAACCGTCGAGTATACAATTTGTTATATTTCATATAATCATGGAACCTTAGGTTATTATCGTAAATTCTAATACGCGAGTAAAGAAATGTTAATTCATAATGTCATTACAATATACTCTCTATAAAATGGCATCAAACTGACAATCTCCCACTTGCCCTTTTAAAGTATATGTGTCCACTGCCAAATATACTATGTCAAGTTTCAAAAGAAACCTTTTGAACCATACAACCTCTATAGCAGCTACATACTTTGCCTCCATGGTGGAATCAGCAATACAAGATTGCTCAATACTCCTCCATACCACGACTCGACCTCCCAGTGTAAATACTGAACCCGATGTGGACTATCTAGAGTCACGATCGGTTTGAAAGTCAGAATCAGTATACCCAATAGGATTTAGATCACGTCCTGAATAGACGAGCATATAGTCTCTCGTTCTCTGAAGGTACTTGAGTATATGCTTCACCGCTATCCAATGTTCTGGCCTTGGATTAGATTGATAACTACTAACAATACCCACAACATGACAAATGTCCGGTTTAGTGCAAAGCATAGCATACATGAGACTTCCCATGTCCGAGACATAAGGAATCTTCTTCATGTAATCTATCTATGTCGGAGAGAATGCTCATTAGATAGATTAATTCCATGTCTAAAAGGGAGTAGTCCCCTTTTGGAATTCTGCATTGCAAATCTAGATAATACTTTGTCTATGTACGAAGCTTGGGATAGTGCTATCCTTCTGTTTTTCCTATATTGCAAGATACGGATTCCAAAAACATAACTAGCATCTCCCAAGTCCTTCATATCAAGTTGCTGTGACAACCATTTCTTTACGGATGACAATGTCCCTACATCATTTCCGATGAGTAGAATGTCATCCACATAAAGAATCAAGAAAACTACTTTATTTCCTTGCATACGCTTGTATACATAAGGTTCATCCAAATTTTGGTAAAAAACAAAGGTCTTAATGGTTTGATCAAATCTGACATTCCATAACCTAGACGCTTGCTTAAGTCCATAAATGGACCATTGCAACTTGCAGACTTTCCTTTCATGGCCTTTTCTTATGAACCCCTTAGGTTGCATCATGTAGATAGTCTCGTCAAGATGCCCATTCAAAAATGATGTCTTAACATCCATTTGTCAAACCTCATAATCATAATGAGCGGCAATGGATAAAAGGATTCGAATAGATTTAAGCATGGCAACCGATGAGAAGGTTTCCTCATAATCGACACATTCTCTTTAGGTAAAACCCTTGGGCACTAGCCTTGCTTTGAAGGTTTCAATCTTCCCATCTATACCTCTTTTCCTTTTATAGACCTACTTGCACCCTATAAGGTTGACCCATTAGGTGCATCCACAAGATCCCAAACCTTGTTGGAATACATAGATTCCATTTCTGAGTTCATGGTAAATTATCATGATTCAAAGTCTACATCCTCTGTTCCCATCCTTAAACGAGATGAGATTTTCTTCTTGTTCAGTAGAGATCGCTTGATAGGACTCTCTATAGAGCAAGTATCTAGAAGGTGATCTAACAATCCTTCCACTACGAGTAATGATTGAAGGTGCCTGATTGTCCAGTTTGACTGAAGATCCTTCCTCTCCTCCCACTTCTTGGTCATGTCCTTGTTCAGGAGCAACCTCCTCATAATCCCCATCGTGATGGGTATATAGAGGTACATTAACGGGTGCCTCGTTCCCTACTACCTCTGGATCTCTCATGAGGTACTATAGGCATCATATGCTCACTTTCCTCATTAGTGACCATAGGTTCCGTAGGAGGTTCCAAGTCATAACTATTTGATTCTATGCGGAAATTTGGAATCGAGTTATTTAAACCATGTTCTAGTAGCTCTTCCAATAGAATCTTACTAGTAGACTTGTGTTCTTCTATGTACTTGTCTTCTAAGAAGGGTGCATTTGTATTAACAAATACCTTCTTATCTAGAAGACTATAGAAGTAGTAACATCCCGTTCTTTTTAGATATCCTACAAAGAGACAAACCTCTGATCTTGATTCCATCTTATCCGTCTTTCCCTTTACCATCCGAATATGGTGTAAATTAGGCTTGCGCCCATACCATAATTTAAGAAACGTCATGGGAACTGACTTAGACAATACTAAATTCAAGATATAAATGGTTGTTTGTAGTGCATATCCCTAAAAGAAAATAGGCAATGAGGAAAAAAACTCATCATTGATCTTACCAAATCCAAAAGAGTTAGATTTCTCCTTTTCGATAAGTAGATCTTAAACTCTTGAGACATATATTTGCCACCTCGATCGGATCGAAGAACCTTGATACTCTTACCCTATTGTTTCTCAACTTACATCCGAAACTCCTTGAGTTTCTCCAAAACTTCAGATTTATAAGACATAAGGTATATGTATCCAAAACTAGAGTAATCATCCGTAAAGGTGATGAAGTACTCAAATCCACCTCTAGACCGAGTACTAATAGGTCCACAATCATCGAAGTGTATCAATTCCAAAACTTCTTTAGCTCTTAGTTCTGTAGCCTTAAAAGGCCACTTGATCATCTTTCTTTCTATAAAAGATTTACATGTTGGTATAGATTCCACCTCTGACTTTTTTAGAGGTCCATCCTTTACCAATCTTTGGATCCTATTAGATTAATATGACCTAACTTAAGATGCCATAAGAGAGTTTCATTGGTACTAGACGATCTATCTCTATCCTTAGTAGTAGTAGTGATATGTGTAGAGCCTATCATAAGACTTAAGACATAGAGACTATTAACCATATGACCCGAACATATAACGAAATTATTCAACTTGATAACCACCATAGAACGGCTAAAAAGTTATGAATAATCAACATGATATAAAAAGTGCAACGGAAACCAGATTCCGTGTAAGTTCGGAAACATAATAACAGTCATCTAAAATCAAATCTCTACGATTCTCAAATGGTACCAAACAACTTTAGCGGATACTACTACTCGTATGCCGACTGTAAAAGTCTACTTCCCTTTACTGAGGTACTTGGTTTCCTGGAACCCCTACAAAAAAATTGCAAACATGAGTAGTGGCCCCAGAATCTACAATCCAGGTCCTAGTAGAATCAACCACTAATCATGACTCAATGAATAGGGCATTGCCTTTACCTTGCTTCCCCTTAGCTAGGTTATCCGGGAAATTCCTCTTCCAATGTCCCTTTTTGTTGCCATCTTACCTTTTGTTTGCCCTTTCCCTCTTGATTCCTTCTTTTCCACTAGAAGGCTTATGATAGAGTATCCGGCTGTTACAATCAAGGCATTTCCATTTCTGGCCTTAAGAACAGTTTCAACATTTTGAAGCTCTTTCATTAATTCTATCAGAGACATGTCCATCTTCTGTAGATTATAATAAACTATAAACTGTGAGAACATCTCAGGGAGAGTCTCAACTGTGAGAAAGCTTATGATAGAGTATCCAGCTGTCACAATTAAGGCATTTCCATTTCTAGCCTTAAGAACAATTTCAACATTTTGAAACTCTTTCATTAATTCTATCAGAGACATGTCCATCTTCTGTAGATTATAATAAACTATAAACTGTGAGAACATCTCAGGGAGAGTCTCAATGACCATGTCAATCTGTGTCTTGGAATCAATGTTAGCTCCTAAAACTTCTGCAGCATTGAAGTGACCAATCATGGTTAACATATGGTCCCTCGCAGATGTGCCTGGTTTCATGCGCGTGTTCATAATTGCCCTAAAGGAAGCTAGCCTAGCTTGTCGGCTTCGATGCCCAAACATCTCTTGAAGACTTTTCATTATGTTAAAAGCAGTTTCGATATTCTGATGTTTCTGTTGCAACACTTTTGACATGGATGCTAAAATGTAGCAACGAGTCATCTCATTAGAATGATGCCACTTTTCATATGCGGCCTTTTGAAATTATGTGAAATTATTTTTAGGGACTTCGGGACAAATTTTATTCAGCACACATTTGTGTTTTTCGGCGATAAGAACAGTGTTAAGATTTCTTTTCCAGTCAACGTAGTTTTCTCCCACAAGTTGATTTTTGTTAAATATAACTGATGATGGATTGAGCGACATTGTTATGAAAAATTAATGATTCACTCATTAATTAAAATGACAATAATCTTTGTATGATGCATGTATGAGTATGCGAATATAGACATCAAGACTATATTTTTAATCAAAAAACCTTAAATCCCACAATTTTAAACATACCATCTATAGGAGGTCAATGTAGTTGACGGCAAAGTTGGGACCCTCCCACTCATTTTACTGAGCTAGGCATCTAATGCCACAATATAATGAGGATTGATTATTTATTTGGCCTATGAATAATTTTGTCGGAACATTCTATAGGAAGTCCTCAAAAAAAAAAAAAAAAAATTCATACATATGTGTAATAACCTTCGTCAATAATTTTAAAAATATCTGAAATAGGTGAGATGTTATCTATAGGATAATCATCCCATTATTTCATTTTAAAATTTTCTATTACAAGATCCAATTTCAGTTAATCTAAAATAACATCGTTTTCCTATAGGGAGACCGATGTAATTTGATACTTAACATACGCATTTTAATAACAAATTGGATGACGGAGGAATCCACGGGGTTTATACATGCCTATAAATCATCTCTCACTTATTATTTTTATATAATGAGTTTTCATTAATAATTACTCGGTCAAATATTAACAATTATAATGGCACAAAATTATTAATAATAATTTTTCCATCACTTCTAATTATTTTAGAGTAATAAAAAATTATTTAATGCAAATGCATATGATTTTAGTGCACCGGGTGGTGTTACATTTAATCTACATGACATATAATAATCATACATCAATTCATCATCTATAAAGCGATAAACGTAATAATTAAATGAATGATAATCACTTATGGCCCATCCTAATAATTAAAATTGCAACAAGAATTAAAGTAATCAATTGGGCTACATTCCAGCCCAATTCTTCAATTTCCTTATAGTCCAATCCATGCTTCCAAATGTAGGCCAATTTAATTTTGAGTACCAATTTTAAGAAAACATTAAGGCCCTTATCCAATAAGGTTAGCCCAAGAATTCAAGAAAAGCCCAAAAATCAAAATTGAACCCTAATAGCAAAACCCTAGCAAAAACATTTTATACCACACTCCACCACCCTACCGGTGGCGGCGACAACCTCAAACGAGACTGCCACCGTCGTCGCCACCGGGCAACGGTGTTAGCTGCTGCCACACAGCAACCGTGTGCTGCTGTTGCCTCGCGAGGCAGCAGCCGTTGCTGGAAACAGCAGCAGCTGTGTGCTATTGCTCCCAGCAGCACTGACTACTACCTCTCACGAGGTAGCAGCCGCTGCTGGAAACGGCAGCAGCCGTGTGTTGTTGCTGCCTCGCGAGAGGCAGCAGCCGCTGCTGGAAAACGGCAGCAGCCTTGGCTATCACCATTTTGTGGTACAAAATGTTTTTTTACTTTTCTTGTTCATACACTTTCATCTTCATGCTCTTCTTCCAACAATAAAAATTTCATACAACGGTTTTACATCTCCAAAATACATATGAATAAAAAATTAGTGCCTTATGGCTTACAATTTTCTGGTAGAAGAACAATAATAAATGAAATACAACAATATGAAGCAAAAATCTAGGGCCAAAAGTGATTAAATATAAACATAAACATCTCATTCAATATATAAAGTAATATATGAAGAAATAACATGTCAAATTAAATATCCTAACACCACCCATACTAAAAATACATTTTAAACTCGGATTTAAAATAAAACATTAATCCTATTCAAGGATTTCGATAACCATGTCACTATACCATTTCTTGGAAACGAGACTTTAATCCTCAAAATAAGAAATTAATTTTCCTTTGAAGATTAAACCTAAATGTATGGTGGATCTTATAAAATCATTTGAGATCATTAGTGTTTTATTTTGAATCCTCACACATAAGGGTGATATGATAACATTGAAAGAGCTTTCAATAGCCTAGCTAATTGCTTCCTCCCGTAGATCTTTTCCCTTGTGCTCTCAATGTGCCTTTCCTCTTGTGAGAAAAATGGAATAGGCATAAACTCAATCATTAGCCAAATGTGCCCTTAGAAGGGCATATTTATAACTCAACTTAGAGTTCCATATTTGCACTAATTCCCTTGAACTTTATTGTAGTAGACCAATTAAGTTACACACCTTTTTGGAGCCAAGAGAGGGTCCCAATTGGACTCACAAGATTCAAGCTCCAATAGATGTTCTTAATTAGGTCAACTCTTGACCAATTGAGATACATCTATTAATCCCGGCTTACTCTACCAATAGGCCAAAATTGCACTCTTAAGTCGAGTGAAAGTTGTGGAAGTCAATTATGATTCGATAAGAATATCCTCCGACTACCATTCCACAAGTCAACCATCGTTTGACCGTCAATATGTTGAAGTCGATAAAATGACTGTTTTGCCCTTCACCATGTATTACCCTCTAAATCCCATTTCATAAGGCGAATCCGTTGTGATCACATCACAACACCAAGTCCAACGATCTCACGTCGAACTACTGAGTTTAGGTTCAATTCCTTTTAGAAAATATCTTAGAGTGACGATCATCTCATAATGATGATTAACGAATTCCACTATTGCATTATATGATCTCTAACCACTTCGCCCAAATTCCCAAAGTACTGAGATTGATCTTCTAATTAAGACTTTACTCATTGGTACCTCAAAGAACTTGAACTAGTAATTAAATGTACATTACTTTCTCAGGATTTAGGTGATTTGTTCGATAATCGAGTGGTGTTTCATTTTGAGCAGTCACAAATAAGTTATCCACATGGTCCCGTTCAATGTGTTTCAAAAACACATTATTGTTCTTATTCATAGATCTAGACAAATTTTAATAAGAACAATGCAATCTTATCAACATAAAGCGTCCAACTTCATGTATCGATTGTGAACGACATATTTTGATTATATATAACGAATTGTGTTTCACTATACCCAAACCGTCGACTATACAATTTGTTATATTTCATATAATCATGGAACCTTAGATTATTATCGCAAATTCTAATATGCGAGTAAAAAAACGTTAATTCATAATGTCATTACAATATACTCGCTATAAAAGGGCATCACACTAACACATGATACATCCAATTTTTAATATACTCTTACTATTTACGAGAGTGTAGAAATCTAATAAGAAAAATCATCTTTTTTATGAAACACATAAATAATTAAATGATTAATCATCAATTTTTACCATTGGTCGCAAATTGCTCACTCAAAACCAAAATGTTATTGGTTGTTCACTCACTTTTGTATAGCGTTATCCATTCATAATCCATCTCAATTTTGTTTGTCCACTTGTGCAAAAAAAGAAAAAAAAATTCATGTGACGGATCAAAATTCCATGTAGAAATAAATGGGGTTAGATTTTGAGGGTTAATTAAATGAGTAATCATTATTCTTTACTTTTGGTTGCTTAATCAAAAATAAAAGTTTATTGGTTGCTCGCTCTCTTTTACACAACATTGCACATCCATCATCCATCTCAATTTTATTTTTTACAGTTTGACATTTATATATGATTTTTTAATTGATCTTTGCAAATTACTTTTATCCATTCTATTTTCTTCATTTTTTGCTTTCGATTTTATTTTTCAGTCTGTTTATATTATTTTTGTGATTTTGATTTTACGAAATTCTCATAAAATTGTTGTCTTCATAAAGTATACTTAATTTTTTATATTGCTTTAGTGGTAACCACTAACTAATATTCTGAAAAATTTTTTAATTTTCGATAACAAAAGAAACAAACAAAAATAGAAAATGAAAGGAAGTTCAAGTGTCTTTTACTATTGGGTCCGAAAAATATATGAGTTTTGAAAGTTTGGGAATTGATAGGAAGCTTTATGTTCGATATGACTCTTCATCCGCTCTCTAATTCTCCATCCCGTAAACCACAAAATAAAAATTTATTTTATCATAAAAATAGGAAAACAAATTCAAAAAAAATTTAAAAGAAACATTAAGTTGAAGGAATTTGTTAATGAAAATCAAACAAATTCCTAGAAGAAATAATAAATGAAAATTAATAAAGAAAAAAATTAGTTCGAGAAATATAATGTGCTTGTTTGTTTCCCATTTTAATAAGTTTTTGGACCATTGGCAACTCAAGTTACTCAACAACCGTCTTTTTTAACTTAGTATCTCGTAATGGGACCCATTTCAGGAAGGCAATGATCATATAATGCATTCTGGGTTGAAAAAATAAAAACAAACAGGTGCAATATATTAAAAATGAGAGAAATAAAAATCATATAAACAGGCTGCACATTAAAAAATTGATGATTAATCGTTTTATTAATTCGATGAAACGTGTTTTTATAAGTAGGATGTGAACAAGATTAAAGATTACCACTTTTTTAAATCTTGGGACTCTAATTCAAAAGTTATTATCTTATTTGAAAGGGTAAGAGTGGTACCATAAACTTAAGGAGGACTAGAAGAAAAAGAAAAATAAAAAGCAAAATAAAAAAATCTTCAAGTACTTGGAATTTTTTAAAAAAAATTGGTACCAACGTTGACGTGATCGAACTTAGGTCCCTCCTGCTTATATGCAACGTTTTGTAATTGACGAGTGTGTTTTTTACTCACAAGTTTTATACAAATTTAACTTAACGGTTGGCTAAATTTTATGATAATAGTACGTTTTTGATGTGTTTGCTAGTATTGTTTTAAATGTATGGTGAGGTGGTGTAAAAGGGATGTTGAAGTTTACAAACAAGCCAAAGTCAATAAAAAGAAGCAACAAAATGGCGCCATACTCGGAGCGCCCAAGCATAGGAAAAGAGAAAAAAATACAGTAATCAAGCTCCTAGGCACTGTGCTGGCCCAGAAGGTAACTTTTTTACAAAGATGCAATGCCTAGCACTTAGGCATTGCTTGGAGAGAATGTATAGGAGAATATAAATAGAAGAAATGAGGAAATTTTAAGGGTTCCGAACACTGAGAAAGCAAATATTAACGAGAGATCGAAGAGCAAGATTGAAAGGAGGAAATCATCAAGGAATTCAAGTTTGAAACGATAATTTCATCTATGTCACCATATAGGAAAGTAGTTTTAACATCCAATTGATCAAGTTCCCATTTAAAATGAGCAACTAAGGCAAGCAAACATCTAACAGTGGAATATTTCACAACATGAGAGAAAATTTCAGTATAATCAACGCCTTCTTTTTGTGTAAAACCTTTTACAACAAGCCTAACTTTGTATCTAATGATTTTACTATCTCTTTCCCCCTGTTTTATTTTGTAAATTCACTTACAATCAATTAATTTCTACCCTTTAGGCCTCTCAACAAGTTCCCATGTCTTGTTTTTCAAAAGAGAAGACATTTCATCTTCCATGACAACAATCCAATTTTTACGTTCCTTACATATTATGGCATCATCATAGGAGTATGGTTCATTTTCAAAACGTTCTTGATAAGTGAAAAATGAGACAAAATCATCACAATCAAATCTAGTAGATGGTTTGATTTGCCTCATTTCCCTATCCCTTGTGAGCTAATACTCATGAGTAGGGAAAGCAGCAGAATCATATTCAGAAGTTTGATCAATTTCTTGATCAACTTCAGTTTCAAGTGAAGTGTCAGTCCCATCTACTAGAGGTACAGAATTTGCATATTCAGTATGAGGAGACTCCACCTCAATTTGAACACCCTTATCAGTCAAACTTTTATCTTTTCCTTCTAAATATGACATTAAGGACTCATTAAAAACAACATCCTTTTTAACAATCACTCTATACCCCTTTTCATGTTTAACCTACAATATATATCATTTAACATGTTCATCATAACCCGAGAAAACACATTTAAAGGATCTATGTTCTAATTTTCCAACATTTTGATGAACATAAGCAGCACATCTAAACACTTTTAAATGAGAATAATTTTACGGTACCATCAGACTAAACAGATTCAGGCACATCAAAATTCAAAGCTTTAGTAGAACTTCTATTAATAAGATATGCAGCAGTTTTAACAGATTCTTCTCAAAACATTTTAGGCAAACCAGAACCAAGTAGCATACATCTTACTTTATTTAATAGTCCTATTCATTCTTTCAGCTATTCCATTTTGTTGAAGAGTATAAGTAACAGTTCTATGTCTCATAATTCCACTTTCTTTACATGAGTTATTGAATTCATCATTACAAATTTTCAAACCATTGTCAATCCTCAAAAGTTTAATTTTGTGTTTAGTCTGATTTTCAATTTGAGTTTTCCAATTTTAAAAAATTGAAAAAAATTTCATCTTTAGTTTTTAGTAAGAAAATCCTGATTTTTCTAGAATAATCATCAATGATCAACAAAAAATATTTAAAATCAGACAGAGTACAGACAGTAGCAGGACCCCACAAATCAACATGTAAATATTCCAAAATTTGTTTGGATTTATGAATCCTATTAGGAAAAGACAGTTTGACTTGTTTACTCATAATGCATTGCTCACAAGAACCAAAATCACCAAAATTTTGTTTTCTAAAAACTCTTTTTGTTTGTAAAAAAATTAAAGCCCTTTTTCCAATATGACCAAGTTTAAGATGCCACAATTTAGTAGTGTAAAATCTTCAAACACAGCAGAAGTAGTTAAACCAAGCAAAGGTTTGGCTTTCAAAAAATAGAGACCATGTCTCTTAAGGATGCTTATGATTAAATCATTGCCCCTAAGAATTTTATTGTGTCCTTGACCCATGTTTATGTTAAACTCCATATCATCTAACATATCTAAGGACACCAAGCTTCTCTTCAAGTCAGTTATGTACCTAACTTCCTTTAGAAACAAAACTTTTCCATTTTCCAACAACAGTTTTATAGTCTCTATTCCTTTTACTTTACAAGTTTAGTTATTTCCCATTATTACTTGCCCTTCAGCAACCCTTTTAAAATTAACAAAACAATATTTAATAGGGCACATATGGAAAGAACAACCTGAGTCTAAAATCTATTCATCGCTCAGTTGTTTTTCCATGTTCACAAGGACCAAACCAAAATTAGACTTAGCCTTATTATAAACCAAGGCATTACTCCTTTCATCAAACTTATTATCTTTCAAATCGTTTTTCTTTTTGAAACAATCTTTTGCAAAATGACTCAGTTTTTCATAGTAATAGCATTTCTTACCTTTAGCATTAGCTTTGGACTTATGCTTGTCATTGGATCTATTTTTATTTTCAGAAAAAAGGTTTAGGATGAAAATTTGATTTGCCAAAGGATTTCCCTTTCACATGCAGACTATCTCCAGTATGATTATTACTAGAATCAGATTTTAGCTCAGTGGCCTTATTTCTTAAGAAATTTATTATAACATCAGTGGTAAGTTCTTCCCTACCATATTCTAAAGCCACCTAGATGTCCTTTTCACTTACGGAGTTTAACAGGACTACAGCTATCTGTTCTTTTGAAAGTTTTTCATCACAAGTAGCCAAGTCTTGGGTAAGTTTTGTAAATCTATTCAGGTTTTCATCCAAATCAACATAATGATCCATTTTGAAAGAAAAGAATTGTTTTAACAAAAAAAATACTTATTTGGAGTAGATTTAGTCACATACTGGGCATAAAGTTTGGCCCACAGTTCAGATGAAGTTTTAGTCTCACAAATACATCTTATCAAATTTTCAGGCAAGTATAAGAAAATGGTACTCCATGCAACTTCTTCAAGTTCAGACTTCTTTGTAGGAATCATATCAGTAGACCAACTATTATCTATGGCCTTCACACATGTCATTTGCATTAAAATAGCCCTCCTTTTTTGACTATATAAAGTAAACTTAATTTTTCCATCAAATTAACTAACTTCAAATTTTGCAGAGGCCATAGTTTTAAAACAAGTAAAACTTACAAACAAAATCCACTTAATGCAAGTATGCAAAGAACAGTAAGAGTACAGATATGTGTTAATTAGAGATTCATAGTAGTACACACAGTAAACAAAGAATTTTAAATATAAAGCACAGTCAGAGAACATACAAAATCTTTGGAATTCTAAAGACGTCACAACAACATAGATCACAGAGAAAACTATGTTTCACATATCTCTCGTGCAATACTCTCCAGGTGTACACACATTCTTGATTAATCTCGGATTCCCAAGGCCTCACAGAAGCCTTTGAACAAAGACCAAAATCAAGGGGGTATTCTTAGATCAAGGGAAAAAATCAAGAAACCCTAATATCTTGAATGTGATTTAACAAAAGTTTAGAAAGATCTCACCTAACGAGTTTAGAACTCGATATTTTGCAATTTTGCTTCACAGCAATTCCAAAAATTAGTAGCCTTATCAAATCAGCCTTTCTGCTTCAAGATCTAAGTAATTTGCTCCATTTCCAATGTCTCTAATACCACTGATAGGCTAGGACACATGATATTAGATCAAGAATAGAAAGTATAAAGCTTGTCCATTAAAAATAAAGTGCAGAATTTAAAGAACACAGTCGATATGTTTCGGCTTAAGCTCTGGAGGTTCGATGACCACATCCAACATCTACATTCCCCGTTAAGCATTCAATATTATGGATTATGCTTGATTCCACTATAAAGTCCAAAATGGCAACAAAGGTTACAAGAATGTTCAAAACTATCACAAAGAAATCACAAGAACACTTATCTCTCACAGTACAGTAGCTTATTCACACGAATCATAAAGAATTGAACAATAAACCAACAAAACCAATTGCACAGCCGCACGAACAATTTCACACAGACATTTATGCAAAATACCACCACAAAGGAATCACTCTATTACATAGCACCACCTCAAATCAGGGATTTGATTTGGATTTACAGTAAGATCTCACAAATAAGAGATAAAGCTTTCAAATGGTGCAAATAGAGAGAGAGAGAGAGAGAGAGAAATGAATGAAAACTCTAGCCAAAATGACTCTTTGAGAGATAATGCCAAATGAAATGGCATTATAAATTAGAATCATCCATAAGCCAATCCAACTGCCACAATCAATGATAGGAATGTAAAATATGCATTTTATATCTTTATTTAATGCGCTCATATGACTATTTTTTACCTAAATGTACTTAGTATTCTCATATCTTGGTTTATGTGGTAATTCGATGGATATGACGTAATTTGGAAGAAATAAGGGGAAATTGACCAAAATGAAATAAAGCAAAAGTTCAGGAACTAAAGTACAAATATTCAAAAGTTTTATCGAACCTCGTAATGAATACTTGAGAGTGTTAGATGCCAATTGGATAAAGAAGAAAGTCAAATAGATGAAATACAATCAAAGTATTATCAAATATCAACTTTCAGACGAAAAAGTTATACATCGATTTTCAGCTCCTATTGAGACCTATTTTTGACATGGAAAATAATCTAATTGGGAGATGATATCTGAATCCATGTTATATCCCTTTTAGTTAGCTTTCCAACGCATCTTGAATCACCTCAATTGGATATTGGTAGAGAAAGGTATGGCCAAAATACTAAAAGTTGTCCGACGGAAAAAATGACAAAGCCATGCGATCGCATGACACAAATACCATGTGGTCGCCTACTCTTTTACTGAGAATTGGGAGGCTGGAAACTGCATAACCATGTGATTGCATGGTTTATAACCTTGCGGTCGCATGGTAGTAACCGTTGACGCGAATTTTCATTTTCCTAAATTATGTCAACTACCTATGGAAACAACTATAAATACATATTTTAAAACCCTAGAACACAATCAGAACGTACAGAACACCTCCAAACTCCATTCTTAATTATTTTCTCTCTTAAATTCATGAATTGTAACTAAACTTTTATACTTTGTCGAAGGAAACGGAAGCCTCGAAACCACATATTGTGAGATCTAAATAGTTTTTCTTATTATTTGATTTATATTTTGAGCATTGAATGTTCTTCTACATTTATTTCTATGATTTGTTGTTGTAACAATCTACGCTAAGTTAAATATCAAATCCGTAATTGTTTGATCCCTTTAACTTGTGAAACACTAGGACTAGATGATTTTCTGCGATAGAGGTTATTGAATCTTAAGAAGGATGTTTAAATAGATTGAATGCAATTGATGGTTTTTGTGTTATCTAGTTCATTGATTTCTCTATTGTATAAAGTTATTATTAAATTGAATCTTGAGCACTGATTTGAGGTTATTTAATAATTATGGTTAATTATAACGTTAATTTCTAACTAACTAAAAATAAGGAGAGATGGAAAAATAATTTCAACAGTGAATATTCAAAATATGAATTGAATTATCATTGCATCTATGATCAATTGTGGATCTCCGATGGTGAATGTGGACTTAGACCAAGGTTAATCTTTTGATTGTTTTTGTTAATTTAATATTTATTGTTAATAATTGGATTATTTACAATTGTTTGCATACAAAAACCCCTCAATCATTGTACGAAGCATAAAATATTGAATTACACACTTTTCGTGGGATCAACTCTTCTATTACTACATTAGTTTTAGAGGTTTAAGACTATTTTGGGTGCCTATGACAGCACACCAATCAGGCCGCATGTCAACCATCCAGTGACAACTTTGATTAAGTGAAGTTGTACTTTCAAGAAACATGCTTTTGCCAAATTTATGGGAGCATCCAATTGAAACCGGTTCAAATCCAACACAAGATATATGTATCCATTCATGAATGAAAAGATTGCTTTAACTTCCCATATCTTTTGTTGGCATATCCCACTTATTAATAGCACCGCTGAAAATTATGTAGATCATAAACTAGTTGTGATGCAGTAGAGAGCATGCTGGCTATGCTTAAAATTTATTTTTAAGTAACTCTTTGGCCAACATGTATTAAGCAAATGCCAGGAAGGGGCCTTGTAACTACTTTTGGACAGAAATATGCACAAAATAGCTTTCAACCACTACTATGACTTTGGCTATAGAGGATTCCAAGGACCAGAATATATAAAGTAGTTTTAAATCGTTTTGTCCCTCTTTTCTTTTTTTCTCATTGACGTCTGAGTCGTCAATCCAGAATTTAAATCTTAAAAATTTTAGAAATTCCAATTCATCATTGATTAGTCTGCAGAAATTTGAGAAGTGTGAAATGACTTCTGCTTCATCTCAATTTACTTCAAAGATTGTTATTATTTTCATTTATTAGAAGGGCAGTAGCAAGTCACATGGTTGACTTAACAACAAAGTTGACAAAAACGTTTGGAGGACTGACTTTGCCATTTATCAAAGATTGGGAACAAAAATAAGACAAAAATTGATGAGGGACTAGATTATTACTTTTGTCAAAGGTTGGATTAAATATGCAACTTACCCTCAAAAGAAAATGCATTCCGAGCGCCAAAGCTTTCGTTAAAAGTGTGGGGTTGGAATAAGATGATGATTAGACCCGTTTTTACTTTTTCTTTTCTTTTGTTTTTCCGTTCTTTTTTCCTTATTTATTCTAAATTAAATTAAGGGTTAAATGTCCACGAAGGCCAACGTAATTTCAAATTCAAATTGGATTCTCCTCTTTGGTCCACAAGTTATCTGTCTAATCTATAAATCTAATGTTGAAAGCGCATCGACCAATCTTCTTATTCTAAAAGCAAGTCATTTATAGCTAATGATTGAAAACCCAACTCGATTGGTTTCTTCTATGTGGTGCTTAACGTCAATGAAAGCCGGTAAGAAGTGCATCTTGCTTGGAAACTTCAGGACTTTCCAATGAAGTAGGGAAAGCGGGACGAAAGCTCTAAGCCTCGGGAAACAATACCTAAATATTTATATGCACATGCTTTGCCCCTATTTTTGAAATTTATACATTTTCAACCATTCATTTTTTAGTAATGCTATTTATTCTCATTGGGATTACAAATACAGAGCATGTTTGGTACAATTTAAAATCCAATTAAAATTGAAAATATGACTGTTATTGGGTCCCAACCGTCTAATAAAAGTCAAAAAATAACGGTTATATTTTCAATTTTAATCTGATTTTAATCTCTACCACACACCCTCACAGTTTAGGTGGCGTTAATGTGACATTAAATGATATGTGAAATTAAAAAAGTAATTTAATTTCACATTTCATTTAAAGTATAATTTAGAGTCATCTTAACTGTATTTACAACCTAATTGTGGATGAATAACGTTACTCTTCATTTTTATCAATTTTTCAACCAAACACTTTCAAAATTTTCTAAAAATTCTAAGTTTTTTATACATAGGTCACATGGCTTGCAATTATTTATTGACAACTGACAACTCATGCATGGCTAATTCAGACAATTCTAACGTTTACCCTTCCATCTGACACGCTTTCTTTTTTGGATCATCCAATATAAAAACAGACTAAAGCATAACCACACATATTAAATGGACCAAGTCTAGGTTTAACACAAAACATACATTTTTTTCCCCTTGCCTATCCTCCACCTCCACCTCCACCTCCACCATCATGGTGGTCAAGCTTCAATCTGATCAGCTCACTCAGCTGAAGGACATCTTTGACAGGTTCGACATGGACCGCGACGGTAGCCTAACCCAGTTGGAGATGGCTGCCCTCCTCCGATCCCTCGGCCTAAAACCTAGTGGTGATCAAATCCATGTCCTCTTAGCCAACATGGACTCTAATGGCAATGGTTCTATCGAGTTCGAAGAGTTGGTCGATGCCATATTGCCCGACCTGAATGAAGAGGTTTTGATCAACCAGGAGCAATTAATGGGCGTTTTCCGTTCATTTGACCGTGATGGAAATGGTTACATAACCGCAGCCGAACTCGCGGGACAAATGGCGAAAATGGGACACCCCTTGACCTATAGGGAGCTAACTGAGATGATGCAAGAGGCTGATACAAATGGTGATGGAGTCATAAGTTTCAATGAGTTTGCTAATATAATGGGAAGATCAGCTGCTGATTTCTTAGGCCTAACCCTCTCCTAGCCCGAGATTCTTCGGGGGTATATTCGAGTACGGGACAAGATTGTATAGTAAAATTAACAATATTGAGTACTATCTATCCTTTGTTACCAAACATGTCATAGATTTTTCATGTACTTGTTATATGACTCAATTCTACTTGACTTTTTTCTTTTCTCTTTGTTGTATTTTCACTTTAATTAATATAATTTTATTACTTATTATTTGTTTAAGGTCATGTGTAGGTCTTTTAATGTATATGATTATATGGGACCTCCGTTACATGTTTTAGACTAGTTACTTCTGCTTGTAAGTTGGATATTTTAGTAGTTTTTACTGTCAATTTTGTGGGCTTGTAAGTTTTTACTGTTCAACTTACTGCAACTCCCTAGTGTTATTTGAACTGAGACGGACTATAAGGAAATGTACAAATTGTGCAGATCTACAAATTTATCTGTGAAAAGATCAACAGTCATTGAAAGAGAAGGGAAAGTAGAGATAATTCATTCTTTATTGCTCAACTGTGTACAAAATACAAAATCTTGATAGAGAATTAGGATAATTAGAGAAATCCTGATCTCTTTCTTATTACTGATTCTATATTACAGCATATTTCACTCTATTATGTACAAAAATGAAAGAATCGACATTAAACTATGTTCCTATGCTAGTATCAAAATTCACAAACTTTTGGAAAACTTTCTGCCAGTACAATATGTGGATAGACCGGCCCTGCAATATGTAAAGTGAAGGCAGTTCTAAATGGTACACGCGCAAATGTAATCTCTAATTATGACTTCCAATCTCCAATGGATTAGTTCTTGCCAGTGAACGAGCGGTAAAACCGACGGTAGTGGAACGTATTGATCTCTGTTTCACTATATTGCAGTATTCCAGATCATCAAATCGCCCATCGTGTCTTATCCATTGTATCATCCCATGATACATTGGGAAGAAACGCATCTGGATTGTGTTGTACACAAAGTAGGGGGTCAGGGCTGAGATAACCACAAAGATAGTTATTATATAGAAAAAGGGTGTTGGGGCAAGAGATTCGACGAAGACTTTATACGCAGTTGTGGAAATGCTGGGAGGCATGGCTCCATATGCCAAGAGGAAAAGATACCATAGAGCGATTCCACCCCAAATAACAATATGCTGGATTAAGGTGAAATAACTGATGGCGAGTGCCATCTGGCAGTTCACAACCCAAACGACACAGGTGTACATTGTTGCCCCGAGAATTTGGTACCCAGCTACTTGTCCGTCCTTATTGAAGGCCTGTGGATCTAGTGCCTTCGTACATAAGAAGAAGATAATGACGGCACTACAAAGACCATTTAACATCCAGCCAATTATACGACGCCAGCTGAAGAGGACATTCTGCACACCTTCTTGGTACAGCATAGGAAACTGGCATGTGAAACCAAGCAAAGAATGAGAACTGATAAAGGTGTAGCATCAGAAAATTTTTGACTTAGTGTTGTACTAGGTAAAAGCATACCTTCAGACAATATCTAGCAGATACATCCTGGTCGAAAACCCCCAGAGCAATCACAGGTAGTGATGTAAAGAACACATTATAGAGGGACAAAAACCAGTCGTTGTATGCTGGCTGTCCAGAGAAGGATGCATATGCCTCATATAAGAAGACTGTGAAACCAAATGTGACGTTCTTATAGAAGAAGTAGCAAATCTGCACAAAGAAGTACAAAGAAACTCAAATGACTTCCGAATGCAAATAGGTTTCAAGTAATTTTTGAAATTCAAAATATTTATTTTTATCTCAGTAAAGATAGATATAAATCTTCTGTGGAAATTAAGAAGCTCGATGAAATTAATTATGAGTGTATTACCATTGACGAGATTCTTCTGTAACACCAATGTCCATGCACCAAAAGCAGACGCTCCAGAAATCTGAACTGTGCAATGGCAATATCGCTCGACATGACTGCCTAATGTATTTGGAAGAAAAACAATATAAGAATAAAAATATCAGATTATATTCGAATTAAGTTTCTGAATTATGACTAATAAACCATTAGTTTTTCCACCTGCATTCCTTCAACACCACTAATTCCAATTCCAATATCTGCTTCTTGAAGCATTCCTACATCATTTGCTCCATCACCAATTGCCAACGTTGTTTTCTTTGTACCATCTTTAACTAGTCTTGTTACCTGTAAATTCCAAGAAAAAAAATGTTAAAACTCGTTTTGGCTAAGCTTAGAAAAACGTAAAACTTACTTATACGTAACTTTTGTTTCAAACACGTTGGATGTGTTACTTTGTCCTTTTATTTATTTTTAAAGTTTAACTTACTATCAAAGCAAGCAACTTATTTTCAACTTTGACCAAGGTTTAAAACTTACTTATTTACTTATGAGTAAACTTTAAAAGCATACAAACAACCGAGCCAAAAAAGGAGTGTGGGCCATTATTGCAGTTAAGAGGTAATTACCAGTGCTTTTTGTTTCGGTGATGAACGGCAGCATATTACAGAAGCACAGCCAATTGCAAGTTCAAGAAATAACATTTTGGTATCTTCTTCTAATGCATATGCAAGAGATTTCCCATCAACGATCAGGGCGAATGCTTCAGAGCTTGATGCAGCAACCTGAAACTTTCCGTTCATAATCTGCTGAAGGACACTTTCCCTCGAAGCCTAACAGAAAAATGAATTGCAAACTCTTTCAGTACAGCATATTATAACTATCAAAGAAGCTCTTGCTTTTTCTATCAGTATTTTACAGTATTCCCCCATCTGAATGAGAAAGTAAAAAACAGGACATAAATGTACCTTAGTAACTGCATCCTTATCTCCTGTTTTCTCCAGTTCTACGATTTTCGGAGTTTCTAAGTTTATAATAATCTGTTTCATTCCTTGTCTGAGCAAGCTACTAGCATACCTGCAGAAAATGAAATCTTGAGCCAACAATTTTGGGACAACAAAATGTCAAAAAAAGTTAGTTTACAAAAATTGTACCGAGAATTTACCCAATGTTAATAGCAGTTTCCATCTTATCTCCAGTAAGAACCCATATTTTTATTCCTGCTTGTGCAAGTTTATCAATGCATTCAGGAACCTGCCACAATCAAAAGTAGAAAAATAAAATTAATGTCCATCTCTATACTCATATATATTGGTCCATTACTGTCCTATAAGAAAATTTAAAACCTCACCCCCTGTTGGAGCTTGTCCTCAACAGCTGTTGCTCCAAGAAGAATCAAATCTTTTTCTACTTTTTTTGCCACTTCGTCAATCATTGCCTCACGATCTGCACTAACCGAGTTTTTTGCCTCTACAAATTTTTCGTTGAACACCTTATATTCTTCCTCACTGAGTTCCCGATAAGCAAGTATTAAGGTCCTCAAGCCTGCATTAGCATACTCATTTACATGTTCTCTCGTTTCCTCTTCGAACTTCCTTCCATTTACGGAAAGCCTTTCAAACATGACACTGCAATGCCAAAAAAAAGGACGAAAAAGGAGTAAGATTAGATATTAGGAAAAAAAATAGTGGTCTAGGAAATAGCTGATATCAAAGGTAAGGAACTGACTAACCTGTCAGCACCTTTGCAGAGTAATAGCAGCTTTCCTTCCTCGTCCCTTGCTATCACGGACATTCGCTTTCTTGTGCTGTTGAATTCTAATACATTTAGAAGTTTGTATGACCTGCATAATCGGAAAATCCGTTTAGAATATGTTTGAATATTACTTGATCAATGAATTCAAAATCCAGTGTCTTGTTTATGGAGTATTTGTACATCTTTTTCATTAATCATTTGCACACATAAAATAAGAATGCTAAATACGTTGTTATCAGGCACGAAGAAGAAAGCATTATCCAGAGGAATTGCAACACGTGCTCTAAAGATAGAAAGATAATAGATATTTTGCATGTATGCAATGGAGATATAAATGTTCGAGATTCCAGAATAAAGAGAAGGAGAATGTAATCTAGATGCACTCAACATACTGACCTCTCAACTTTTTTCCCTGACATGGGATCCAGCTCGTTCACCGAGACACTTGATTGTGTTCTATTGAAGAATTCAAAGCCAAGTTCCTTTGCAGCAATCACAAAAGCGGCCTCATCTGGCGACTCAGCTTCATACGTGACCTTCCCAGTTTCTTCATCTACATCAGGAATGGCTGTATGACAAACTGCTAGCAAATGAAAAAATTTCTGAATTACATCTGAATGGGGCTCATTCACCCAATTCCCATTCATTATCCTGTCATCGTCAAAATTGAAACCTTTGATGGATGAATGATTAGCAACATGAGCAGGATCCTCAACATAATCTTTTCCATTTACAATGAGAGGAGAACCATTTCTTTTAGCCATAGCCTTCTCAACTTCTGTAACCCCATATCCATATGCAGTTCCGGCCACCGAGCATTTGACGAACTCCATTGAATTGCAAGTCAATGTACCCGTTTTGTCAGAAAGTATTGTATCAACTTGGCCCAGTTCCTCGTTCAAATTCGAGGTGCGAGCATGTGCTGGTTTATCAGCTTCCTCATAGTACATATGAATGTCTTGATTAATGAAGATGCTCTGAAGAACTTTGACAATTTCTATTGACACATACAAAGATATTGGAATCAAGTAACTGTACAGCAACAAGGCTGTCAGAAAATGATAAATAGCAGCCATCGGGGCTCTTTCTGGATCAAAGAAAATGTCAGCACTTTCCGGTTTCAAATACCATCTTTTATGTCTGCCCTCCAAGTCATCTTTTGTTACAATCCCAAAGTAAACAGATCCAACAAAAGCCATCATGAACAAAACACCAAATAAGAAGTAGATGATCTTATCCATTTTCTTCTCAATTTTGCTTCTCTTGGAAGGAGGATCAGTCGAGTTCTGAATAACCTTTGTGTCATGACCCGTAAAGACAACAGCTCCGTATATGTAGTCTGTGTTTCTCAGTTTAGAGTCTCGAAGGAGCAGTTGTTGAGGAGAAAGAGGATGCTGTTGTTCATCGAATTCCATACTTCCAACGAAAGTGTATAAATTTGCATTCGGATCTTCACATTTAACTGTGGCCCTAAAATCACGGAGATTTTCATCACCGTGTAAATATGAAGTATCCTCCACTGCTTGTTTTAGTTTTAAATTTGTCTCTCCATCAAGGTTCATAGTTTCAACATAGCATATGGCATCATCATAACTGGACGAAAGCAAAATTAGGTCTGCCGGAAAGAATTCATCCTTTTCTACCTTAACTATATCACCGACACTTATATTTCTCCATTCAGTATGGTCAAAAACTCCTCCACCACGATGTACCTTGACCTTCCTATTGTTCATCTCAATATCCTAGAAAATTTAAATTTGCGAATTAGACTACAGAACAAATATGCACAAACATTAGCACTACAGAACAAATATGCACAAACATTAGCAGATTGTAAACAAAAATTAGCTTTGCATGCACCTTACAATAGGCCAGATATTAAGGCACTTGACACTATTGAAATTGTTATCAACCCTTAAAACTTCAATCAAAGATAATTATTGTTATCGCAAATAGAAAAATTGAAACAACTCGTTGTATTTTATATGCAAACCATAGCTAATCAAAACTACTTATTTGGTGATTGGACTCCACTAATCAATCAGATTATTCATGTTCATTGCCGGTATTTTCAACTTCACTTCTCGCAGCAAAATCCAAAAACTTAAAATAATCGTAACAAATTAAATCTGAAACAGAAAGATAGTTTGATTTCCATGTGCCATTCAATCATTTCAGCTCTAAAGAAATCCTCAAAAAATATACTTCTACAAGTTTAATCATCAAGTACCTGTTGTTTTCGCTGCCAGTCTTCAATACCTTCTTTCACCATTGTCGCGCTGATGACTATAATGAGGGGAATAACTGCACTAACAGCAGAATAAGGTGCAAGTTCTGTGAAGGACAATATGCCAGTAACAAGAAAGTAAAAATTAGCCACTCTCCTAAACTGCTCAAACAGAGATTTAGGCAAGAAACTTGCAGCAGTATACTTAGTTGTTCTAACATAATTGTTTGCATAATTCCTAGAACTGGCCTCAGAATCACTTGGTTCATTACAATACACCACTCTTGAAAAACCAGGCCCCCCAATTTGTGAATGATCATCTTTGAATTCTCCCTTCCTACGCCTAAATGAATAGATTTTGCTTAAATGAATCTTCTTTCTTCTATCATTTCCCATTGCTCTTCAAATTCTTAACTCAACTTAACAATAATTTCAGCTCAGACAATGCAGATTCTTCGAGAAAATGTATTTTTACCCAATACCCAGAAACCAATAACTCCCTTTAAAATATATTTTTTTCCCTCCCAACAGCCAAAAAATAAATTAATGAATTAAAACAGGGGTTGAAGAAGAATTTCACCAAAAAATGGCTTGTACAAACAAGAAGCAGAGACCCAAAGAAAGAAAGAATAACATAACATAAGACTAAAAGAATTGAAAGAAACAGCTCTAAATTTAGCTGAAAGATTTAATGTTTCTAAGATAGAACTAAAAATGGGATGTGTATCTGTGTATATACTAAAGAGGAAGATATGAAGAAAGAGATGGGAAATACACAGAAATAATTCAGCAATTTGATTTGACTTGACTTTTCTTCATGGGCTTACAATTTTGAACATTGACTTGTATATTTCGATTTTTGTTTTCTAGACGCTCATTTACGTACCTTTAAGAAATATTCAAAACTTGACTATTCTTTACAAAAACACACCCTTCTAGTAATTTTCAGGAAAAAAATACATGTGAAAGTATAAAAAATGTAGAGAAAAATTAGAATGGAAAAGGTGGTGAAAGAAGAGTAATAAATATATGAGCTTTGTTACACTTATCTCATAATTGACAGTTTTGTTTACACTTTTCAATATGATACACAATTTTACCATTGATTTTAAAAATACTAATTCAAATTAATGACTTTGATTTTGACACATTAAAGGGTGTCAAACTACTCATACACCCGACTTAATCCTAATTATATATTAATTAGTTTGAGTTTCAATAGTCAAACTTGCATGACGAAATTTCCCCGCAATGATAATTTTATTTTATTTTATGGGAATGGTTTTTAAGTTTGTGTGGAAAATAAAAACAAAAAAAGGATGGTTCTATCAATAACGTTTTCAAAATACGTGAATAAAAAGTTAGGTTGTCAAGAAGTCAAATGAATTCAAGAACTGGGAAATTAGTTTTTTTTTATTATTATTAATTATTGAAAAAGGGTAAAGATTTTTGGATTATACTACTTATACATAAAAATGATATATAAATAATTACATAAGATGAGGTGTAGGGAAAAAATTAAATGAAAAAATTTGACTATGTTTTAAATTGACAAATGATAAAATGTCACGTGACATTATGTAATTCTTCGTGTGGATGTAGTAAGATCCAAGATTTATTTAATTAATTAATAATAACTAAATAATTATATATTATTATTTTCGTTTTCGAAATGATTTCTTTAAAAAATTTATTGACTCAATTTATTACTTTATGATATATATAATTATTACTCTATATATATATATATATATATATATATATATATGAATGAGTTTTTTTACGTTTTAGTGCATTTATATATTGATTGAAATTTTTTTTAACATTATGTAATTAAATATTAATAATAAAAAATTATCATTACGGTTTTCAACAAACCGTCCTAGCTGACTTCATATTCTGGATTCGCCAATGGGGGTAGCAACATGAGATATGACATAATAAGTGTAGCTCCAACCTTCATATGAACTTTTAAATTTGTTAGATGCACGAAAATTTATTTGAGCAACTTTTTTTACCCATTTTATTTCATGTTTTTGGGTACATCGGAAAAAATGGAAATTTAACAAAAACAACTCTTGTCATGTAACTGAAGAGGGAATTTCATGAATTCCAATTAATTATCATGAACGACCATATTATTATCCCCGCATCTCTCTCAAGATAATTTTAATGCGATTCAATAAGATTGATAGAATGATGAATAAACATTTAGCATACTTCGTCTCTCTTTTTCAATTTTCAATCTTAATGTGCCTTGTTCATTTTTCTTATAATTTACTTGAATACAAAGCACTTTATATGAACATTTTTCACTACTTCATTAACAAATAAAAATTCGTTTTTTAATCAACGGACGAATGAAATGAGATTTTTCTTATAATTTACTTGAATTTTAAGAAAAGTAAAATTATAGTAAATAAATTGATACAAAGTGTAAAAAAAAAAAAAAAAAAAAATAGACTTGAGATGAGCTGTCCATTCAATTAATTATTGATATGTCATTTCTGAATTAACATGTCCAATTTTTCTCAAACTACTCCTTATACTTAAAATATGTCTTTAACCTGATTAAATATTTGTAAATGTTCTTATATAAACTGTAGATTAATAATTTATCATGTTATTGCTCCTGAAGTGGGACAAAATTATAATTAATATTCCAGTAGAATATTAATTGTAAATATGCTATTATAAATAGTTTGTTATTACTCATAAAGTAGCATAATATTATAATTAATATTTCAAAAGAATATTTCTTGCTCCTGAATAGCATTAATTATATTTTTTTTAATATTCCAGAAGAATATTAATATATTACTATGAAGAAGCAATTGTAAAATATAAAATGCTTCCGAAGTAGCACATATTTTGAAAAACATATTATTTTAAACCAGTGTGTGTGACGGATTTCGTGTATATTAAAATACAGAAATCGTTACAAATTGTATTTTGAAAAAAATACAAATAGTTAGAAATCTTCTTGTAATTGCAAAAATCTCAAAAACCCTCTGATTAATGATCTGAATGTTTGAAGACGAGGAGTTACGTGGCTTGAATCCTAGGTTTCGAGATTTGTTGAGAATTTGATTTGATTTGTCGAGAACTTCACTTGTTCGACGCTTGAATATTGGAGCTTGGATTTGCACTTCGAAAGCTTGGATTTGATCTTGATTTGATTTGATTTGAAGAAAACTTTAATCTTCTTGGATTTGCTTGATTTGAAGAAGATTTTGATATTTTTCGTGTTTTCTGGACTTGGAGTTGAGAGAGTTTTTTTAGCACTTTGTGATTTTCTCTTATACTCTCTCCCCTCCTTCCTTTCGCAATGAACCATTGACCATATTTATAGGAAAAATTCGTAACCAATTTTGGTAATCACCCAATTAATTTAATTAAATTGATTATAATTGAATAATTGTGGATTTCAAGAAAAAAAATAGTAGAATGGGCCTTTTTATATTGTGGGTTTTAGTAGGTTTTAGTTTAATAAATTTAGTTGAGCTAATTATTTAAATTGACTCAACCCATTTTTATTTTTTTATGTTTACAAATGGCTCCTCAAGATTTATTAATTTATTATAAATAAATTAGTAAATCTTGATTTTCGATTTTGTTTTGTGACATAATCGCTGTTCAATTATTTATTTGTTTTAGAGTAAATTGGGTTCAAGTGAAACTCGATATTTAACTATTTATATGAAAGAATTATTAGGTTTACAGAAATTAAAAGGTTAAATTTGCAGGGTAAAAGGTAAGAGACTTTTTTTTTTTTTTATTGCAGCCGGCTTCTCTCTCTCTCTCTCTCATTTTTTACTTGGTTTCTACGTGGCAAAAACCAAGATTTAGCGTGGCAGAAACCAAGAACTTTTTTTTTCATTTTTTTTTCTTTATTTTTCAGTGCCAAATTACACGTTTTTAAATGAACAGTGTACGACACTGTTTCGTGAACAGTTTTGCCTTTTTTTTTTTGTTAACAATTTTTTGCATGTACTGTTCACGTGAACAATACCATTTTCATGAACAGTACCGTGTACTGTTTACTTGAACAGACCAATATTTTTTTTTCGTTCCTTCCCCTACCTTTTTTTTGTTGGTTGTTAAAAAAAACAAAATTGGAACTAATATTCTTCATTTTTTTTTTCAGGGATTCAATTTTTGCAACAAGTTAAAGATTTCAAGATTCGAGATTTCTCTTGGTGTAGAGTAGGATGTGTACTGCAATTATTTTATAGGTTGGGAAACACTCAAAATTGTCAACTTTTTCATATTTTTAGTTTGTGTGAAAATAAAACGAAAAAAGGATGTTTCTACAATAACATTTTCAAAATACCCGTGAATAAAAAGTTAGGTTGTGAAGAAGTCAAAAATCTTATATATAAAAAAAAAAAAAAAAAAAAAAAAGTTTTTTATATATTATAATTATTGAAAAAATGTTTTTTTTTTTTTTTTTTTTTTTTTTTTTTTTTTATATTTATAAAAATGATATATAAATAATTACATAAGATGAGGTTTTTAGCGGAAAAAAAAATTATAATGGAATAAACTATCTATGACGTATGTTGCTTAAATTGACAAAATGATTAAAAGTCAACGTGACATTATGTCAAAAAATATTTTACGATTACAATTAAAAAAAAAAAAACATTATTTAATTAATTAATATAAGTAACTAAATAATATATATTATTATTTTCGTTTTCGAAATATTTCTTTAAAAAATTTATGACCAATTTATTACTTTATGTAGAGATATAATTATTACTCTATAATCCTATTACTAATATTATATATATATATGGAATGAGTTTTTTACGTTTAGTGCATGTATATATAGCATTGACAATTTTTACTATATTAACATTATGTAATTAAATATTAATATAATAAAAGATTATCATTACGGTTTTCAACAAACCGTCCTAGCTGACTTCATATTCTGGATTCGCCAATGGGGGTAGCAACATGAGATATGACATAATAAGTGTACACGACCTCCAACCTTAATATTGAACTTTTATAATTTGTAGATGCTACGAAAATTTATTTGAGAGCAACTTTATATTACCCAGTTATTTCATGAGAGTTTTAGGGGTACATCGGAAACAAAAAAAAAATGGAAATTTAACAAGAAACCCTCTTTTGTCATGTAACTGAAGAGGGAATTTCATGAATTCCAATTAATTATCATGAACGACCATATTATTATCCCCGCATCTCTCTCAAGATAATTTTAATGCGATGCAATAGCTGATAGAATGATGAATAACATTTAGCATACTTCGTTCCTCTTTTTTCAATTTTCAATCTTAATGTGCCTTGTTCATTTTTCTTATAATTTAACTTGAATACAAAGCACTTATATGAACATTCTCTCACTACTTCATAACAAATAAAAATATTTTTTTTTTTTTGTTTTCATTTTCTGGAGTCTTTTGAGATTATTATTGTTATATTATAATTTACTTGAATTTTTACGAAAAGTAAAAGTTATAGTAAATAAATGATAGCCAAATGTAAAAAAAAAAAAAAAAAAAGAGAATAGACTTGAAGAGGAAGTGTAGTTCAAATTAATTATTGATATGTCATTTCTGAATTAAACATGTCCAATTTTCTCAAAATACTCCTTTGACTTAAAATATGTCTTTAACCTGATTTAATATTTGTAAATGTTCTTATATAAACTGTAGATTTAATAATTTATATATAAAAAAAAAAAAAAAAAAAAAAAAATGATAAATTAAATTCAGTAGAGATTATTAATTGTAAATATGCTATTATAAATAGGTTTGTTATTACTCATAAAGTAGCATAATATTATAATTAATATTTCCAAAGAATATTGTTCTTGCTCCTGAATAGCATTAATTATATTTTTTAATATTCCAGAAGAATAACGTTCTTCTTGAATAAAATCATTAAAGAAAAAAAAAATTGTTAAATATAAAAAATGAAAAAAAAAAAAAAAAAAAAAAAAAAAAAAAAATATTATTTTTAAAAACACGTGGTGTTGTGACGGACTTTCGGTATTATTATAGAGAAATACAGAAATCGTGTGACCAAATTGTATTTTGAAAAAAATACAAATAGTTAGAAATCTTCTTGTTAATTGCAAAAATCTCAAAAAAACCCTGATTAATGATCTGAATGTTTGAAGACGAGGAGAAGGATTACTGTGTGGCTTGAAATCCGAGCGTTATCGGTAGATTGTCTGAGAATTTGATTTGGATTTGCTCGAGACATTCACTTGTTCGAACGCATGTTGAATGATTGGAGCTTGGATGTTTGCAGCTTCGAAAGCTTGAGATTGATCTTGATTTGATTTGCAGAAACTGTAATCTCTTGGATTTGCTTGATTTGAAAAAATTTTTGCTAAGTCGTTGTTTGCTATGTGATTTGGAGTTGAGAGAGTTTTTTTAGCACTTTGTGATTTTCTCTTATACTCTCTCCCCTCCTTCCTTTCGCAATGAACCATTGACCATATTTATAGGGAAAAAATTCGTAACAAATTTTGGTAATCACCCAATTAATTTAATTAAATTGATTATAATTGAATATTTAAAAAAAAAAAAAAAAAAAAAAAAATAGTAGAATGGGCCTTTTAGCATTGTGTGGGTTTTGTAGTGTTTTAGTTTATTTAATAAATTTTAAAAAAAAAAAAAAAAAAAAAAAAAAAAAACATATTATTTTATTTTTATATGTTTATTTTTTTTTTTTTTTTTTTTTTTTTTTAATTTATTATAAATAAATTAGTAAATCTGATTGTCGATTTGTTTTGTGACATAATCGCTGTTCAATTATTTATTTGTTAAGAGTAAATTGGGTTCAACGGAAAATCGATATTAACTATTTATATGAAGAAATTATTATAAAAAAAAAAAAAAAAAAAAAAAAAAAAAAAAAAAAAAAAAAAAAAGTACTTTTTTTTTTTTATTGCCAAAAAAAAAAAATTCTCTCTCTCTCTCTCTCATTTGCTGTCTCCCCCCCCCAATACTATCGCACCGCACATAATTGCCTACCAGACTTTTTATTTGGTTCTACGTTGGCAGAAAAACCAAGAGAATGTAGTAGCGTATGGCAGAAACAAGAACTTTTTTTTTCATTTTTTTTTCTTGTAGGTTTTTTTTTTTTTTTTTTTTTTTTTTTTTGTGAACAGTGTACGACACTGTTTCGTGAACAGTTTTGCCTTTTTTTTTTGTTAACAATTTTTTTGCATGTACTGTTCACAGTGAACAATACCATTTTCATGAACAGTACCGTGTACTGTTTACTTGAACAGACCAATATTTTTTTTTTTCGTTAAAAAAAAAAAATTTTTTTTGTTGGTTGTTTAAAAAAAAACAAAAGTTGGAATAATATTCTTCATTTTTTTTTTCAGGGAAGGAGTTCACAATTTTTGCAACAAGTTAAAGATTTCAAGATTCGAGATTTCTCTTGGTGTAGAGTAGGATGTGTACTGCAATTATTTTTTATATGGTTGGAGAAACACTTCAACAATTTGTCCATAACTTTTTCATTCACATTGAAGACCAAGAACTGCTACATTTTACCATCATTCGACCGTCCATGGCACTTTGTGTTTGGGACCAATGACCTTCCTTCGACCGTCCAAGACACTTTGTTTTGTGACCAATGACCGGCTCCTTGAATATCAAGGCACTTTGTATTTAGGACCAATGACCGTTCCTTTGACCGTCCAAAACACTTTGTTTTTTGGACCAAGGACCTTCATTCGATCCACATAAGGCACTTAGTGCTTGGGACCAAGGACCGTCCAAGACATATGTATTTATGGGGTACCAAGGGCCTTTCTTCGATCGTCTAAGGCACTTTGTGTTAAGGACCAAGGACCATTCATTCGACTGTCTAAGGCACTAAGTGTTTGAGATCATTCGTATACTTGGGAGGCTCGTAATATAGTCAACAAGAATATTACAAAGATTTACATGCCCCGTAATCCCTCTCATTTTTATTGTTGCTAGCTATATTTCTTCTTCCCTGTTTTTAGGATATGGCCAGGTTGATGAGTTCTAATAATGGTGCGTATTCGGATATACATGAAATCATCGAGCTTAAAACTTAAGGCAAGAGTTACCTTCGTTTCAAAGATACTATTTGGTGAGAGGTATAAACATAACAAAATTTATTTTTATTATTATTTTTTTTTTTACCATTTTATATAGATTTTTTTTTTTTGGATCTTTTTGTTCTCGTTGGAGAGATTTCTTTTCTTCTAAGTTTTGAGAGTGGTATCTTCATGGGTTTCCAGAAATTAGTATGCTCAAAAAGGAATATTTGCAAGTTAGCTTATGCAGTCATCTCCGCTGCAAGGCATTATCATCGCCCAAATTCTATCTATAGAGATCTTTGTGAGGTTTGGTGCCAAGAGACCAACACTTTTGTGACCACTTGTAGTGAAATTGACATTTATGTCTTTGGGACATTCACGAGATAAGGACCTTTCAATAATGAGTTAATACTATTGGAAGTGAGAGTAGTCCCAAGTCTTTTAGAGCTGACAGATCAACTTTTCAAGTCCTACATGTACCTCTTCAATGTTTTTGTACTGATTGCGGATGCGAATGAATCTAATTGCGTTAGTCACGAAGAATGGATTAATTTTTGGTTTCGCGAGAATGGTCAGAACCCTCGACAACACAAAAATTACAAGAGTGTTACGAGTTTAAATCCATTTAAGAGATGTCATCAAAGAGTTTCGAAGGAAATACGGAGGCCTGTGACTGTAGACAAGCCGAAAGATATTTCATACCGGGATCAGAGTCATTGGGGTGACTTGCCAATATCTTTGTCTATGGAAGAAGAAGAGGAATTAGAGATAGTAGCTTATCTCTCATTGTGGCTTTGTCATTTCGTTCTTCTATCTGGGGATGAGTATATAAGAGTTGGGACTTTTAAAGTGTCTTCTAAAATGGCAGGTGGGTACATCTACAGTTTAGTTCTTCCCGTATTAGCAAGCATTTATAGAGGACTCACACGGACATCAAACCATCAGTCAAACTCGGACCTTGGCTCGATTTCACATTCATTTCCTGGACATTTTCTTTGTGCTTAGGCTGCAACTTATTTTGTTCGAGGTATTTATCCTCATGTGGACAAGAGTTACACTCGTCCTATAATCTGCAGATATGCTAGTACATTGAATGCTTTCCAGTCTTGGGAGAAAAATATTTTTGATTGTCGGGACCTTATCCGTGGAATGATGGATGCCAATGACTTTTGCTGGAATCCATTTCCCCATTGTCACATCCCAATGTACGAGTGAATGACCAACCAAGGTCTATAGACACCTCAGAATTTATGATGAGCATTCGATCTGGATTTGTTTCTTATCGTCGACGAAACTCTCATTTCATTCTCGAGGCATATAATCCTCATAGGTTTGTGAGACAACTTGGCTTTAGACATAAACTTCCTAGTTCACCAAGAAAGTTGGATATCGCTCTTAATGCAGGCGATATGTATCGCGTTTGGATATATTTGACTCAAACGATAAGTGGCTCTACATTTCATATTCTGGAGTACGTGAATGATACACACTAAAAAGTTGACTCAGAGTATCAAACTTTGTGGAATAATCAAGTGTTACCAATCCTAACTAAGGTTCAAGTGCATGTTTTATCTTCTAGTGAGAGTCGTGACTTTGTTCTTAATCCAATTCCGAACAAGGTTGTAACCAAAGGGTTAAATCTCCCACAAATCATTCCTAAAGAGGCTTCTCGAAAGAGGGAATTGAACCTTCGAAATGATAGAGACATTAAGAAGATTAAATTTAAAGTTCCATCGACAAAGTTCACTTTCACTTCTGAGCATGCCGAAAAGATGCCTGAAGTAGTTTTGATTTCAGACCGCAGTAGTCCTGGAGTTCGAGCATCCCACACACCTGAAAAGACTTTATCACTGGGAGATGAAAGTTTTGGAAATCATGTATTTTATTTATTTATTTTTTAACATACCACTTGTATTTGGCCTCATGCAACAAACTTTACTTTCAGGCTCCACTCTCTCGAATATATAAGATTAAACGTCCGGTAAAGGCAATGTCGTTTCAAGCTGTCCCAAATCCTTTAAAATGTGACATTGGAATTTCTCATATTAACATCAGCCTCCCGAATACACCATCAGATGTCGGAATTTGAGATATGTCTCCTAGAACACGAAACGCGGGTAGCAATAATGGAAGCACCCATCTTTGAGCAATAGATATGGAGTGAGAAAAATTTTCATTTGACCTGGCTAGAACAGCGGCCAAATTAGCTAAGGCATCAACTTCCTTATTTTCAGCCCTAGGTACGAATTTGATTTTTAACGAATCAAATTGCTTTATAAGTGTTGATACACATTCATGATATGGTTTCAAGTCAGAATTACGGACTTCGTACTCGGCTAGAAGTTGGTTGATTATCAATTTAGAATCCCTAAAGACTTCCAGCTGATGAATACCCATGTCTATAGCTGTCTCTGAGCCAATGATAAGAGCTTGATATTCCGCCATGTTGTTCAAACATTTCTCTGTTAAGGCAAAAGAGTATGGCATGACGAGATCATAGGGAGTGATGAAGATAACTCTTGCTCCTACACTATAACTTCGAGCTGCCTCCATGATGGTATGATTTTAGTAAATAGAACTTCTTCATCCGAGAGGTCTTCCTGTAGTTCCTATTCCACTGGAATTGGATGGTTAGCAAGGAAATCTGCCAAAGCTTGTTCTTTGACGGCCTTTTGTGGAATGAACTTAATGTCGAACTCGGACAATAATAATGTCCATTTTCCAATTCTTCTGGAAAGAATTAGTCTAGACATTATGTACTTTAAAGGATCAACCTTTGAAACAAGACAGATCATGTGTAATAGCATATAATGTCTTAATTTTTTTAGCCACGAAGATTAACGCAAGACATATTTTATCAATAGACGAATATTTCATCTCAGAGCCTACCGGCGTCCGACTCAAGTAGTAGAGTGCATTCTCTTTTCCTTTATCGTTGACTTGGACAAGAAGTGCTCCTAGAGAATATTCTTGTGCTGCAACATAAAGGGTCAATGGTTTTCCTGGGACCGGAGCTGCAAGTATTGGTGGATGAGACAAATATTGCTTAATGTTTTGGAAAATACTTCGACAAGCATCATCACATTCAAATGGTACATCTTTCTTCACCAATTTGTTGAATGGATGGCAACATCCAGCAAGGTTAGAGATAAATCTCCGAATGTATGCGAGTTTTCCTTAAAGACTTTTCAATTCATACATATTTCTTGGTTCTGGCATGTTGATTATGGCTTCGATTTTTGATTGATCTATTTCAATGTCCTTGTGTCGGACAATGAAGCCAAGAAATTTTTCAGATGTGACATCAAATACACATTTTAGTGGATTCATCTTTAATTGATGTCGTCGAAGCCTTTCAAAAACATCTCGTAGATCTTGTAGGTGATCATCTCATTTCTTTGTTTTAACGACAATGTCATCTACATAGCATTCTACGTTCTTATATACCATGTTATCGAAGATCCTTTGCATTGCCCGCTGGTAGGTCGCCCTCGCATTTTTCAATCAAAACGACATAACTTTATAACAATATATGCCCTTAAAGGTACGGAATGTTGTAAGTTCTTCATCTTTCGAATTCATACGTATTTGATTGTATTCAGACAATCCGTCCATGAAAGATAAGATTTCATACATGGTAGTTGCATCCACCATCAACTCTATTATTGGAAGTAGAAAGTTATCTTTGGGATATGCTTGATTTAGATCACGAAAGTCAACAAAGACTCATAATTGTCCATTTTTCTTTTTGACAGGGACAATATTCGCGATCCAAGTTGGGTATTTGACTTCACGTATGAATCTTGCTTCAATAAGTTTGTTGACTTCCATTTCAATTTAAGAAATCAATTCTGGTCGAAATCTCATTTGAAGTTGTTTGATTGGTCGAACTCCATGTCTTACTGCAAGGTGATGTACTGCAACCCTCGGATCTAACCCCAACATTTCTATGTAAGACCACGTAAATACGTCTTTGTATTCTTGAAACAAGTGAATGTATTCTGATTCCTCTTTTTGACTGAAAAGAGCACTTACAAACACTGGTCTTAGGTCTTCTTTAGTTCTCAGGTTCAATAGCTTCAAGTCATCCATCGTAGCTTGTCCTCTTTCCTCAAATGTAGGTGGGGCCGACTCAGGTTCATTTGTTGTGGTAGAGTTTTCAGACTCATGTTGGGGAGCTTCTTCAAAAGTTATGTTATTAATAGAGACTTCTTCTTCATCCTTATTATTGCTTAGAGAAAGGCAGACTTTTTGATATTTTCGTCTTCTCCTTAATTGTTGAGGCTTTGGACTCAGATAAGAAGTTTTAGTTCCAAGTCGAGAAAAAATAGATTGTCTTTGAAATGACTTCTGAGGAGCTTGTGTGTCATCGCCAATTTGGGTCGAAGAAGAAGAATGAACTTCACTTAACCTTTGGAAGACGGAAGTTTTACCTTTTACATCAACCATTGGGGAGGATTCCCGTTATAACCTTTTTAAACACCGAAACTCTGGCATTCTTGTTTTCAATTCAATCGAACACTGAAGTTTTCGGCTGTTCAAGTTTCTCTTCCGCAACTTCATAAATTTGAATCATGATTGGGTTTAAGGAAACCTTCTTGACCTTAATCTTTCTCGGTGGATTTGGATCATATCCGAAACCATACCTAGGTTGCGACATGAGGGTTTTATCAAAATGAGAAGGGATAGTCCACCCGAAAGGACAACATCGAGATCACCTAGGTTGCGAGGCTCTCCTTTTCCAAATCCGGCATTCTCAAACAGCTTTTTGACTTGAGGATTATAACATCCTTTGAAAATTTGTTTTGGTCCATCGGTTCCAGGCATGTCTTGTTTAGATGGGCTAGAAATGTTGAGCTTTGATATGTCTGGAATAGATGTCGAAGCTTCCGATGATGATTTGCGTTCTCCCGAGACTTCCATGAGTTGATAGGGTAGGAACAATTTTGGAATACTAGGTATTGGAAGAGTTAACTCTTTTCTCAATACCTCAACGTCAGATGATTCTGTTTGAGGTTTTTTACCTTTAGAGAATCCTTCAAATGTAAATTTTGATTTACCTTTGATCAGCTGATGAGACTGAGCAGCACTTGATATATCATCATCTTCTTCTTCATTTCTTTTAATCTTAAATTCGGACATGGTCAACCCTGCAAAATTACTTTCTTCATCTTTCCCATAAAATTTTGCATCAGCAAAATGAGATTCTTCTTCGAGGAAGGGTTTGGACTCAGCTACTACACATTTGACTTCTCCGTCTCGACTATATTTGAAGCATTGGTGCCAAGTCGAAAGGTACTACTCTAGTTTCATGCAGCCAAACACGTCCAATGAGTAACTCGTATGATGTTTTAGCATTGATGACATGGAAGAGAGTCGAGGTAATTAACTCCCCTATTTGCAGCTTCAAACGAATCATACTGATGGCTCGCTGACCTTTCTGGTTGAATCCTTGAAGCATGATCTTGCTTTTGGACAGATCACCAACATTAATTCCAATCTTCATCATATTTTGACTGGCATGATGTTCATAGTAGATCCACAATTGATCATTATGTGATTTATCTTGCATTTTGAATGTGCCCACTAACATAGAGCGGTCTATTATGTAAACGAGAGCCCAGTTGGAAATCTTTATCGTCAAATGTGATGGTGGCGATACAGTCTTGTCGGGTTGTAGATCTAATATGTTTTAAGACTTTGGCTTCGTATTCTTCCGGATCCATCAATGACGCGATTAAAGCAATTCGATTATCGAAATGAAGCTTAAGAGACTCTATTAAACTTGTATCGGAAGGAATATTATTGAGTCGCGAGATAGTTCTCTTCTGTTTTGACCTCTCTTTCAACCCTTTCCTTACTTCGTGTTTCTCCTCCACACTGATAACATTGGAGGTAAAGTATTCATTGTTGAAGAAGCCATTGGGAAAATAATCACCCAGGGTCGGTAATCTATGAAGAACACGTGAAGCAACTTTTATTCCAGTTGATTTAGTAAAGACTTCTGGCCTAGCTTTAGGCATTCTTCTCTGTTTCTTAGCTTCCATTTTTTGTCACTAGGATTTGGAAGTTGTGGAATTGTTTGATGTCGTCTTTTCACAAGGGTCCATCCTTCCTGATTTTCTTCTAGTGATGCTTTTTCATTGGGTTGAACTTTCACGCCCAATGCCCCTAGTTTCGGTCCTGCAAGAAATGTAAAAGGTGATATTTTATCTGTTTTGTTTGACACTTGGTATTTCTCCTTCTTGCTTATGAATGTAGACCAACTATCACTGATCTCGTCTTCGAACTCTGAATCAGAATCCCAAACATCCAAGTCATCTGTCATAATTTTGTATAAGATTAGAAGGTTGGGTGCACGCAGTCCATCCATTCCTGGGTAGACGTAACTGATAGTAATTTCTCCGTCTACTTCAAACTTCACTGAAATGGCTCCTTCTAGAAGTTGTGGTGCAAACTCTTCAGTCGAAGATTTACTGGCATCGCATGTATGAAAAAATGTATGTTCCCATTTTTCCATGGGGATTGGATCAAATGATCTAAATGAAACCATCGAGCAGTCAAAAGTTAGGTTTTTCCCGTTTCAAGTTTGATCTTATTTTCTTTGTCTAAGCAAACAATAAGATCTTTCAGCACAAAATATTTTTCCACCGGGTGACTGATGATTCTATGAAATTTACAATATTTGGGATGATCGATCTTACCAACTTCCTTAGGTTTCTTTGGGGTTGGTAGTTCGATTATTTTCTGTTCGAGAAGTTGATCCAGAATTCTAGGAACTTCAGAATCTAAAAAAATGGGTACTCCTTCTCTTCAAGTTCTTTCAAAGTCACCTGACCTCTGCCTTGGACCAGTTCCTTGGTAGGTTTGAACTCTGGCTTTGATTTTGGTCTTGTGTTTGATTTCGACCGGGATAGTGGAAATTGCCATTACCTCTTTGGACTTACCTGTCTTGACATCCCTCTTTATCTCTATCTTGGGGTCTCTCTTGTCACGTGGATCACTTGGTAAGTAACTCTCATACCTTGCAATTTGGAACTCCGGGTCATGGGCATGTGTCGCCAACTCCTCAAAGGAGCGATGCATATTTACTTGGAGATTGTAGAGTAGTCCCCAATGCATGCCTTGCACACACATGTCAATGGAAGATGCTTCGCTTATTCTTTCCTTACAATTGAGAACGAGGTTTCTCCAGCATTCAATGTACTCTACAATGGGCTCTTCTTTGCTCTGCTTCATTCGAGCAAGTTCCGGAAAGCCGACAGTCCACCTGGTACTGTAGAAACATGTTAGGAATTCACTTTCAAGTTGATCCCAACTATCAATTGACCCAACTTGTAAGTCAGTATACCATTCGAATGCAGCACCTTTGAGGGAGCGTACAAACTGTTTGACCATAGTGTCATTGTAAGTGTCTACATTGTTACACGTCTCAATGAAATGAGCAACATGTTGTTTCGGGTTGCCGTTCCCATCAAAATGCTAGAATTTTGGAGGTTGGTAACCGACGGGTATAAGGATTGGCATGCACCAATGAAGATTGCATTAAACCACCATACTAGGCACGAATGGTGTCCGCAATCATATGTTGAAGTTGGTGGTCAAATAGAGAGCCAACAGAGAGTTAAGTAGTATCACGCAAAACATTTTAACAACTATTCGATCATGCATATCTTGTTTCTATTGGCGTTCTTAGACTTCCAGATCTTTAGCTTTGGAAGATCTTGGATTTTCTTAATCTTCTTTCACTAAATTTTGCAGCTCTTGCTTGTGTATGAGTACAGCAACCTGTGCGTCTTTCTCTTCTGGTGACTTGGTAAGTTTTTCAATGGCTAAAGCCATTTGTTGGATTCAATCATCTGAGCCTGATGTTGCTTCTGTGACCATCACTGGGTCAAGTGATTCTTTAGACGAACTATAATCTTCCCACCTTTGCAGAGAAGTGGTACGAGGGGATCCAGATAAGGATCTGCCACTAGAGATAGAGCCCCAACGAGAATTTTTGGCCGAACTCTTGGCCTTTTCTGTTGAACAAAAGTTTGGCTTTGTGAAAGCAATTTTCATTCTGCATATTTGTTGGAAAACGTCTTTAGTGGTGGAACTAGTTGAGTTCTCCCACTTTTTGTTTTGGCTCTAGTTGCCCGAAACAGTTTAGCAAGTGTCTCTTCGAGATAAGTCATAGTTTCATTCGCTTGTTCGTTTGCCATTGTTGATGTAGTGGTTGAAAGTTGAAGATTCTGATATCAAAAGATGAGAGGACAAGAAGGTCCCACTGGCTGTGCTAAGAAATCTGTGCGACGAATTTCGCGTATATTAAAATACAGAAATCGTTACAAATTGTATTTTGAGAAAAATACAAATAGATAGAAATCTTTTTGTAATTGCAAAAACCAGCTGATTAATAATCTGAATGTTTGAAGACGAGGAGTCACGTGGCTTGAATCCTGGGCTTCGAGATTTGTTGAGAATTTGATTTGATTTGTCGAGAACTTCACTTATTCGACGCTTGAATATTGGAGCTTGGATTTGCATTTCGAGAGTTTGGACTTGATCTTGATTTGATTTGATTTGAAGAAGATTTCGATCTTCTTGGATTTGCTTGATTTGAAGAAGATTTTGATCTTTTCCGTGTTTTTTGGACTTGGAGTTGAAAGAGTTTCTTCAACACTTTGTGATTTTCTCTTGTACTTTTTCCCATCCTCCCTTTTGCAATGAACCATTGACCATATTTATAAGGAAAATTCATGGCCAATTTTGGTAATCACCCAATTAATTCAATTGAATTTATTATAATTGAATAATTGTGGATTTTAAGAAAAGAAAAATAGTAGAATGGGCTTTTAAAATTGTGGGCTTTAGTAGGTTTTAGTTTAATAAATTTAGTTGGGTTAATTATTTAAATTGACCCAACCCATTATTTATTTATTTATTATGTCTACATAGTGTTTATCACTGAAGGAAAACGCGTAACTTATGTTATGTTAATATTGACTATTTAATGTTTAATCATTTTTTTCGAAACTAATTGTATTTATTTTTGCTTTATTGTGTAGTTAATCAAATGACAAACATTATAAAAACTTATGTTTGTTGCACTTGACATATCTGACAAAAATTATTTGTCTTGGTACTCAATGATGATATTCATCTTGTCTCAAAATGTTTGGAATAGACAATAAAAGAAGGAAACAAAGAATCCATGTAGGATTGTGCAAAAGCTCTCATCTTCATTCGTCATAATCTTCACAATTGATTGAAAATTGAATATCTCACTGAGGACTTTAGTCATTAGAGGACTTTATTCCTCCCCAAAGCTCACTATAAGTGGATGTACCTTCGTTTTCAAGATTTCAAACTGTTAGTGAGTACAATTCTGAACTATTTAGAATTGTTCAGAATTGACCTTATGTGGAAAAAAAGTCATTGATGAAGATATGTTGGAGAAAATATTTTCCAACTTTGATGCCTCGAATGTTGTCCTACAATTGCAATATCGTGAACGCGGTTTCAAAAGATGCTCAAAACTCATATCTTGTCTACCTGTGGCTAAACAAAATAATGAACTTCTGATGAGAAATCATGGGTTACTTCCAACTAGTTATGTACCATTGCTTGAAACAAATGGTATTGCATTGGCTAAAGCAAATAAACTATCAAGACAAGGACATGGACACGGACGTGGGCGAATAAATCATAGACGAAATAATCAACAAAACTATCAGTAACAAGGTAATAATTTTAAAAGGCACAAAGCAAAATGAAAGTAGTACATCCAAAAAGGAGTATGAAGAAAGTCGCTTTAAATGTGAAATGAAAGGGCATTGGGCACATACCTGTCACACGGCAAAACATTTTGTGGATCTCTACCAAAAATCAATCAAGGAAAAAGGAAAAGTGGAGACAAATTTTGTTGATTATGATGGTTTAATTGATGTGACTCAGTTAGATGTCTCTGATTTATTTGCTGATTCAAATGGGAATATTGACCATTTTATTAGGGGGTGGAGTGATGAAAAATATATGTTAGTTTACTTTCTAGTATTTTCTTTCGTTTTAGAAATTCAATTTGAAATATGTTCTTTCTTTTCACAAAAAACTGACACTATATTATGAATCGTTAATTTATAATATTGAATTATGTTTCTCTTTTAAATTTAAATTCAAGTTTTTTTTAAAAAAAATATATCTGTTTTGTTATAGATTCATTATTGATTGTCAAAGTACTTGTTTGATTGATAGTGCAACTACACATACTATTCTTAAGACAAAAAAAATATGTTTTGGACTTAACATTATTAGAAAATAATGTTAACATGATATCATGTGCATCGAATATTGTTGAAAGATCCGATAGAGCTTGTATTATTTTATCAAATAATACAAAATTATATACTGAAGATGCACTTTATAGTAAAATGAGAAGAAATTTCCTTAGTTTTAAAGATATCCACTGCAACAGATATCACATTGAGACGACACAAGAAAATAATGTTGAATATCTTTGCATAACTTCTTTTGTATCTGGTCAGAAGTAAATAGAAGAAAAACTTCATGCACTCCCATCTGGTGTGTATTATACATTTATAAAAATGATCGAATCAAATATTATCACGAACCAGAAGTTCGTTGATCCAAAAAAATTTATACTTTGCATGATCGAGTTGGACATCCAAGAGCTATAATGATTCATCGAATAATAAACAACTCACATGAACATATTTTCAAGAATCAAAAGATTCTTTTACCTAATGATTATTCATGTTTAATTTGTTCGCAAGGTAAGTTAGTCATTAGACATTCGACTACAAAAGTTAATATTGAATCTCCAACTTTTTTGGAAATAATTCATGGAAATGTATGTAGGCCAATACACCCATCATATGGTCCATTTCGTTATTTTATGGTATTAATTGATTCTTCTACTAGATGGTTACATATTTGCCTACTTTCTACTATGAATATTGCTTTTACTAGACTACTTGCTCAAATTATAAAATTATGAGTGCAATTCTCCAATTACTCAATCAAGACTATTATTTTTTACAATGATGGTGAATTTAGATCACAAGCATTTAATGATTGTTGCATTTCAATTGGGATTGTTATTGAACATTCGGTTGCGTATGTTCATACAAAATGGTTTAGTGGTATTATTTATTAAACATCTACAACTTATTGCTAGACGAATAATTATGAAATCAAAACTCTCAACTTCTGTTTGGGGTCGTGTCATATTACATGTTGCGTCATTAGTTCGTATCAGACCAACTGCATATTATCAATATTCACATTTGCAACTGACATTTGGTCATAAACCTAATATTTCTCACATACGGGTTTTTGGTTGTGCTTCTCTAGTTCCTATTTTACTCTCCACAACGAATTAACATAGGTCCCCAATGAAGACTTGAAATTTATGTGGGTTTTGATTTACTATCTATTATTAGGTATCTTGAACCTTTAACATATGATTTATTTACTACACGTTTTGCAGATTGTCATTTTGATGAAATGACTTTCTCAACTTTGGGAGAGGAAAAACTACATCCTGACAAAAAAATGTAAAATTTATTGGAATGAAACAACTCTATCACTTTGATCCTCGTAGCAATCAATATGAACAAGAGATTGAAAAATCATTCATTTACAAAGAGTTGCAAATCAATTATCGATGTATTTAATGTCCATATAAGATAATTTATTGTAGCAAATGAATCTCAAATACGCTAGAAACATAGTTGACCAGTCGGTTCAAAAGACTCTATACCCCGAAAAAGAAAAGTAAAAGAGAAAACCAACTAAAAACTTTAGAAGAAGTAACATTAGAAAAGATCGATCAATAAAATATTGAAAATATGGTTCCTGAAGAATTACAAGTGTTCGAAAATAATGAGATTTTGATAAATTATATGTTATCTCATAAATTATGGGAACGAAATAATGTTGTTATTCATATGTTCGCATTTAACGTGGCTCTTGATATTATGTAAAATGAGGATCCTGAACCACAATCTGTTAAAATCTGTCAACATAGAAATAATTGGCTAAAATAAAAAGAATCCATACAGGCGGAATTGAATTCCTTTGAGAAACAAAAAGTGTTTGGACTTGTAGTTTAAACACATGAAAATGTAATCCTTATTGGATACAAATGGATTTTTTCTACGAAAGGGAAATTAAAATAATGAAATTACAATATACAAAACCTGACTCGTAACTTAAAGCTTCTTACAAAGATGAGGAATTGATTATGAGTAAACATATTAGTAATGTACACCATCACTTTTTTATTTTTTAATTAGTTTAACTGTATTACAAATGCTCAATATACACTTTATGAATGTAATGATCGCCTGTTTGTATGGTTCACTTTATAGTGACATATATATATATATATATATATATATATATATATACATATACATATTTGAAAAACCAAAACTAATCAGATCTGCTTCGTCTAGATCTAGATTTCAAAATTTTGAAACTTCTGAGGCTTCTGAGTCTCTTGATATTCCTCTTCATAGAAGACGAAATTCCACTTCTAAACTAAGAAATGTGAATTTTGCTCCTCAAGTTCCGAAAACTCAATATTCTGGAGAAAAAGAAGAATCTGAATTATCAGAATTTTCTTCTGACCCACAATCTCCCACTGTCTCTGACATGTTACCACCTTCATTTGATTCTTCTCAGAGACTTTCAAGTCAACTCAATGTTATCTCATCTTCTATTGATAGAAGAAGAGAATTCAAAATTGACCAAACTCCTGCTGTTAAAGCATTAAGAAGAAATCTTCGTCAAATGTTTTCAAAAGAAGAACTTGAAGATTACTGGAAAGAATTTTTTGACTTTCCAGAAGATTTAAGTTTCTTTGATTGGGTTAATTTCAAAGTTTTTAAGAAATTTCCAAAGAAAAAATCTGTTCAAACAAATACTAAGAAAACGTGGACTCTTGCTTCAAAACAAATTGTTCAATCAGAGCATCCACCTCTTCAAGAAATTATTTTTCCTCATGGAAAAGCTGAAGTTATGGCTTCTCCTTTCAAACAAGTTTCTGAAGAAAGAAGTATTAACAGTCCTGCTAAAGTCAGTGATGTTAAGAATCTTCAATCTCAGAATAATTTTACAAATATTGTTTTAAACTCAGTCTGTTCTCAACTCTCCAGAATTGAAAGCAATTCAGAAGTTGGACAGTCTTCCAAAGATAATTTTTCAAATTATAGAGAATTTTCAAAATCAAAATCTGAAGAAAAGAAACCTGTTCCTCTTCTTTTCAAACCAATAGAATCATCTCTTTCTCCAAAACTTGGAAAAGATTTGAATTCTGAAAATAAAATTCTTGAAGAACTTATCAGACAATTTTCAAAATTAAGCTCATTTACTAAAGATAATGTTAACACTGTCGACTCTTTTGAAAATTTAGAAAATCAATTTATTGAAGAAGAAACTCTTCAAGTTAATGCTTTAAAACACTTCAAATCTCAAAATCTACCTACTTTTTATCCCATACCTTCTCATCCTGATCTTCTTTTAGAAGAAAGATCTTTTCAACAGTTTTCTGAAACATATTCCGGAAACGATTTTATCGAATGGAATATAGATAGGATGACTGAATTCCAACTCCTTCAAACCCTTGAAAAAATGGCTGTCTGTTTATCAGCCTATATTGCAAAGGGTATTGATGCAAAGTCTGCCTGTAATAATTTAATTATAGGTTTTACCGGTCAACTAAAAGGATGGTGGAATTACTATCTTTCTGAAGAAAATCGTCAAGAGATTCTTCAATCCTTCAAAATGGAAAATGGTAATCCAGTCACTGACTGTTTTACTACTCTCGTTTATTCTATAGTCAAACATTTCATTGGAACCCCTCAACTCATTCAAGATAGGTCTTCCGAGATTCTGATGAATCTTTCATGTCCAAAATTACATGATTTTAGATGGTATAAAGACATTTATCTATCTAGAGTTATGGTCCGAGAAGATTGTAACAATGAATTTTGGAAAGAAAAATTCATTTCTGGACTTCCAAAACTTTTTGCAGAAAAGGTTAGAAGTTCAATCCGAGCTCAAAATAATAATTCTATTCCTTTCAAAAATCTTACCTTTGGAGAATTGATTTGTTATATCAACAAAGAAGGTCTTTCTCTTTGTAATGATATCAAATTAAAATCCAAACTCAAAAACGACCAATTTGGCTCTAAGAAAGAACTTGGATCTTTCTGTGAACAATATGGTTTTGAAAAAATTGTTCCTCCTTCCAAAAATAAATCTAAACCTTTACCTTTTTATAGAAAGAAATTTCGAAGAAAGGAAAAGGATTCATCTTTTCAGAAACCAAGATTTCAAAAGAAGTTTCAGAAAAAGAATCCAAGATTTCAAAATACCACCAAAGCCACTTGTTACAAATGCCATCAAAAGGGACATTATTCCAATAAATGTCCACTCCAAGGAAAGATTAATAATCTTCAAATTGATGAAGATGTTAAACTTCAACTCTTGAATCTCCTTAATTCTGAATCAGATCATTCTTCTGATTTTGAAATTGAAGAAATTCATCAAAATCAAGAAGATTCTGATTTTGAATCTGACTCATCCTCTTAAAATCACTCTTCTCAAAGTAAACAAGTTTGTGGTTGCAAAACTATAAACGTTCTTACTAAGGAAGAAGAAATTATTCAAGATATTGTTGATCAAATTCAAGATCCTCAGCTAAAAAATAAATTTTCTCAGCTCCTTCCTTCAAATAAACCTCAAGCTCAAATTTTTGATATGAAAAATGTATATTCTCGATTTCGACAAGAGACATCATCTTCAAAATCCACTAATTCTGATCTTAAATCAGAAATTAATTCTATGAAATCTGATATTTCTTTCCTCCAAAAACAAGTTCAAGATATCAAATTTGAAGTTGCTTTTCTCAAAACTCCAAATCTACGTGCTCCCGAAAATAGTTCCTCTAGTCATTCTGATAGTGACAGTGAACTTGAATATCTCAAACAATACGATCATCCTTCTACTCCTATCAATCAAACTCTTTCTGAACAAGAAAAGGTTAATGTTATTAACCGTATTCAACTTCAGAAATGGTACTGCAATATGACTATAGTTGTTGATAAAACTTTTAAATTAACAACTAGAGTTCTTATTGATTCCGGTGCTGATCAAAATTGCATTAGAGAAAGTTTAATTCCTACAAAATATTTTGAAAAAACTACTGAGCGTCTTTTTGGTGCTAGTGGTAAAAAATTGAATATTCAATATAAACTTTCAAAAGCCCATGTTTGTAACTCAAACATTTGTTTCAAAAATATTTTTTATCTTGTTAAAGATCTGGATCAACAAGTTATTTTAGGAACTCCTTTCATTGTCCAAATTTATCCTTTTCAGGCTTCGGCTAAAGGACTAAAAACTCATGTTTTTGGACAAGAATTGTTCTTTAAATTTACTGATCCACCTTCTTCTAGAGAAGTTCTTTCTCTGAAAGAAGCTTCAGTTTCTCAACTTATTAACAATATAAATTTCAAAAAACAACATATTTTATTTCTCAAAGATGAAATTAAATTTCAAAGAATTGAAAGTCAATTACAAGAAACCTTGAATAAAGAAAAAAATTTCCAGTTTTTTCTCCAAATTCGAGAAAGAAATATGTTCTACTATTCCTAATGCTTTTTGGAATAGAAAGAAGCATATTATTTCTCTTCCTTATACTCCTGACTTCCTTGAAGTCAATATTCCTACAAAATCAAGACCTATTCAAATGAATAAGGAAATACTTGAATTTTGTACAAAAGAAATCAAAGATTTGCTTGAAAAAGGTCTCATTAGACCTAGCAAATCTCCCTGGAGTTGTTCTGCTTTCTATGTACTCAATCAAGCTGAAATTGAGCGAGGAGCTCCTAGACTCGTTATCAATTACAAACCTCTCAATTCTGCTCTTCAATGGATCCGTTATCCCCTTCCTCAAAAGAAAGATCTGCTCAATAGATTATCTCTATCCATCATTTTTTCAAAATTTGATTTAAAATCAGGTTTCTGGCAGATTCAAATTAACGAAAAAGACCGATATAAAACAGCATTTAATGTTCCTTTCGGACAATACGAATGGAATGTTATGCCCTTTGGTCTCAAAAATGCTCCTTCAGAATTCCAAAAAATCATGAATGATATTTTTAATCCTTATCAAAATTTCATTATTGTTTATATTGATGATGTTTTAATCTATTCTAATAGTTTAGAACAGCATTTCAAACATTTGGGCATTTTCTTTAAAATAATTAAGAATAATGGACTTGCCATCTCGGCTAAGAAAATTGTTCTTTGTCAAACAAGAATTAGATTTCTTGGACATAATATTTTCCAACATACTATTATTCCTATTCAAAGAAGTTTAGATTTTACTGATAAATTTCCTGATCAAATTATTGATAAGACATCACTTCAAAGATTTCTTGGATGCGTTAATTATGTCTCCGACTTTATTAAAAGCAGTAGACTTATTTGTGCACCTCTTTTTCAAAGGCTACACAAAAATCCAAAACCTTGGGGGGATGAGTGTACGAGTGCAATTCAAAATATCAAAAAAGCAGTCAAAAGTATCCCATGCCTTTCAATTATTGATCCCACTGCTAATCTCATTGTCGAGACTGATGCGTCAGACATAGGATTCGGTGGAGTCTTAAAGCAAATACCTCAAAAGTCTCAAACTGAACAGTTAGTCAGATACTATTCTGGTATTTGGACTGGACCTCAAATTAACTATTCCACTATCAAAAAAGAAATTCTTTCAATAGTTCTTTGTGTTTCTAAATTTCAAGACGATTTGATCAATAAAACTTTTGTTTTAAAAACTGATTGCAAAGCTTCAAAAGATGTTCTTCAAAAAGACGTCAAAAATCTTGTTTCAAAGCAAATCTTTGCTAGGTGGCAGGCTATTTTGTCCTGTTTTGATTTCAAAATTCTATTTATACCAGGAAAAGAAAATGTTCTTGCAGACTTCCTTACAAGAGAGTTTCTTCACTCAAAGAGAGAAATTTCAAGCGAAAGTAAGGACACTCAAAAGAAAGAGCGAGAGTAGTTTATACCACAATTGATTGGTATAATCAAGTCCTGGAAGAAATGGCTTCTTCCTCATCCTTCTCTTCTTCAAAGAAGAATAAAAATACTCTTCCAAAAACATCTTTTACCCCTTCAATCTCTTCAAAAACATCCTTGTCAAATAAATTCTCAGTTTTTGAAGAAAAACCCAAAAAACCCCATACTCCCGAAAAACCATCAAATTACAAAAAAGCTGTTCAAAGTGAAAAGGAAAAAATTCCAGAGATCAATCCCAGATCGTTTCAATATTTTACAAAAAATATTCAAGAAAATGTTGTTACTATGGAACCTTCATGGGTCGAAAAATATTCAGATTTATCTCAATGTATATCTGATATTCTTCCGCCAAACTTTTTCTTCCTTCCATATACAATTCAAAAATCTCGTGAGTTTTATGAAAAGATCCTCTTAAAAACCGGATCTGCTGTTATTACTCACACCTTCAATAAACAAAAGCCTCAATATATTGATTTCTCAAAAATCTCAATTGTTAAAGTGTTGTCACTCGAAGACTGGGGGCAACCTTCTTGGAAAGAAAAGAAAATGAACCTCTCAAAAGGTGAAGATTTTTCTTCTCATTTCAATTTTCTTGACTATCAAGATGCTTGGTTTAAGATTTTCTTTCTTAGACCAGTTGATCATTCTTGGTTCATTCTTTTTCACCAAGCATGTCAAAATACTTTTCCAAAATGGTTTCAAAATTGGTTTGAATATTTTGGTCTTGAAGAAAATATCTTACCCAGTCTTCCTCTTCAAGGATTCAAACATTTCAAAGATGAGGCTAAAACTCTTTTAACGCCTCAAGAAAACATTCTTTTTCAATTTACCTACAATTTTAGAGTCTCATGGATATTTTGTTGGGACTTTTTAATTGTTCAAAATTACGATACTATTCAAAAGAAAACAGATCAATATTCTCCAAAAAGAATTGTTAGGAGATTCAAAATCAAATGGTGGTCAAAATTCCATGAAACAAATTGCTGTCCAAAGGCCATTAATTCATGGATTCAACTTCAAAAGAAAAACGAATTCCCTCAAATTTCCAAGAAAAATGATGAGGTGCAAGCTGATTTTCTGGCAGAGAAAAGCAGGCTCATTGCCCTTCTCGCACAATGTACAGAACCTGCCGAAATGGCCATTTTAGCAGAAAAGATCTCTTCTCTTGCAGAAAATGCGTCAAAGGCCTCTGTTCAAGATACCTCTTCTGAAGAAAGTTCAGAAGCAGATTTTGATGATCCTTTTCAAAATGGAGATGACTGCTATGGAATTGATTTAGACGCAGCCATTGAAGATGAAGAAATTCTCAAAACTCAAAGAATCAAATGACTAAATGGACCCAGTTACCTTGACGAATTAAGGAATTACCGGATCCATCATTCAAGATTAATCTTTTCAAAGATGCTGTCTTGACTAAAGGACAAATAACTTTAATTAAAGATAAACTTTTGAAAAAAAATCCTTTTTCTAAAGTAACTTTATTAAAGATACTTTAGTCATTTCAAACTTTCGGCTGAAGATGAAGACAAAACACTGTTCCTACTTTTGGGAAAATAGTCGACATCTACTGTTCAATCAAGAAAAGATCAAAGATTCTTTTTACTTTTTCATTCTATAAATTCAATATTTTCGTTCATTGTAAACCAGAGCTAATTTAGCCCAGAGTTAAGTTTCTCTCTGCAAGTTCAAATTTCTTGTATCATTTCAAAAACATTCAATAGAATCTTTATCATCTTTATTTTCTTTTGCAATATTTATTCAAGTTATTCTCATCCCTTGAAGCCCCTATCCCCTGGGTCATCTTTGACGAAGATTTCTTCTTAATGCTTTAACAGCAGGAGTTTGGTCAATTTTGAATTCTCTTCTTCTATCAATAGAAGATGAGATAACATTGAGTTGACTTGAAAGTCTCTGAGAAGAATCAAATGAAGGTGGTAACATGTCAGAGACAGTGGGAGATTGTGGGTCAGAAGAAAATTCTGCATATACATATATATATATATACATATATATATATATATATATATATATATATATACACATGAAAGTTCTTGAAGGACTTAACGTGCTGGAACAAATGATATATGCCCAAGAATCATGTTCTCAATTAAATTGTAAAGAACATTATATGGATTGAAATAATTCGGACGCATGTGGCATAATCGTCTCAGCAAATATTTGTTGAAAGAAGATTATAAAAATGATGATATCTGCCCATGTGTTTTCATAAAGAAAAAAATTGGATTTGCAATTGTGGCGGTTTATTTTGACGATTTAAATTTAATTGGAAGATCTGAAGAGCTCAACAAAACTGCAAATTATTTGAAAAATAAATTTGAAATGAAAAATTTGGAAAAAATCAAGTTCTCTCTCGGGTTGCAGATTGAATATTTTCCTAAAAGATTATTTGTTCATCATTCTACATATACAGAAAAACTTTAAAACGTTTTTGTATGGATAATGCACATCCATTGGCATCACTTTTGGTTGTTAGATCACTCAATGTGAAAAATGATCATTTTCGTCCACTTAAAAATGGAGAAAATTTTCTCGGTCCCGAAATACCATATCTTGGTGAAATTGGAACATTAACTTATCTTGCGAACCGCACTCAACTCGACATTACTTTTTATGTAAATCTCATTGCAAAATATAACTCTATACCGACACAAAGATATTGAAATAATATTAAATATGTTTTTCGTTACATAAAGGATACTATTGATATAAGATTATTTTACTCTTAAAAGTCTGGATCTGATTTACTGGGATATGCAGATGCAGGTTATCTCTGACCAACATAAATCTCAATCACAAACAGAGTACGTGTTTATATGTGGAGGAACAACTCCATCATGGAGATTTGTAAACCAATCATTGACAACAATATCCTCAAATAATTCTAAAATTATTGCAATCCATGAAACATGTCAAGAATGTATATGGTTGAAGAATATGACACATCATATCCAAACATCACGCAGATTAATTTTAACATAAGATAGACCAACAATTTTGTAAGAAGTCAATGATACTTGTATTGCACAACTCAAAGGAGGTTATATCAAATATGACAGGATGAAGCATATTTCTCCTAAATTCTTTCATACACATGAGTTTCAGAAAAAATGTTGACATCAATTTTCAACGAATTTGTTCAAGTGACAATGTGACTGATTTATTTACAAAAGCACTGTCAACATCTACATTCAAGAAATTAGTTCACAAAATTGAAATGCGTTTGCTCAAATATTTTCAATGATCAACATCAAGGGGGTAGCTGTACTCTTTTTCCTTCGCTTATATTTTATCCCACTGAATTTTTCTAGCAAAGTTTTAATGAGGCAACATTTATTTTTAATACTCCAAAATAATTGTACTCTTTTTCCTTCGTTTGATTTTTTGTCCCATTTGATTTTTATTAAACAAGGTTTTAATAAAACAGTTATTGCACAAATAATCATCAAAGAGGGAGTGTTGTAAAATAATTAGATCATTATGTATGATTATTTTGTGTTATCATGATTCACAGAAAATTTTTATCTAGTGTAGAAAGTCTATTTCATTCCAATTATAACTCTTATTTTAAAACCTATAAATACATGTCATGATTCTCAATAAAAGATACACTTGAGTTTAACTCTAATACTTTATTCTCTTCTTGTTCTATTATTTTTATTTCATAATAGTGCCCAACTTTTCTCTAATTACTCCTTATGTTTAAAAATATGTGACATTTTAATGTAAAAAGATTTGCCAATAATTAATTAGTGAACTACAAATTGGACAGCAAAAATTGGAGAGTAAATCTCAACTCAAAAAATAGTAGTTCATTTTCGATCTTCTCTAATTTTATATAGTTTACACATCGTCCTATCACGAGTCTTAACATATTTTGGTGTATATTAAAATCAAAATTTTAGTATATTTTAATAAAAGTTAATAAAAATATGTGATTGAAAAGTTGTTTGTCCTAGAAAATATGTAATTATTGATTTTGAATTGAGAATAAAATGAGATTTTAATTTATGCCGAACAAAGACTTATAACAACAGTAGAGAATATGCACTTTTGATATTCATGCACCCGCGTCTTACATAACATGTTGAGATTATTTTAATACTATGTTCAAAGAATCAAATCCACAAACAAACAAACTATTTAATTGACAGTTTCAAAGAAATTAGACGTGTTATTGAATAATGTGACTGCTTTTTAGGGTTTTCTTGATAGTGATTGCATGAAATTTTCAGTTAATTAATAATTTTTACGAAGACAAATTAATTAGATTGATTATAGCATCTAGAAACACCCTGAGAGTCGTGTTTTACGCAGACTTGCCGTACAAAAAACGTGAATCCTCGTCCCTGGGATTTAATAATTTAAATTAATTAATTATTTTCGTCAAGTCAAAGTAGATTTTTTTTTGCCTAACTTGCATGAGGGTTTTAATTTTCAGTCCCCACTCAACCAGTTTTTGAGCCATCTAGTTGCACATAATATTAGATTATAAATTTATAATCATTATATTAATATATCAGAATTTAAATCCATATTTGGTAGGGATTAAAATTAAAATTTTAATCTAAATCAATAACAATAATTAATTTTAATCGCATATTTTATGGGATTCACAATTTTTTAAACACACATTTCATCAATTTTTATTAAAACACACTAAAAATCTGATGTTAATACCCTTTAATCAAATGCTAACTTTCATTCAAGTTAGACTTTTAATAAAGAAATGAATTTCGAAGGTATATTGAAGAAAAAAAAAATTCAATTCAAAAACCTCGATAAAAAATATTTTTCTCATTATTTTATCTATATTTTTGTAATTCAAATTCTACAACTTAGACTTTTAAGCCCTGTTTGGTACGGATTCTCCAAATTTTACAGTAAATCAATTCTCATTTTTAATCACACATTCTTTAATAAAATAATATTTTTCATTACATCAATAATTTTTTCTTCTTTTTCAACCACACATTTCCCATCATATCATTGTTCAAAATCAATTCTTCTCCAAAAAAATCCCTCCCAAACAAGCTCAATAAAGAAATGAATTTCAAAGGTATATTGAAGGAAAAAAAATTCAATTCAAAAACCTCGATAAAAAAATATTTTTCTCATTATTTTATCTATATTTTTGTACTGAAAATTCAAATTTCTATATTACTAAAGAAAATGGACAATTTCAAACAATATTGTTGGCGATGGTTGAATTTTCTGTAATAAATATTAGGTCTTACAATCGTACGTAAAAGTTGACTTTCATAAAATCCCAAGAGTTATTTTCATTGTTTCCCACTTTCCCTTATGTAATTTATAATTTGAAGGTTTTAATTGGTTAACATGAATTTCTATTAGTAATTTCCATGAGATTTTCTCATATTTTGGGTCCACATGAAAGTTATTGACACCTTCTAAAGCGAATTTAAATTATAAATAGATATAAATGAGTGATGGATAAATAGATAATAATTATGAATTCCTTGAAACGTGTTTAAAAAAGTGACTTGTATATTTATAAACATAAGCTTATATTTTATATAAAATATTTATGCCACATAATAAATTACAATTTATTGTATGAATTTCTAGAGCATTAATAAAAAAACATATATACTCATCTTCCGTCATCTAGCTTAAGCTTATGCTCTTAACGTAGAAGTCAAACCAAGTGACTTTATGAAAAAAAAAAAACCCCATCAAATAATTAGGAAAAAAAATAAAATTTTTGCATATATAGGCCTGTTTTATTGTGTTTTTAAGTGATTATAAATTGTGGGTCCTGTAAAATTTGTAGATAATAAGGTATCCCTACGAAATCTATGACTGAAAAATATACACCAACTTATATCTCAATTTAAACTCTACCAACATGCATTTCAGATATCATATTTTTCAGAATTATCACTAACATATTGTGATTCATTAAGTGCTAACCAATAAGATTTTTTTTGTAATTGTCTATATAGAAAAGGGGAAAAAAAAAAATCAAAGTGACAGAGTGAGACTATGCCACTATTAGATAGAGATTAAAATCAGATTTTTAGTAAGTTTTGATAAAAGTTGATAAAATTTGTGATTGGAAAATTTTAAGCTCCGTGAAATAATTGTAATTTTAAAAGCACGAAATAATTTACTTACAACTTGTATACAAACTGAGGCGTGTTGATCAATTCATGCCACAAGAATGACACATATTTATAATGTTTGTGGTGGGTATAAAATCACAGGTTTATTGTTAACTATTAAAACATTAATTAATTTACGGATAATGGTAGTCATGGTTTCAAACTTTTCAAAATTTTGCAACTTTTATCCTGATATTTTATTTGTTGGAACCATAGTCCCAAACCTTTCATTTCTTTCGGGAAAAAGGACATATGAATGGATGTCCGTTAGTTGACCAGAAAAATTAATTTAATCACATTTTTTAATAATTTCAAAGAGGGCAAAGTAGTGAATTTTTATTTTCCACATTAAATAATTAAATCAAAAGAAGAAGAAGAGTGTATCCTTTTGTACTTTAAGCCCCGCCCCCAATTTTGTGAAATGGGTGGGGGCTAGTTGTTGATCTCTAGAGATACGTTGATATCTTCAGCCACCGAAAGCCCCACTTTGAATTTCGAAACTCCACTCTTAAAAGACTTCATCCATGGCTCTGTCAACTTCAAAGACCGCCCTGTCTCTCGACCCAAATTCGTTGGTGGGAAGGTCGCTAACTTCATCAAGGTATGTACCTACAACATTCAAGTGACGACTCTTGCCACTAACCCATTTATTAAAAGGTGTATTTTGATGGGAAAAAAAGTTTTTTACTTGTTTTCTTCAATTTATTAGGTGCTGAAGTGACTCAGATATTTGCATACTATAACATAAAATCGAATTTCATAAGGTTGGGTGAGTGGGTGGCGGAGTGACGGGCAATTGGCCAATGGTTTTTTGTTGTTGCGTGGGGTTGGGGTGGAAGATGACCTTTTTTTTTTTTTATTTCTCATCTCTCTCTCTCTTTGGATTTTCTATTTCATTATTTAAATTTTTAATGTGAAAAATAAAAAGTTACTATTTTGCCCTCTTTGAATGTTAAAAGGATGGTCAAATTAATTTTCATGTTCAACTAATGGACTGCCGCAAAGAAATTAAAGGTTTGGAACCGTGGATACAATAAATAAAAGATAAGGGTAAAAATTACAAAAAAAAAAAAAAAAGATGAAATATTTATGACCGTTATTGCAATTATCCCATTATTTTATCTGAAATCGGTCAAACTAAGTCAGCAAGCATACCAAATTTGAAATGGTAGATTCAAGGGCCATGCTACCATCCGAATTGGTCCCCATTTTAATTGGTTATATTCATGTGTCAAGACCCCTTACCTATTTTGTAGCAGCAGCCTATTTGATTGAATGTAGTGTAAATCAGGCTTTATTTTATTAATATAACGCCAAGGGGATTAGTGCTACGCCTAACCAAAACATGATTTTGATATATTAGCACTTATGTAGGTTGGTAGAAGTTTGGCCTACTAACGAGGATAGGATTATAGGAATATAAATAATTATATTAATTATAATTTTTCAAATAAAGTAATTTATTCCTCTTTCCTATTATTAATGAGACATAGCTATACGCGAGGATAAAATGCATTGTGAGTTCTAAAAATCCAAAATTTCATACATTTTTATATATTTATTTTCAAGATGCCCACTTCTGCCCATAAATTTTCATTCACGGGCTTCAAAACTTTAAAGTCGAGTAATTGTTTGTTCTACTCAAATATTTATTCGAAGCTAATCAAATATCACTTTTCCAAGAGTTAAATGAACCTAAGTTAACATGTGTTTATCAATCAAAAATACTCTTTCAATATACTCGCTTACACGGTCACATTCAAGTAATAAAATGGAGTTTGAGTCCAAGTCGATCCCTCGAAGAGTGTTTCTTCCAATTAAACGATAATTGATTCAAATTCATGATAAAAAAGTACACACAATTTGATTTCGAGTTGAAAATAAGGAAAAAATGATTCTAAAGATTAATTAAACTAGCAAGAATAAAAGCGATTCGATTTTGGATTTTAAATGAGTTGGGACTTACAATGTCACTTAACCATCGTTTCTTTAGTATCGCAATAGACCAGAAATGCAAATTACCAAGTTACAATATTAAACCCAATTTTTTTAATTTTAGTCAATTACCTCTTTTGAAAGAAATTAACCCTGATCGATTGATTTTACCTATTATTATCTCTATTTAAAAAAGACCCCCAACCAACTGAATTAAATCATAGTGAAACTAACTCAATGGTCAACTCGAGTTTGAAGTATTTCTCTATCTACTAAAATAACCTAGAACATTAATTATTTTATTCAAGAATGCACAACAAACTCACAATAATTGTACAAACCACCTAACTCAATCATCTATTGCCCACATACATGTTGGAAATTTATGCACAATAATAAATGTACAATAACAACGGTAAATACTGCTATTAATGAAACTAACGTTAAGTTACGCCGTAAATCCCAAAAGTAAACATTTAGCCATTACAAAATAGAGGCGTAAAATGGAAATAAAGAAAGAACGCATTACAAAATGAAGGAGATAATGAAAAATACAAAATTGTAGAATAAAATCGTCCCTTGAATATATTCTTGAAGACTTAAAGGATTGAAATATTGAATCTTCCTTTCAAACACCCAAATTTTGTTTGGGTTTCTCCCCTTCTTCTTGTCTCTTTTCTCCTCTTGAATGAACTATAGATGTGGAGTCATGAGTTATCCCGATAAGTGGCTTAGGAGTTATCCCGATAAGTGGCTTAGAATTTGAATTTAAAGAGTAAAAAATCATCCCAAGTAAATTGCAGAAGAAGTGTTGAATTTATACGAAACAGGCAAAATTGCCCAGCCTGGTTAACAGAGGCGATTGCCCCCAGTTGAGGTTGGGCGACTCTGTCCCTATTTGGAGTCAGGCGAGCACGCAACTAGATTTTTTCCTTCTTCGTATTTCAGTCCTCCACAATTTGCATGCCAAGTCCCTCAACTTTCTTCTTGAACATTTTAGTCCTTGAATTTCAATTAAGCCCTTTGTAAATTGCATCCAAGGTCCTCCATCTTTTAGCAATTGTGCAATTTAGTCCCCAAATTCACACTTATGTATACTTTTGGTCTTTTTCCTTCATTTATCTTGCTTCTCCTACATTTGAGATTTTAGCCTACAAAAGTCCCAATTACACAATTGTGAATAGGAATTCGCTTAATTTCATTGATAATAAGCTTATTAAAGTATCTAATAACTGTGTATTACACACTTATCAAATACTCCCAAACTTAAACTATTACTTGTCTCGAGCAAGATTAATGTGAGCACGAAGTCGAGCATGTCAAAGTTAAGCTCGGGAAAGGATCCATTGATTATCGAAGGAAGTCTGATGACACGATTGAGAGCAAATCGGGTGAAATAGGTGATGGAATTGCTTGTTCAAGCTACAATGTATGAAATATCGAAATTAACAAGCTAAAGAACAACTTTCATAAAAGGGTCGATAGCCTAAACCAATTGGAGCATCGTGTTGCAAGTAACGGAATAAGAGATTGAGGAGCTCAACTATGCAACCGCATAGTTGAGACCACATGCCTTTATATCGAGACCAAATGGGGACTTTTCATTTGATTTATGCGACCACATAGAGTTACACTATGCGACCCCATAGTTCATTCTGGTTGAGAATTTTTCTAGATTTTGAGTAATCTTCCATTTAAATTAAAATTCTATTTTGTAATATCTTTTGCTGTTTTTTTTTTTGGCTTAATTCCATTTTTAGCTAGGTTTTATGGGTTCTCTATAAATATGACTCATTCTTTTATTGTAACACACAACAATATTATTGAAATTTATTGAGAGACAAATTTGCTTTCGAATTCTTATTCTTCGTTGGACAAATCATGAACTTATCAAAATTCTTCTTCTGGCTTTCAAATCAATCGTGTGAGATTCTCAAATATTCAATTAAAAGGGTTAGCATATCGTTTGCGTATTGTTGGTTATTTTGATTCGTTACTTACGAATCAAATCCAAAACTTTGATTACTTTGACTTTCTTGGGTTCGATTTCAATCTAATCCTGGATTTCGTAATTCTTCACTATGTAGATTTACATCGGTTGGTATTATAGTCATGTTCCAAAATCAAGGTTATATTATATTCCTTTTTTGTTTGAATCTTTATTTCCTTTTTTACGTTTTTCTATTTAAGTCTTCTAATCCGTAATTTTTCCGTCAAAAATTCAAAAGTTATTTTTGTGCTTATTTTGTGTCCAAATAAACTTCCGTTTTCTTTACCTGTGTTATAGTTGAATTTTGAGTAAAAAAAATTCGGAAATTTTTTTTCTGAAAGTTCAGAAAATTCTATGCAAAGTCAAATTCAAAAAAAAAAATTGCCTGCCAATTACATTATCTATTGGGTAAAATTCGAGAATCACTTTCTTGGATTCAAATTTCATTCCAATCATCCAATTCGATTCATTTTCTTTCTTGAGTTTTCAAAATTTCCAAAAAAAGATCTCATTCAAAACCATGATTTGAATTCTACGAGAATAATTCCTGGTTGAGTTCGAATTTGTCCTTTGAAGCACTTGGGCAAAGGCATTGAGTGGAAAAAGGTAGAGTGGTGAGATCAATAGAGAGAAAAAGTCAAATTGAGTGATACACGATCGCACATTTGTGAGGTAGAAATAAATTTTAGATTTAGGATCTTTGATAGGGACGGATCAACACTAAGCTGAAACAACAACCAAACCAACATGTCAAATGAGATGATACATATCTTTGAACAGTTACTTGAACATGTGCAGGATAGATTGGATAGACAGGACACAGAGCTTGCCAATTTGCGAATGGGAGTTCCAAATATATGGAGACAGTAATCGAGACTAAATAGGTAGTATGAGAAATAGAGGAGCTAGGCTTGAACGAAAGAGTAGAAACTTTGTTGGAGACGAGGTAGATGGGAATATGGGCAACATAAAAATGTTCATTCTACCATTCAAAGGAATGAGTAATTCAGAGACTTACTTTGAGTGAGAGAAAAAGGTTGAATTGATCTTTGACTGCTACAATTTTTTGGAGGAGAAGAAAGTGAAGATAGCGATCCTTGGATTCACTGACTATGCAATCACTTGGTGGGATCAAGTAGTGACAACGAGGAGGAGAAATAAGAAGCGATCGATCAATACATAGGAGGACTTGAAAGCCATCATGCGGAAGGTTTGTACCTAACCACTACTACCGAGAGGTTCATCAAAAACTAAAAAACATCTACCAAAGATCAAAGAGTGTGGATGACTATCACAAAGAGATGGAGTTTTTTATGATTGGTGCGGATGTGGAGGAGGATCGAGAGGCCACCATGGCCAGGTTTTTAAACAGGTTGAATCGGGACATAGTTAATGTAGTGGAGTTACAACACTATGTGAAATTAGAAGACATGTTACACATGGCTATGAAGGTGGAGTGGCAATTGAAGAGGAAGTGAATAGTAAGGTACTCATCAGGTGCTTCGGGTTCTAACTCATCCTTGAAACCAAAGTATGATAACAACAAAGGAGATGAGACTATTTCTAGGGGTAAAACTGAATTGTCGAAGGAAAAGGAAGAAAATCCTAGCAAGAAAATGGAATCCCAACCATCAAGGAGTCGAGACATCAAATGCTTTAGGTGTTTGGGGTCGGGGCACATCGCTTCTCAATGTCCAAACAAAAGAACGATGATTTTGCCAAATAATGGAGAGGTGGTGAGTGAAAGTGAGAGTAATTATGAAGGCATGCCGAAATTGGAAGAGGCTAGTGATGGAGGTAAAATGGAATATGTTGTTGGCGAACTATTAGTCAATAGGCGAGCTCTTAACACTCAAATCAAGGTGGATGACTTGGAGCAGCAAAGAGAAAATATTTTTCATACACGGTGCCACATCAATAATAAGGTATGTAGCATGACCATTGATGATGAGTGTTGTACAAATGTAGCAGTACTAATTTGGTGGGGAAATTGGGATTAACTTTCCTTAAACACCATAGGCCCTATAGGTTACAGTGGTTAAATGAATGTGGGGAAGTTAAGGTGAATAGAAGGGTGTTGATAAATTTTTCAATTGGTAGTTATCAAGACGAAGTATTGTGTGCCGTAGTACATATGCATGCATGTCATATCTTGTTGGGAATACCATGGCAATATGATATGAAGGTGATATATAATGGGTATAAAAATAGGTATAGATGGTGGAAAGTCTATTACACTTGCATCGTTAACACCGGCACAAGTGTATGAAAACCAAATCAAACTAAAAAATGAGAAAGAAAATAGACGAAAAAAGTTAGAGAAAAAAGAGAGAAAATAGTGAGGTGGCTAAAAGAGAGAAGAGCCACGTGAGAGAAAAGAAGAGGGGTCTTCCGAGAGGAGAGAAAAGTTGAAAGCAAGTTTCTTTGCAAAATGGAGTGAGTTGAAAAGAGCAAAAGTGGAGAGACAACAAATGATTTTGTTGTTGTAAAGAAGTCACTCCTCAATTTTGAGAAATCTAACCCACCCCTCCCTAACTTAGCTATTTCTTTATTTTAGGAATTTGGAGATGTATTCTCGAAGGACGTGCCTAGTGGGTTGTCACCCATTCGAGGTATTGAACACCAAATTGACTTCATACCCAACGTAGTCGTTCCAAACCAACCAACTTACCGAAGTAATCCCAAGGAGATAAAGGAACTTCAAAGGAAAGTGGATGAGTTGATGAGCAAATGATATCTAAGGGAGAGCATGAGTCCATGTACTGTGCCAGTCCTACTTGTGCTAAAGAAGGATGGAACTTGAAAAATGTTTATAGATTGCAAGGCCATCAATAACACAACGGTAAAGTATCGTCATCCTATTCTTAGGTTAGATGATATCTTGGACGAATTATTTGGTGCATGCATATTTAGCAAAATTGATCTTAAGAGTGGGTCCCCATCAAATTCGAATGAGGGAAGGTGATGAATGGAAAAATGCATTTAAAACTAAATATGGCTTGCATGAATTGTTGGTCATGCCTTTTGGACTCAATAATGCACCGAGCACTTTTATGCGTTTAGTTAACCATGTTTTGTGTGCATTTATAGACAAGTTTGTTGTGGTTTACTTTGATAACATTTTAATCTAGAGTAAGGATCTCAATAAACATATTGAACATTTACGATGTGTGCTAGTAGTTTTAAGAAAGAATAATTTTTTGCTAACTTTAAAAAGTGCACATTTTGCATGAAAAATATTGTGTTTCTTGGATATGTGGTTAGTGTTAAGGGAATTGAGGTAGATGAAGAGAAAATAAAAGCTATTAAAAAATGGTCAACACCTTAAAGTATAACCGATGTAAGAAGTTTTCATGATTTGCCTAGTTTTTATAGGCGATTTTTAAGGAATTTTAACACACTTGTCACACCACTCACTGAAGTTGTTAAAAAAGTGTAGGTTTTAAATGGGACAATGAGCAAGAGCATGCATTCAACACTATTAAGGATGGGTTGTGTAAAGCACCGATTTTAGAACTACCTAATTTTGACAAAACTTTAAGATTGAGTGTGATGCATCATGTATTGGCATTGGAGCAGTTTTGATACAGGATAGGAGACCGATAGCTTATTTCAGTGAAAATCTAAGTGGAGCAGCACTCAACTATCCTACATATGACAATGAGGTTTATTCACTTGTTCGAGATTTGAAGACATGGCCGAAAGAGTTCGTGATTCAAACTGATCATGAGTCATTGAAGCATTTGTGGGGTCAAGGTAAGCTAAACAAAAGGCATGTTAGATGGTTGGAATTTATTAAAACATTTCCCTATGTCATCCGGTACAAACAAGCTAAGGAAAATGTAGTGGCGGATGTGTTGTCCCAAAGGTATGTGCTTCTTACTTCTTTAAGTGCAAAGTTGCTTGGTTTTGACTACTTAAGGACATGTATGTGAATGATTTAGGTTTTTCCAGCATATATGAATCATGTAATAAGGGTATGGTAGATACATTCTTTAAGCATGAGGGTTATTTGTTTCAGAAAAATAAACTATGTGTTCCTAATTGTTCCATACGTGAATTGTTGGTTAGAGAAGCACACAGTGGGGGATTAATGAGTCGTATTTGGATTGCAAAGACTTTGGGGATGTTAAGGGAACATTTTTTTGGGCTAAAATGAGGATTGATGTAGAACGCACTTGTGATCGATACATAACTTGTAAACATGCTAAGTCTAAGGTTCTACCCCACGAATTGTATACTCATTTACTCGTTCCTAGTGAACCTTGGGTCGATATATTCATGAATTTTGTTTTAGGTTTACCTAGGACTAAAAGGGGTTAAGATTCAATAATTGTAGTGGTCGATAGGTTTAATAAAGATGGAGCATTTCATCCTGTGTCATAAAACCTACGATACCACTAACATAGCTGATTTGTTCTTTGAGGAAATAATGCGTTTACACGGGGTCCCTAAGAGTATAGTGTCAAATAGATATATTAAATTTCTTAGTCACTTTTGGTAGGTTTTGTTAGATAAGTTAGATACAAAATTGTTGTTTTTTACTACATGTCACCCACAAACCGACGGGCAAATTGAAATAGTCAATAGGACTATGATTCAATTGTTGCACATTGTGGTTAATAAGAATTTGAAGAGGGAGGGGATGATGTATGGCGTGTAAGATCCTGCTGTATATATTGATGAAGTAATGAAATGATCAAGTAGTGAAAATTGATTCAAATTCATCTCAGATTTTAACTTGGTATCAGAGCCATTATGACTAATACCAGCACAGACAATCAACCTGGCCCAACTAATTCTGGGATGTTACTAGTCGCCCAGGTTGTTGTAAATCAGTTCTCACTCGTTGGAATGACTCTCAATTAAACTCCATTAGTAAAGCCCGATAGGAACAACTACCTATTGTGGAATAATATGAATATGTCTATAATCAAAGGACATAATCTAAAAGGATATTTGCTAGGGACAAAAGAATGCCCGCCAGATTTTCTAGCCACACAAACCACTATTGGTCAAGGAGAAGTAGTGGAGATGAATCGGAATCCTGAGTATAATATGTGGGTTTCAACTGATCAATTGCTAATGGGATGGTTATACTCATCTATGACTCCTAAAATAGAAATGAGAGTCATGGGATGCTCCAGTTCTAGCAAGCTATGGACTGCAATAGAAGAGAGTTATGGTGTAATGAACAAATTGAGAGTTGATTATCGACTGAGGTTCGATGACATAGTCGAGAACAAAGCATGTGAAAGAGGCGATGAGATTGCTTGCTCAAGCTATGATGGACGAAATGTCGAAGTTAACAAGAAAATAACGACTTTCATGAAGGGGTCGATAGCCGAAACCAATTAGAGCATCTTGTTGCAAGCAACGAAAGAAAGGGTTGATGAGCTCAACTATGTGACTGTATAGTTGAGAGACTGCATGCCTTTATATTGAAACCAAATGGAGACTTGATCTATGCGACCGCATAAAAATACGATCATTTTTAGCTAGGTTTTATGAATTCCCTGTAAATAGGACTCATTCTTTCATTGTAAGATTGAGAGGCGAATTTCCTTTCGAGTTCTTATTCTTCGTTGGACAAATCACAAACTTATCAAGATTCTTTTTGTGGCATTTAAATAAACCGGGTGAGATTCTCAAATATTCAATCAAAAGGTTCAACATATCGTTTGCATATTGTTGGTTATTTTGATTCTTTATTTTTGAATCAAATCACAAACTTTGATTACTTTGGCTTTCTTGGGTTCGATTTCAATCTAATCGTGGGTTTCGTAGTTCTTCGCTACGTGGGTTCACATCAAAGATCAACTACTAACACAATTGCATAACACATTATAAAGATCAACAATGTTAGATAGCTTGTCAAAGTATTCATGAGTGTAAATTTGTGTAATCAATTCGCAAATATGCTTCAAATTATGCTACCAAAAAATAATTCAAACTTATCCGATGTTTGATTGATGTGTTTGTGTGTAGTCACTTTCAATCATCATATTAGGAAGAAGTCATCAAGTATGAGGATTTTCAAATTGGTACCAACCCGACTCTTAGTGGTCAAATGTTTCATTTCCTACTCGTGAAATTCATACCATAAAATAGCTATTTTCTCACTCTTTTCATATATAAATCTAAAGGTCGTTATCACGTCCTTCGTTTCTTCATTGAATTTGGTTAGGTCTAACCTATAATTTCAACATCAAATTATGTGATGATTCTCCACTAATGAGTGCTTCCACATTCAAGCTTATATTAAGTAATTCAAACCTACTAGTTATCTAAATCCAAATATTTAATGCAATTGCATCACATCAATTTCTTTTCCATTTCTCAATTAAACATCATGTTTTACCTCACTCTCTTAAACTTTCTTTTTGACCCTTCTTGTTTAGACCTAAGGATATTGGGTTTCAATATACCCCAACAAACTTAATAACTTAAGTCCAAAAGGCTACAAAGTGATGCCTAAGATTCAATAAGTGCAATATCATTCTTTTAAGGACAACAAAATTACTTGGAACATAGATTCCTAACATATGGTCATTACCAAACTTATACTTGGTGAAAACACTCCACACAATTTTCTTTCATGCATGGAATCTATACACTTCTAGATAATATCCCTCATCGGCTCGACCACCCCCAAACTTATCTCACAATAAGGTGAAGTGATAGAGAAAAGAAGGCATGTAAATAGAAGTTTATGCACAACTCAAAATGTTTCCATCAATCAAGACGATTGTGCTCAAAGTAACATAAGATCTCATATTGACAAGAAAATTTTTAAAATTGAGACAAATAGCATGGTTGGACAAACTTATGAATTAATAACAATTTTAAACATCAAACTAAATCATCTGATGCTATCTAACATGTCAATGCCAACACCGATATAAGCACAATATCTCATCAACACCCCGAACTTAAATTACAAATTGTCCTCAATGTGTACAAGAATGATATAAAAGAAACAAGTCAAAACGGCACGTAACAATCCACATGGAAAGAAAAATCAACTGTTCAAATGTAAAGAGAGAAAATAAATTGCTAAAGCTATTGTGCCGAAGCACTGCCGAAATGGTCGAAGCACATGAATTCAAAGTGCTTCCTACTAAGCCAGAGTGCTACCTAAAGAAGTTAGAGAAAAAGACGAAGCTCTTCACACAGAAAACCGTTATAAAGCTTCCTCTAACCAAGCCCTTAGATTATCTGAAAACATTTATAATTCATGTAACGTTTGTAATAAAGAATGTCATGTGTGTCAGCCTAATGTATAAGGTGGCCGACCAATTGTCAATGTATTTAATTATATGATAAATAGTGATGTAAAGCCTCAGTCAAGGAGAGGATGCCACGTGGCTCAGATCCCAAGGACACCATGTCGACTAAAACACTATAAATAGGAAGTCTTTGTAAATGAAAAGGGAGATCTCGAAAATAAAAATCGAAAAAGGAATACAAAATGGCATTATGTGCATTTTTTTCTAACACATACATTCAAGAGAAAAAATTCTCCATATATCATCTTTCTTATTCCATATTTATTAGCTTGATTTTTAGCGGATAATCATAGGCATTTGATTGGTGATTGTTATTACCGCAATCACCTTTGTTTATTCCATCGGTGCTCGAACACTTTTGTCTCACATCGTGAAGCATCTCATGCGTTTGTGTTCACATTTTCCTCACTTCCTTTCAGTACTTCGGTCAAAATGCGTTGAAATTTGGTTGAGTTGGCATAAGTAGACCCGATATTTGTTGTCCATGTCAACGACATACTTTTTAGGGTCAACAGATTAGTGTTGTCCATAGGAAACCACACATTTTAACCACAAAAATCTCATGGGAAAATGCCAGTTGGAAGCAACTTGAAAGAGATTTTCGAACCTTTGAAAATGGGGTATTCTTGAAGAAAGAATCATTGGAAAATCCAAAGAAAAAATTGCTTAACTTACAGCCAGTTCGATCCTCAAGAATAGGAACATCTTGTCAGGAAAAAAGCTTATTAACATGAGTTCAAGCGATGATGAAAATGCACCTGAAAGGACAAGGGAGAAACCCTGAACAAGGGAATGCATTGAAATGACAGATACGTTTAAAGAAGAGGCAATCCTTGGAGTTATAAACACATTTGAAGAAGAGGCTATTAGTGAAGAACGACACCTCCTAAAGAAGGGAGAGCTGCTGAAGAAGTAGCTAGTTTGGAGGAGCGAACCATCGCATCATCGATTGCAAGCCTCAAATAGCCTATATGGAGGAACTGGAGAGCTTTCCAATGGATCCCAGTATCCCTCCAAATACCTACAAGTTGGAAAATCTGCTGGCCAGGAGAAGCTAAAAAGCTTCTTGCTAAAGAATTTAGACATCTTTGTCTAGAAGCACGGAGACATGGTTGGAATTGACCCAAAAATATGTTGCCACCACTTGAAAATTGATCCAAAGGCTATAGCTCACAAGTAGAAAAGGAGAGCTCTCAACCCAGAGTGATATAAAGCTGTAAAGGATAAAGTTAAGAAGCTAATAGACAATTATTTTATTTGGGAGTCAATATATCCAAAATGGGTCTCTAATTCAGTCTTGGTTATGAACTACAATGGAAAGTGGAGAGTCTGTACGAATTTCTTGAATTTGAATCAAGCTTGCCCCAAGGACAGTTTTTCACTTCCCTGGATAGACCAACTTGTGGACTCGATGGCTGGACATGAACTTCTTAGCTTCATGTATTCATATTCCGGGTATAATCAGATCTCAATGTTCCCAATTGATGAAGAGAATACGTCCTTCATAAAGATAAGGGTCTTTATTGCTACAAAGTCATGCCCTTTGGGTTGAAAAATGTTAGGGCCACCTATTAAATACTTGTCAACAAGATGGAAAGGATTCTTGAAAGAATCGACTGGAAAAGATCAAACGATCAAATTCACGAGAAGATAAGGGGTGTTGATATATTTCTGCAAGAACCTCCCACTTACTTTGGTTGAGCTCAAACTGTTCAACAAACCCTACAAGATATCAAGAAAAGGTTAACATCGGAATCATCAATACTTGGAAATCAAAAGGCAAATACAAAAATCACGAGCTTCGGAGTAGGTGGTCAAAACTTTCACGTGGAGGACTGTGTCACCCTAACATTCCTGCCACTTTAACATTAGCCAGAACCACGTCTCTTTCCATCCCTTGATGGAAGAGGAAAGGACCAAGATAAAATGGGAATGCGATCCACACAGACACACGGAATAGCACTCCTTGGATTTTCCTTTCCCTTGGACCCAGGGTTGGAAAATGGTTTGAAAGACATAGAGGGGCATGTCCTCTCCAAGGAAAATCTCATTTCACAGAAAATAGGTTTCCACTAGTTAGGCACAAGTATTGGGGATAAGTTGGGTGGGAGCCAGCCCATACATAGGTCTAAAAAAGAGGTGGATGGGCAACCGAATGCCTGCCTTCAAAAGAAACTCACTGACAACAACGCAACCTTATCTAGCAAAACAGACTCGCTCATCAGGGTTAGGGGACAAAAGCTCTATGTCTTAGGGAATATAGTATTTTTCCTTAAGGTTTGCTAAGTGTAATGGATTTATGGTTGACGGGACTTTTGTTGCTCCCCAACCTATTTCGTAGTTTCTTTGACCCTTTCCAAAAGACAAAACACTATGCCCTGCTTTGATGACTCGAACCAATTGGTCATATTAGTTATCTGTATACCCATCTCACAACTACTTCGCTAAGATCTACATCCCCCAGTAGAGTGTGAAAACGTCATTGATTTTTAGGAGTTAAATTTTTAAAATACTTTCGAATTAAATGGAAGAATGGTGAAGGAGAATCACCCGAAATGATGAATGCAAGGAGAAATCGAAAGGAAAATGAGAGATTTTGGAAAATATGAATGCTAATTGCGTGAAAGGCAAAGTGATTGTTTACTATAAATTGTTGCCTTTTATAGGCGAAAGCTCTCAATCCTATCTGTTAGATGTCGATCCACACTATCTGACCATTCATTTAAGATTTAAATCGAAGCCACATCAATCCATGTGCTGCTTCATCTTCTAAAGATTATATTAGAGCATCTTCTTCATGCACTATTGTGCTCCTAAACTTCACAGGACGTGTGCACAATAGCCATCCTTGTGCATTAAATGCGGTGACAGTTGCATGTATAGGAAGATAAACTGCTTCAATTGCTTTTCTTGAAAATGTACAAAAACAGTAAATCATTTGAATTAATGACAATGCCTTGTGTTCCCTAAATGTTTAGAAACATATCTCCTCATAATTAGTGAATTGAAGCCTCGACAAGCTACATAATCCCTTCAACTCAACCAATTCGGACAAGGCTTTGGATGTATAAAGACACTTTGGATTAAACAGCCTTAGACTTAACTTGACTTGCTGACATTCCTCAAAATTGTTCTAGAAAATGAGATATCCCAAGGTACACAGCTTCGGACAACACTTACAAGTAATTCATACAAGTCATGTTCATTTAAATTCTAACTATAATATAAATATTTCCACTTACATTTGTGGAACTATTGTGGTATGGTAAAAACCATGCCCTAACAAAATTTATATATATATAAGTCTATGCATTACATAAATGATCATGCCTAGATTTGGGGGACTATTGTTATGCCTCACCACCGAGACTCAAGTCAAAACATCACGTAGCAATCCACGTGGAAAGAAAGGTCAACAAAGAGTCAATTGGTCAAATGTAAAGAGATCAAATAAATGGCTGAAGCTATTGTGCTGAAGCACTGCCTAAATAGACGAAGCACCTAAATCTGAAGTGCTTCCTATTAAGCCGAAGTGTTATCTAAAGAAGTCAGAGAAGAAAACGAAGCTCTTCACGAAGAAGGCCGATAAAAAGCTTCCTCCAACCGAAGCCTTAGTTCATCCGAAGCTGTCTCTTACAAGATTTGTAGACAATCTTTAGGAATGATTGATGTAATATTTGTAATAAAGAATATCAAATGTGTCAGCATAATATATAGTGTGGCTTACCCATTTTTAATGTATTTATTGTATGATAGACACTGTGTGAAGCCTCAGTCAAGAAAATGAGGCCACACAGTTCTGATCCAATGGACACCATGTCGGGCAAAACACTATACATAGAAAGTCTTTATAAATAAAAAAGAGGATCTTGAAAAAAATGGAAAAGGGAATACAAAACAGCATTGTGAACATTTTCTTACACACATTCAAAAGGAAAAATTATTCATATATCATCTTGCTTGTTCTATATTTATTAGCTTGATCGTTAGTGAATAATCATAGGCATTTGATTGGTGATTTTTGTTAGCTCTTCATCTTTATTTCACCTATCGGTGCTCGAACACTTGTGTCTCACGTTTGAAGCATCTCCCGCGTTCACGTTTCCTCACTTCCTTCTGGTACTCTAGTCAAAACGTACCAAACTTTGCTTGAGCTGGCCTTAGCTCTCAAAAGCTATTCTATGTCCTCAAAATTAGAGATAATACGAGTTAATGCCCAGAAAGTTGCACATGCCTCGAAAAAATGACAGATTACAATTGGCCTACATGTGTATCATTAGAGATATTCTCGAGCCAAGGCTCATATGTCATGGAACTTGGCCTCTGCTTCTTAGATTAGCTTGGTTCCTACTAGCACAAATGAACAAGAGCTTATATCTTACCTTCATAATAAGAATGATCAATATTACCGCCTTCATATGTAGCTACGGCTTGAAAGGGCATTGATGAAGATTTTCCTTTAAAAATAATAGAAAAAGCATAGCAACAACAAGGCAAAACACAAGAACCAAATAACTCTTATAAATTTATGGGCCAACAAATACACATCTAATAAGTAATCTAAGTGAGTTGTTCACATAAAAAGTGAGGTATTTCCTTTTTAAATGTCTTGAATGAGTTAAATTTCTATGCGTTTGTTGGTTTCGAGGCCACAAAGAGCATCTTCATTGAGAGATGGGTTTGTACGACCATCTGTTTGATTGTTCCTGCATCAGCTAGCCATTCCATCTCCATTATAATGTTCTCCATCTCTACTTTTATGATTGTTAATTCGAAGATATCATGGAAATATGCCTAATGGTATGTACAAAACGTGGGGATGAGAAGTTCGAATCACTTTAACATCTGTTTGAGCTCTCATTATTTGATGTCCTAGGAATAATAACATTTACCTTAATTGTGTGATTATTGTACCACAACATGGAAGACCTCGGGGCCCTCTGACTTAACATTCCAAGATCTTTTGATGGTTGAATCACCTTGCATTCCAAAGCTCCAACAATCTGCATTTCTTGTTATCCAATGGTCCCAATTCCGATCGCAATGGAAGGGGATTATTATCCATAATCTAAGTGTCAATTTTTGTGAGATTTCATGTCCAAAAAATGGTTCTAAGGACTTTCCAATTTTGGTGTAAATTTCCATACGAATTTTTCCTTCATTTTTCATGCCATCTTTTTCCTCTATTTTTCAATGCACAATCATTGGAGGTTATAGGGAGTTAAGGGTGGTTATATGGAGTTGCATGTTTGAAATTCAAATTAAAACCACTCTCTCTAACCATTTTAATAACTTGGGTGGTTGGATCATCCTACATGGACGACCCATGACCCGTATTTTTCTAACATCTCCTATTCGCACATGACGGGCTTGATCCGAACTACAAGGGACAACGAATGTCATGCATTAGATCTTTTTCAAGATCTATCTCATAAAAAATTCATACAACAAATAGATCGTGCGATCAGCGAGTAATATTAGAGTTCACAATACTATAAACATATTAGGGATATATAGTAGCTCAACTAAATGAACATTACATCTCACTATACCACAAACTCATTTTCCAACATTAATTCAATTATTTTCAATCCCTCGCATATTTATGGAACGTACTTGAACCCCACATCATATCATTGTATTCACAATTATGTTCTATACCCTAAATAGTTAAACACAATTGTCCGGTCGGTGAATACAAATATAAATGTTGGTCAAAATAGTTTTCTTTTCCTATTTGAATCCTTCAACTTTAAATCAGCCGCTTTCTTAGACATATCCCATCAAGCCAAATCAATCACAGTTATTGGTAACATGCTAAAGTAGCAACATCGAAATAAAATCTTAAAAATAGTCAAAAAATCGTAAGGAAATATATGATGTTATATAAACCTCAAGGTCTCACACAATGAGGAAACAGGGATCCCATTCACTCATTTACCTAATATTGGCCGTAAAAGCACACGTGATATGAAACGCGCTACGATATTTTCTCCCATTTTTAGGGCGTATGTCATATCTTTTTTAAACAAATAACACTGTACAGATCCTAGTTCAGGTATTCCCCGATACCTAACTTGAGTTTTCTTTATGTTCATTCCTCCAAGTAATCTCAAATTGAGACTTCGAGCTGGCTACTAAATAGGTTTAATGGATAACAAAATCCATTTCGATTATTTGTTATAATCTCATCTTAATATCTTATCAAGGCGACCAGATCACATACACAACATGACCACCTTGTGTCATCTCAACACACCGCAAAGCATCTGAGGCGATTGTTCTTGTGAGTGAACCAATTTCAACCTGTTTGACATACTTTATATATGCATACAAAATATTATCTCGTAATCTCAAGAATAAATTACACATGAACTCAAAATTATTCATCTATGAACACATAAAAATCAATTAAGAGTTTTCTAATACACTAAATATCATATTCTACATAATTTTAGAGATTCGACATTACCGACAAGTACATCTCTAAAAATCTTTATAGTATGATGATTACAGACCGTTATTTACAAAGATATATTGCAAAGACACTTTTTTGCTAATGTCTCTCACAGAAACACTATCGAGTGTTTGGTTCCATCATGATATTTGAGATTCTCAACATATGAGATAATTGCACAACTATCATGGATCTCATATTCACAACTAATATCATTAGATTCCCAATACATCTATACCAAACAATTCTTTCAGCTGTCAAGTTATATACTACAAGATATGCTTCTTGCTACTCTATGTAGTAAGATTGCACAAGTCTAATAACTATTTGTGTTCGACTAACTCTCATCTTTAGTCGATATTTGGATATATATTTCAATCACAAGTTATTCATTCTATAACAAATAAAATAACTGACAGCAACACTCTTCAGGTATTACAATATCCTTTCTAAGGACAATATTGATACCTTCTTACTAGATCCATGTCATGACAAATATTAGGGCAAAGATACATTATAGCATACTTGTAACTCCTAATCGTACTAGATATGGTTTTTTGGATATTTCTTTGTGCACTTATGGAGTCCTTGGACATACATGAAGACTCATATGGTCACCTTTCGACATAGAAACATCAACAAGGTATCAAATTCCATAGTTTAAAAAATATTCTAGAATCTTTAATGTATATAACTCTTGTGATAGAGAAACAAAAACTAGAATAATCTTTTTTAACAAAAAATATACAATTTGCTAAACTCATGTCATTCGTCTAAAAAAATTAAGGACAACCATTTCAAAATGGTCTCAATACACTCCTTCTCATGCTTGGCCAATATAGTGTCATTAATATCAAAATTAGAATTACAACCTAGAATCAGACTTTTACATAAATACAGTGATTTTCATCTATATGATGAAAATTTTATATGAGATTTAAACCTTGTTAAAACTCAAGTATCACTGTCAAGATGACTGTATTAAGCTACAAGTGTAACTATAGAGTTACCACAATAATATAAAAGCCTTCAACATGAAGCATACAAATCGATTCATAGAGATCTCTTCAATTAATTCTTAATTGATAATGAAATACAGTCTGAAAGTCTATTTGGTGTAATCTAAACTTAAACACACTATTATGGTTAGTATCAGCATATAGAAGTGAATCTCACTGCTAAGAAAAAAGTTTACCAAACTCAATATACTCATATTGAGTCTAACATTTCTCTAAAAAATGAGCTTTATTTATCATAAACTCATTAGTCTTCCATTTAGTTTTTAAGAACTTAAATGTTCTCAATAAACATAATGTCCAATTAAAACTTCCACCACATCTTAAATTAGATTGGAATTATGTACTCCATATATACTTCCATCATTTTCATCAAACTTTTCCACTAGTTTTCTAAACATAATCATTGAAATTGAATAGCTCTTAGATCCCACTCAGAACCAAGATCCATTGAAATTAGATAATTCTTTGATAGCTTCCACTCGAATAGATTGCTCCCATTTGGAAATAGATTACTCACACTTGAATCTAAAGTTTAAATCAACTCTTACATATCCAAAAAAAAAAAAGATTCATCAATATACATAAAAACAGATTACTCCCACTTGAATCTGAAGTTTAAATCAACTATTACGTATTCAAAAAAATTGATTCATCAATACACATAATATCAATTTCAATAATATTCTCCAAAATTCTCTCTCTTACTAAGAAAGAAATGTCAAATGTCACATATTGTGACCCAATATCCATTCGAAATCTCGCTTAAGTACCTTTTTGGATTGTTATGTGTATCTCAGAGATTCATCTCGTTCTTAATAGACTTATGTTCCCAAACTCATTATCAAGAACTTACGTAATCGATTATGAGTTTAAAACCACCCATATTTGGTTGTCCTCATGTCCAAAGCTTATACAATTCTGAAGGTACTAATTTAGAAAGAACTCTGTTAACTGATATGTTGTAGTAAACCAACAATCTTTCCAAAAGCAAATACGTAAATTGGACTGCATATCTTAAACCTCATCATATTTAGTTATATTCAATCCTTCTACACAATACAACATATAATTATTGGTGATTAAGGAATAATCAATCAAATAAATATCTCTTTCATTACATAGATCAATGATATCTCGTGATAGAGATTCACGCTATTAAATAGTTCTCAAAGTCTTCACTTCCATAATCTGATTTCTACTCTACTTCAGAGAAGTCTAAATAAATACAATATTTTCAACTTAAGAAAATCAGAGGTACAACTGAAATGCGTGAATCCATCTATAAATGTAATGAAAAATATAAAAATACATCTCTATCTCTCAAGAAATTCGAATGGATTTACTCAATGGAAGTTTAGCTCTTACAACTTTGAATGATTTTCTCAACACAAAATCTTAAACCATTGCACAAATATCGAGAACCATAATTAGTATCACCACTCTAAGTACGAATAGAAATACCACGTATAAGTTCAAGTTAGAGACCATTCCTAGAAGAACAACATAGATCAAGTTTAGTGGAGTCTTTGATACTATCTTAATATCAAATGGGAGGTCCGTTTCTCCACTTTGCAACACTAAGTTGTGGTATCAATCATATAAGCTTCCACTTCATCTTCATTATTTGTATAAATTTATTTTGTATCAAGTCAAGGACTCGACAATCGAATAAGATACTTCTTGATTTCATATAAAGTGGGTTTCTAACCCTTGAATCCACTATCCACACAAGATAAGATCCAATATGTATAGTGTTGACACGTAAACTACACTAAGATGAATATATTCAACTGCAATATCATTTAACTTAACCACTTTCGAGTTAAGAGATTCAAACCATATAGTTGAAGCACTTGAATCTTTATAACATTGATCCCCTACCAAATCCACTTTCATTCAATTACTATCTAATATGTTCTTCTTGGTCCCTTTTCTAGTCTCTCCATCTATCTTGCATTTGTTTTAGCTCATTTAATGTTTAAGATCAAAGTCTTATGCAAACTAGAACATTGCTACACAAGTGTATCCTCGAGACTTAGCAACATCAAGTCGCGAGTCTTTTAACTCACATAGTGGATAGTTTTAATAGAGAAAATTGACACTTCAATTTGTAAGCCACATTGACATTCAAAATTTTCATCTGTTAAAAAGAGACTAGTTTGAACTTACCACTCATCTAACAAAAGGTGACCAACAACAACTGTCAACTTTATGCTAACCATCTTAACCAAGTTACATTCGAGAAAAATATCATTTATAATAGAACTTGATAATTCAAATGTTCAAACACAAGAATCTATCTTTTCTTGTACTTAACAAAATTTCAATCTTTATTCTCTTGAGTAGTATGACCTACATAAGGTCTTCTATTGCATGGTTGATGCTCTCTAAACATCATATCCTTCTAATACACTCAAAATCTTATCACACCAAATGTTATTGCATTTAGCTTATCACCTTTATTAAGGTAAACTACTATAGATTTTGATGCCATGATCTATCAATTTTTTTAGAGACATTTTATTCTCTATCAATGCCCATTTATACACATTCAATTTTGTATCAATGTCAATTAACGTCTACGATAGTTCAACGTTAGGTACGGAGTCAAAAATTTACTATGTTCCCTATCGTCATCTACAATCCTATTGTTTCACTATCATAAACTTCATTTCATAATGCAAAATTTCATTGGTTTTAAGTGAAAATTGCATTAATTCTTCCAATTTGATAACTCCCACTCAATTGGTGAATCAAATAGTTCTAAGCAAGATTTTATCTAAATCTTCCAATCACTGAACTATCACTCAACTAACAGTTAATAGGTCTAAATAAGAATCTCACTAATTTTACTAGCCTTAGCATTTATAACAATACACGAATTAACGATATCTTGTATTCAATTAGATAATTTCATAATATGAAATAAAATCATAAATATGGACGTTTATCTAATTATGACATGTATCTTAATTCTTCCAAAGATATTTTCAATTATAATCCAAAAGTAAAGCTAACATCATTTAAGTTTATTTTACAAATCCTCAATCACATTTAAATTTCTGTTGCAACACAGTCTCAACAAATGAGAAGTGATATTAGAATTCTCATATTCTGCTTATCACCAAAAGATTATGTCCCAAAATATTCACGTGTTCCACATTAGGTCATGTTCCAGATCTATTTACTTATATCAATAAGCATGGAACATTTTAACAAATTTTATAACCCATGTTTTTCTAGGATTCCCTCTAAAGATGCTAAAAGTGTGCATATATTCAATCATATATAATTGAGCACAAATTTGAAAAACAAGTCAGAATGGATCACATAATCTAATCAAGAACCACACAATTCATGAACATATATAAAATGTGGTATTTTAAATACTTTCGTAGTATTTTTCATTTCAAAAAAATGAAACACTTAAAAAAAAAAAAATTTCCACTAGGAAAATACCACTTAACAAATATTCTTAATTTTTATAAAGTTTTCAGAATTTAATTAAGTCCAAAAAGATATTTTTAATACATTTTTTATAATTTATTTTAATAATAAAATAAAATAAATATATTTTTGATTTTCTGAAAATTAATTTTAATTGCACATAAAAATCAAGAATATTTCAAGGATTCAATTTCAATTTTTGAAATAGTCATTGGAATAATCAACTTCCAAAAAATAATTTTGGGACCAATATATTGCATTTGGAATAATCAACATTCAAAAATGTGGGGACCAACGTGCAATTTTTGAATTTGCATTTAGAATATTTAAGGAACCACTATGCAGTTCTCTCAAAATTGAATGAGAAATCATTTACCTCCACAACAATAGTTCAGGTGTCTGCCATTTTGTTTCGCGGGGTTACTGTTCATTGTCAAAGAAAACTTGCAATTTTTCTTTCCAGATTCCTGTCAAAACTTCGAAAGGTCATAACCTTTTCAATTCAAGGCCAAACATTATGTTCTTTATACCGTTGGAAAGGTATCGAGAAGATATATCAAACCATATCAAATGGTTATCATGAAACACAGTGTGGAAGAAGTTATCATGTGATTAAGTTTCAGATTTTACTAATTTTAATGCAAAAAATAGATTTTCATCCAGAATTCGAATCCTTATAACTTCTTCATTTTAAGTCCAAAATATGAGTTCTTTATATGGTTGGAAAGCTTATGAGAAGATCTTTCTAATCATACTAATCTTACTGTATGAATATGAACGAGCATATGGCAATAAATATTTAAAGTTTATGCAATTATAAGGTTTCGTTTTTCTCCAAATTTATAAAACCAAAAATTTCCAAACTTTGCTAATATGATCTACATAATATAAGGACTATGCTGTAAAAATTTCATGAATTTATGTTGCATATTTCATGACATGCCATTAACAATGCTTCAAGTTTCAACAAAAATGGCATACATGCATTTTTCAACATAATAATTTCATTTACAGCAAGATAGTATGCAAGGAAAACAACTTTTATGGCTCTGATACCAATGTAAGAATTCACAACATTCTTTAACAAGATTTTCAGATCAAGAAACTTACTTAAAATGATGAATTCCAAAATCTTTTGATGGTTGAATCACCTTGCATTCCAAAGCTCCAACAATATGCATTTCTTGTTCTTCAATGGTTCCAATCCCAATCACAATGGAATGAGATTATTATCCACAACCTAAGTGTCAATTTTTGTAAGATTTTATGTCCAAAATATGGTTCTAATTAAGGACTTTCCAATTTTAGTGTAAATTTTCATACAAAATTTCAATTCATTTTTCATGCCATCTTTTTCCCTCTATTTTTCAATGTACAATCATTGAAGGTTATAGGGAGTTAAGGGTGGTTATATGGAGTTGCATGTTTGAACTTCAAATTCAAACCACTCCCTCCAACCCTTTTGATAACTTGTGGGTCGGGTCATCCCTCATTGACGACCCATGACCCGTATTTTTCTAACGTCTGTATTGTATTTCCTCTTGTACATGCTCTATTCCCTCGTCTAGGAAGGACGTCCTCGAGGCCTCCCAACCTTTTAAAAATTTCATCAGCCCCTCAAAATTCTCAGCTCTCATTCATGATGGAATGCTTGGCTCTTTTAACGTGGTAAGTCAATAGAAAAATCACTTTTGGTAGAAGTAATGCTCGCACGAGCAATCGTCAGACTCTCACATCCATTCTCTCAAAGAGGCAGAATCACATGTTCTTAGTGCATCAAGAACTGACTCATGTCAGCTTTTTCTTTATCAAAATGTTTCAAATTTTTATCTTACCTAATGTTTTTGATGGCCTTCAATTCCTTTTCTCTCCGAGCATTCCTCTCTATTGAGATGGTAGGATTGCCATCTTGCTTTTCCTTGATTTCTCATCACATGTACTTCCATTCATATTTTTAAGCTTTTCTTGTTCTTTATATGTTTTTCTCCCATGATTTTGGTACGACTTTCTATAGACATTGCTAAATTGTTGACCTTAAAATGGAAAAATACTTTTTAACGCCAACAGAAGAATTTTCTTTCCAATTTCGACAAGATTATCCCTCTTTTTAGGGATTTTTGTGTGTTTCAAAGCTAATTTTAGTTCTAGACAAAGAGATTTCGACATTCGATCAGTTACAGTTTGTTTATTAATCAGAGATAATCTTTCTATTTTCAAAATTTTAGACCTCAAATGTTTTTACAATCCGAGGCATTTTTAAGAAGAGAACATTTTCAAACCTTTGGGATTTTTAGAGTGGAAGTTGGATTCTTTTTTCTGAAGCTCAAGGATGTTTGTATTTTTGTGACATTTGTCCAGAATTTTTATTGGAGAATACTGTGCATTTAGGTTTATTAGCTGGTGTTTCCTAGTTTAGATAGTGTAGAAAAGGATAGCATCTGTTTAAGCTAAATTAATGTGTGTAATCATCTCAATAGCTAGGATTCTTTCTCTATATATTGATATTCTCTGTAATAATATGATATGAATAAGAAATATCTATCATTCCTCTCAATCCTTTTTCTGATTCATATTTTCTTCATGGTATCAGAGCAGTAATTCTGTTCCTTTTTTTCCTATGGACATGGAAGGCAAAGAGAGTTCTGATGCAACTAAATCATCAAAAGAGGTGATTGTCGCCTCTTCTAATACTGCTGTTGACAGTGATATCAACACCTGTCAAAGATTGACTATTGTACTACTAAATGGCTTTAACTATCTTTCTTGGTCAAGGGTAATTACTATTGCTCTCGGTGGAAGATCAACGTTGGGATTTGTCATTGGCAAAGAAAAAACTTCAAATTGCAATTCTCACGAATATGAGAATTGGTTGTCAAAGGATCAGATAGTTATGTCTTGGATTCTTAATTCAATGGAACGAGATCTTGTAGAAATTTTCAGTTATTATTAGTCATCTTTGGATCTTTGGAAAGCTGTTCGAGACATGTATGACAACCAAAACAATTCTGCTCGTATCTTTCAGATTCAACAAGATATCGCAAATCTTTGTCAAGATGGACATCCATTTGTTAATTTATTGAGCGAAATGAAAAGATCGTGGAACGAATTGGAGGTTTATCGACCTCATTCAATTGATCCAGTCATTTTACGGAAGCGAACTAAAAAAGATCAAGTTTTTCAATTATTGTTGATGAATACTGAACTTCCATCCTTAAAGAATGTTTGTACAACTATTCAATGTGAAGAAATTTGGCGTAAGGTTATGACTCGAGACTCTACAGCAAGTGCTCAAGATGTTCGTGCCTATCTACCCTATCAATCTTCAGAAAAGAAACCTTTCAAAGGTAAGCGTCTGACTTGAAATGTGAATACTGCAATTCTATTGGACACTCGGTGGCTCATTGTTGGTATAATGCCCAAGAAATTTTCATACAATAGAATTTAAAATTTTGTGCTATATCTTGATGTTTTGAAGGTTAAGGACTAAAATGATATATAGCAATTATATTTTATTTGGGTCAAATTTTAAATATTGATAAAGTAATGATAAATATATCAATATTGATCTCGTTGGATAGATCGTAATTAGATACATAATTTAGGCTCGAGAAAAAGTCGATTCGGATAAATCCGCTCCAAGATATTTTAGTTTGAAGAAATTGTTAAAAACTAACTTATTATTTCATTATTTAATTAATTATAGTTTGGAATGTAAGTGAGTGAATGTATGCATGTGCATGGAGAGGTTATATTTGGGGTTGCCTCTGGACACGTGTACAAATTCTATTCTGAGTTGATTTGGCCTAACACTTTTGGTTTCAATTTCTGTTTTCCCCAAGTTATCCAATTACTCATCTTATTCTACACGATTCCTACTACGTACCAACTTTTCAGGATAAATTATTATTGCTTAGACATATAGATACATGTATATTGGAGGGGACACACACAAAATAAATTTTCACAGTAAACGAGGCGGAAAGGAAAGAAAGAAAGGGGAACGTGATTTCTTTGTTTTATCTTCCAAATTAAAGCAAGTGAACAAGGTAGGAAAAGAAGTGCAGTTGATTTTATCTTGTTTAAATATTTTATTCATACTAATGAATTTTATACTTACGAAAGTTAAAGTTATGATGTGATGTTTTATGTTATGATGTTATGGTCATTCCGGTACAAATGTTATGTTATGATATGTTATGAGCTCTTACCAGATCTCTAAAGATATGATGACGATATAATTTTTCTGACGTATGTTCTAAAAGTTTTATTCGAGATTGCACCATATTTTTTTGTTCCTACCGAGTATTCCCATGTACTCACCCCTCTCCCTAATCCTCACAGATTAGATCGGGTCGTTGGTTGGCGGGCGATGAGGTGATTTCGTTGTGCCAAGATCTACTGGAATTAATAAATCGAATCCGGTGTAACGTGACTAAATTTTATTCCATCATCAACTTTAGTCTTATTATTCTATGTTTCTTTCATTTAAAATTATGAAATACGATTATTTGGTTTATGTTGGATTATATTGGTAAAACCGGTAATTTATTATTTATTCAATAATGGTGATACGCATGATTTTGTTTTTTTGCATTTATTTGAAATTCTCATGAATTTGGAAATTTATGACACGTTTGTATCATCCGTCTATCGAGTTCCATATATGAAATGGGTTAAGTTGGTCTAGTCAATATAATTAATTAGGTCAAATCAATTGTGAGTTGTGTCAGAAATCATTTTTTTGGACTTTCATTCCCATCACTTTGTTGTTGGTTCACGATATGATCTTTACCCCTTTCATTTTCATAAATAAAGAATATATACCAACCCTTCATAACCTTGTAAGTAATTATTTGTCTTGCAGTAAATAAAAAATAAAAATAAGAAGAGTAACGATTTAAATTCTTAAAATTTGGGTCGTTACAGTTGGAGTCTGCATCCTGAGTTGAAGCCAAAGTTTACAAAGGATAAGAAGGGAGGTGATAAAAAACGAGTCACTAATCGTAAGGCTCATTTGGCTACTCATACTATTGAGTCATTCTCTTCTAGTCCAATTACTCTACTCAATGATTTTGGTAGTTTTCTACAAGAAAAACATGGTCTGGGAACTGCTCAAGAAGGGGCTGGACATGAAGAACCTGCTGCTCTCCTTAGCAAATTTGCTGGGTTCTTAACTAATGCAAACTCTGAGAATAGCCAAGGTATTCTAGCTGCTTTTGTAACTGCATTAGAAATTAGTAATTTACATGATTTATGGATTGTAGATTCTGCTGTCACTGATCACATGACAAATAAATTAACCAATATTCATGATTTTAATCCTTGTTGCATCTTTTCCTTTGTCTCTGTTGCTAACGAAAAGAGTGTGCCGGTGAAGGGTAAGGGAAAAATTAATCTTGGCCCAAAAACTATAGAGTCAGATGTTTTATATGTTCATTCCTTTCCATTCCAGATACTGTCAGTTCAAAAATTGACAACATCTCTTAATTGTGAAGTTATATTTACTCATTTCAAGGTGATTTTTCAGGACCTTGTCCCCAAAAAGATGATTGGTGAAGGATTTCATCTGAATGGACTCTACTATTTTTCTGATTCTGGAATTTCCAAAGGTTTTCAAGTTGTTTCCTTACCTGTCAATGAACACTTGTTATGGCATCGTCGTCTGGCGCATCCTTCAGAGTCCATTTTTTCAAAAATAAACCCGGGTCTGCCTAAAGGATCTCATGATTGTGAGATTTGTCATTTTTCTAAATCTGTTAGACTTCCTTTTAATTCTTCATTGTCTAAGACTACTCAAGCATTTGAACTTGTTCATTCGGATCTATGGGGACCTTTTCCATTTCTATTGATGGTTTTAAATACTTTATAACCTTTATTGATGATTATTCAAGGGGTTACTTGGGTGTATTTATTGAAATCCAAAAATGAAGTACTCAACTGTTTCAAGGATTTTCACATGCTGGTTACAACTCAATTCTCTACTCATATTAAAATTTTTCGATCTGACAATGGCACATAATTTACATCTCATGACATGAAAAATTACTTAACTTCTAATGGAATATTGCATCAGACTAGTTGCGTTAACACACCCCCAACAAAATGGTATTGCTGAGCGCAAAAATAAAGATTTACTAGAAAAAAACTCGAGCCATTATGCTGCAAATGAATGTACCAAAATATTTTTGGTCTTATGGAGCTCTTACTGCCACTTATCTTATCAATCGCTAACCCAGTTGAGTGTTGGATTTTCAATGTCCACTTGAAGTTTTGCAAGTCCAAAAACCCAATATATCTTATCTGAAGGTTTTTGGCTGCACTTGTTTTGTGCATTTATATGCAAATCATCGTGACAAGCTTGATCCACGAGCTGCTAAGTGCATTTTTGTAGGATATTCACAAACCAAGAAGGGGTACAAATGTTATGATGCTGTCACTAAGAAACTATATGTTAGTAGAGATGTTCGGTTTTCTTAAACCAGCTCTTACTTTGCGAATTCTGATCAGGGAGAGTTTTTGACTAATCTTTTTTCTTTACCAAGTGTTGAGCCTTACCATGAAAAATCAACAAATTAGCATACATATCAGGAAGCACTTGATCAAGGCTCAAACGATAATTCTTCATCCATTATGTGTGCTACTGATGATTCTTTAGCTAGTGATGTCTCACTCACAACTCTTATCAATGCAAATGAGCAGGAATCTGTAGATTTGCAAGGCCAATCAGTGGCTCCAAGGCGTAATCCACCATGTGAACGTCATATCCCCACAAAATTACAAGACTATGTTGCTTATAATGTCAGGTATCCTCTATCAAAATGTTTGACTTATCAAAGACTTTCTCCTTCGTACACAGCATTTCTTACAACCATCTTGGATGTTCATGAGCCAAAAACATTTCACGAAGCACAATATCAAGCTATATGGAGGCAAGCTATGGAAGAAGAACTAGCAGCACTTGCAAAAAATAATACTTGGAGTATAGTGCCTCTTCCAAATGGCAAACATGTTGTTGGAAGTCGATGGATATACAAAACCAAGTTCAATTCTGATGGAACTATTAACAATTATAAAGCACATCTTGTGGCTCAAGGATTTACTTAAAAATATGGTGTTGATTACAATGAGACTTTTGCTCTAGTTGCCAAAATGACTACTGTTAGAGTTCTCCTTTCAGTTGTTGTAAATAATGGATAAGTTTGTCACAAATGGATGTAAAAAATGCCTTTTTGCATGGTGATCTTGAAGAAGAAGTGTTCATGAAGCTCCCAACCTGGACATCCTTCAAGTGGTAATCCAAAATTGGCTTGTAAACTCTATAAATCTATTTATGGTTTGAAGCAAAGTCCTCGTGCATGGCATGCAAAACTGAGTTGTGCTCTTGAAACACTTGGTTTTGTAAGAAGCTCAGCTGATTCTTCATTATATGTCCGACTTAAAAATGATGACAAGCTGATGGTGCTTATTATGTAGACGATCTAATTATAACTGGGAATAATGCTGTCTCTGTCGCTCAACTGAAGAAAAATCTCAAACAACAATTTCCTATTAAGGATCTCGGTTCCTTGAAATATTTTCTTAGTATTGAAATGGCCTCTTCTAGTAAAGGGCTCTTCCTTAATCAGCGAAAGTACATTATGGATTTGCTTCGAAATGCTGGTATGCTATCAACTAAACCTATAGCCACTCCGTTAGATAGCAAACTAAAACATGTTTAAATAGGAAAAACACTTGAATCACCGAGCTATTATCAACAACTAGTGGGTAAACTTATATATTTGACTATTACTCGACCTGATATTACTTTCGCTGTGAGCTTTGTCAGTCAATATATACATGCACCAACAGGTCTTCATTTAAGCATGGTGAAACGCATCTTGCGACATTTGAAGGGAACAATAGGCCGTGGAATTGTCATGATAAAAAATGGGCATACAAGTGTGATGGGGTATATCGATTCAGATTGGGCTGGAAACCACCTTGATCATCGATCAACTACAGGATATTGTATGTTTGTTGGAGGCAATTTTGTTTCGTGGAAAAGTAAAAAACAACATGTGGTAGCTCGCTCTAGTGCCGAGCCGAGTATCGTGCTATGGCAACAACAGCCTGTGAACTGGTGTAGCTCAGAAGTCTTCTTGCGGATATGGGTTGCTTACATATGACTCCAATGACACTCTTTTGTGACAATCAGGCAGATATGCATATTGCAAAGAATCATGTATTTCATGAAAGAATAAAACACATTGAAGTAGATTGTCACTATATTCGTCAACAAGTTCAGTCTAAGATCATTAATACTCATTATGTACGAAGTGTAGAAATTCATGGGCCTAACTCATCTCATAAAACCGGTTATACAAGAGAGGTTTGCCACATTGTTTATAAGCTGGCCCAAGATATTGTCCACAGGCGATGTGGGATTGATTCTCAACACCCTCCCTCACGTGCAGGCCAGTAATTTTTTTCTGGTCCTTGTCACGGGGTAAGTAGTGTGGGCCCCAATCAGTCCTGTGGTAGGCTCTGATACCATGTGGAAATTCATGGGCCTAACTCATCTCATAAAACCGGTTATACAAGAGAGGTTTGCCACATTGTTTATAAGCTGGCCCAAGATATTGTCCACAGGCGATGTGGGATTGATTCTCAACACGAAGCAGTGACCAACTTGCCGATGTGTTCACCAAAGTTCTACCTTCTACTCAGTTTCACCGTCTATTGGGCAAGCTTGGATCCATCAATCTTTGGATCCCGCTTGAGGGGGAGTATTGGAGAATATTGTGTGTTTAGGTGTATTAGTTGGTGTTTCCTAGTTTAGCTAGTGTAGAAAAGGATAGCATCTGTTTAGGCTAAATTAACGTGTTAGGATTCTTTCTCTATAAATTGATATTCTCTGTGATAATATGATATGAATAAGAAATATCTATCATTCCTCTCAATCCTTTTTCTGATTCATATATTCTTCAATTTTATTCGTTTCACACAAGGGATTGCGCATTTAAACCCAGGTGATTTTGTCAAGAATTGCACATCCATCCGAGGCTCTTCATCATTTATCACTAAAAATATGGTAGGCTTTTTATTTATTAGCTTGCTGAACTTCCTATCCTAGGTTGGGCACTAATGTATGGCTTCAATCATCTTAAACTCCTAAATGCTAAGCTCGTACATTTACAAGTGATCTGCAAAAGAGAAAACACATTAGTGGTCTATATATTTAGAAACCCTAAACCATCTCTGCTTTAGAACTTACTCACATAGACATATTCCTTGGCACGGTTAGTTTAGCCTCGAGTCTCTTTGTAGTTGTTGCCAATATCTCCTTGCCCAGAAGTGGTAATTACATAAAATCAGGCATTAAGTTTGACCTTTTTAAAAATCAGCTTTGGCTTTATTTAATCAAAAATCAGGTTTTAATTTTACAATTAATATTAATAATAATATTTTAAATTAAATTAATTTATATACCCACATACTACCTACCCCACCAAATTTATTTTAAATATAAAACATTATCCAAACCTTAATCCATTTCATTTCATTTATCTCCCCTCTCTCACTCGGCGCCTCCACCGCCACCGCCAGCCACCTTTTCCCCTTCCCATCCCTTCCTCCCTTCTCCTTCCCCCTCCCCTGCTGTGAATCACAGCAACGTCACAATGACGCTGCTACCGTTTAGCTCCCTACCTCTCCCCTTTCCCCTCCTGCGAATCGCAGCAGCGTCGCAGCGATGCCGCTACTTGTGACGCACGAACAGCAGCGACACTGCTGCTTCACAATAGCATTAGTGATCTTCAATTTTTGATTTATTGTGCTTTTGGATTTTTTTTCATTCTCAAATCTTGTTGTTAGTGATTTGCACATTGTGATGGTTTTTTGAAAATGAAAATGGTGAGGTGATGGTTGGGCTAGTGGTATAGATAGAAATAGAGATGGTTTTCGAGGTGTTGGAGGATATGTGGTTGTCGCAGTGGTGGTGCAGCGATTTTTAGGTTGTGATTTTGCGGTGGTTTCTCGGTTGTGGTGTGGCGGATCTGTGGACTCTGTGTGTGGCTGTGGCGACCAGGTCTCTGTATATGGCTATTGTTGGTTGTCGATAGTGTTATTATTGGTCGATGATCATGGTCAGGGCGATGGAGGTCGCGGCGACATCAGGCAGATGGGACGAAGAGTTTCTGTGACCAACTATTTGATCGATCTATGACAAAGTAGTTGGAAGTAGTTGGTCGTGTTTTGGAATTGGGGGACGAGGTGTTTGGGTGTATGCGACCAACTATATCGATCTGTGACCAAGTTTTTGTGGTGTAGTGAGATTGGGGGATATGTGTTTGGGTGTATGTGACCAACTATATAGTTTTCTATGGCTAACTAATTAGCTGTGACCTTAAAATTTGTTAATCTGTGACTCAAAATATAATCTGTGACAAACAAATTTGGAAATTTGTAACCAACAAATTTTCTTAATTTGTGATCAATTAAAAATCTGTGACATATAAATTTTTTCAATTGTAACCTCAAAATAATTTGTGATCAATTAATTTGATAAGTTGTGACCGAAAATTAAAATTTTCACTACTTAATAAGATATCCGTGACCTTAAAATCAGAGCAGTTACCAGAATTAAGCGGCGGCCAACGGTCACCAGAAAATAGTCGTTGGAGCAGTGGAGGTGGGGTGGAGTGGGTCGGTGGGATGGGTCAATTATATAAATATTATATTACGGTTAAATATTTAATTTAATAGATTAATTGTAAAATATAATTAATTAATTCATGGAAAAACCTGAGTTTTGTAAGTTTAAACCTTGGGCCCTGATTTTTGATTTTGTGAAAGATAATCCGCAACCTATGAATTTTTCCCCACCCAGAACCAGCTCAACTTTTAGCCCATGATAGGAAAAAATGGGTCGTGGGCCTTTCAAGGGTAGTCATAATGCCACCCATTTTTCTTTCCTCATCTTTCTCCTTTGACAAAAGCTTTCGAGCGTGATAGAAGGTCTAGAAGACAAAGATGGGTATCATCTTGCCCAAGCTAAAGTACATCCACAGTAAGAATACAATGGCCAATTGGCTCCAACCAATTGGAACGATCTTTTAAGCGGCTAAGTCGATGGATGACGCAGGGAAGATGAAAATTAAATCTAGATATCGTTCTAGAGACGAAAAGAACACAATAATTTCTGAATCAAACAATAATATTCATTGAATAATACGAAAAGTAGTAAAAAGCCTTTATATAGGCGTTACAAGGAACCCTAAAAGCGGAAAATATCAAAAAGTGCCAAAATTAGCGAAAAATCAAATCGAATCATACTAAAAATAACAATTCGGAGGCCTAAACGTTGGAATTTGCCTAAAATCACAAGACCTCGGGCTTTGTCCCGAGTCCAACTTTTCGGGCCGTTTCCAAGCCGCCTGTCAAATTTCAGCCCATTCCGACAACGTCGCGACAAATTACCAAAATACCCCCGAATTGATTCTCCCTACATCAGTCCCCTTTTCTTAGAGAAACACTCGTCCTCGAGTGAAGCACTGGCATGGTCATGGGAGCATGGTACTCATATAGGTCCCGCACGTTGAACGTCTTGGAAATGGAGAGGTCGGCAGGGAGATCAACTACATACGCGTTGTCATTGATTTTCTGAAGGATCTTCACTGGACCAATCTTCTTCTGTTTCAGTTTGTGGTACGTTCCCACAGGGAACCTTTCTTTGCGAAGGTGCACCATAACCTGATCCCCAACTGAAAAAACTTTCAAACGCCGATGACGATCTGCTGCCTCCTTGTATTTCGCTGCAGACTCTTCCAACTTTTTCTTGACGTCTGTGTGGATGCTAAAATGTTTATCAGCAAGGTGTTGGGCAACAATGCTCATGCCTGGCAGCTTTGGTAATGGAACCACATCCAACGTATGAAGTGGGGGGCGGATGTAAACAACTTCAAAGGGGGACTTGCCACTAGATCGGTTAGGCACCAAGTTGTATGCAAATTCTGCCTGGGAAACAGCAAAGTCCCACTGCTTGGGATGATCTTGACACAGACTACGCAGGATGTTGCCCAATGTTCGGTTCACTACCTCCGTCTATCCATCTGTTTGGGGATGGCAAGTGCTGCTATACTGCAAGGCTGTATCGAAACGGCGCCACAGAGAGCGCCAAAAGTGGCTCAGAAACTTGGTATCACGGTCAGAGACGATGGATTTGGGGACTCCGTGTAAGCGAACTACCTCCTTGAAGAACAGATGTGCAATGTGGCTAGCGTCCGAAGTCTTTCTGCAAGGAATGAAGTGTGCCATTTTGGAGAACCTGTCCACCACGACAAAAACAGAGTCCATACCTCGCTGGGTACGGGGCAGGCCAAGGATGAAGTCCATAGATAGAGCTTCCCAAGGAGCATCCGGAATAGGCAACGGAGTATATAACCCGGTGTTCTGTGCTTGCCCTTTAGCAGTCTGGCAGATGTAGCAGCGTTGCACAAACTTCTCCACATCCCTCTTCAAGTGTGGCCAATAATACCGAGACTCCACCAAGGAGATGGTTTTGTCCCGCCCAAGGTGACCTCCCAGTCCACCGGCGTGTACCTCCCGAATAAGGAGCTCTCGCAGCGATCCGCGAGGGATACATAAGCGGTCATCATGAAACAGGTATCCATCATGAACCTGGAAGCTAGGAGAGGGGTGGATATGAGAAAGGACCGGTTTCCAGATTTCGCTAAAATCTTCGTCAATGGCATAGAGGTCCTTCAGGTACTCAAAGCCGATAATCTCAGCCCGCACAACTGTAAGCAAGTGAGCCCTCCGACTCAATGCGTCTGCTACCTTATTGAGTGTTCCAGATTTATGCTTCAAGGAGAACGTGAACCTCTGAATGTAGGCAATCCACCGAGCATGCATACGGTTAGGTTTGGCCGAATTCTGCAAGTACTTCAGAGCTTGATGATCACTATGAAGGATGAACTCACGTTGTATCAAATATGGTTCCCAATGCTGTAATGTTCGCACCACGGCATACAATTCTTGCTCATAAGTGCTCCACCTTGATCTGGGCTCCCTTAGTTTTTCACTAAAGAAAGCAACAGGTCGTCTTTCTTGGGACAACACAGCTCCAATACCCACACCAGAAGCATCACAATCAACTTCAAACAGATTCTCAAAATTCGGAAGGGCTAAAACAGGGGCCGTGGACAACTTCTCTTTCAAGAGAGCGAAACTCTTTTCTGCTTCATCACTCCAAAGTAGCTGTTTCTGCTTCAAGCAGTTTGTGAGAGGCGCTGCTATGGTGCTAAAGTTTCTCACAAACCGCCTATAGAAGGTTGCCAACCCATGAAAGCTGCATACATCACTGATTGTTTTGGGGACTGGCATTCCCGAATCGCCTGAATCTTAGCTTCATCAACCTTGACTCCCTCTGCACTAACTACAAACCCCAAGAAGATTAAGCTGCTGGTGACAAAGCTGCACTTCTTTAAGTTGATATATAACTGGTTAAGCTTCAGGACACTTAGGATTTCTCGTAAGTGACCTAAGTGATCAGCTTCATTGCGGCTGTAGATTAGGATATCATCAAAGTAAACAACCATGAACTTTCCAATAAACGGCTAGAATACCTGATTCATTAGTCGCATGAAGGTGCTAGGTGCATTTGATAACCTGAATGGCATAACCAACCATTCATACAAACCCTCACGAGTTTTGAACGCCGTTTTCCACTCGTCGCCTGACCGAATCCGAATCTGGTGATACCCGCTTTTCAAGTCAATTTTTGAGAACACTTGAGCCCCCTCTAACATGTCCAACATATCATCCAAGCGTGGGATAGGGAACTTGTACTTCACTGTAATTCTATTGATAGCACGACTATCAATGCACATCCTCCACGACCCATCTTTCTTCGGGGTGAGCAACGCTGGAACTGCGCAAGGACTCATGCTCTCCCTGATCAATCCCTTTTGCAATAATTCAGTGACTTGACCCTGCAAAATTCCAAACTCCTTAGGACTCATCCGGTAATGGGACAGGTTGGGGAGACTGGCACCTGGAACCAAATCGATTTCATGCTGCACTGTCCGCATTGGAGGAAGTTCTGCTGGTAAATCAGCAGGGATGATGTCGCGAAATTCCGCCAACAGTGGACGGACTGAATCTGGAAGACTGACTTGACCCTCGTCTGCGCCTCCCCCTCCCTTAACAACAACGGCGTAGACCTGCCTTGTCTCCTTCATCTCTGGTAACAGGTCTGGCACAATCAGGAAATTCTGGCTATTTTCCCCCGACTTACTCTGGGCTGCTCCGTGTTGTCTAAGCGCTAGCACCACTTTCACACCATCCTTGACAAAGGAGTAAGTGTTGTCCCTACCTCTGTGCACGGCGTCTCTATCATATTGCCATGGCCTACCAAAAAGCATGTGGTACGCATCCATGCTCACCACATCACAAAGCACATCATCTTGGTAATGCTTCCCAATAGACAGCGACACCCAACATCGTTCAGTAATTTCTACTGCACTCCCAATGTCTTTAATCCAACCAATCTTGTAGGGTGTTGGATGCTTCTCAGTAGGTAAGCCCAGCTTGTCAACCAGGGTCCTAGAGACAATGTTTTCACTGCTGCCACTATCGATGATCAAATCACACACCCTCTGTTTCACAGTACATCGTGTGGCAAAGATCTTATGTCGTTGTTCATCTTCCTTTCGCGGAGTATACATCAAACAGCAAACTACAAGGGACACTCCCTCATCCTCATGGGTCACTGCGGCAGCCTCGTCCTCATCCTCAAGAACCTCATACGGATAATCACCTTCTTCCGCAAACTCATCATCATGAATGGCTAAATTCACAGCCTGCCGCTGTGGACATTGATTAGACCGATGCCCTGGCTGACCGCAACGATAACACTTATCATCTCTAGCTGGAGCATAAGGATTAGTGCGTACGGCAGGGGGGTTAGGGGCGGTCGTCTTTGGTGGTGGTGCTGGAACTCTCGGCTGGGCAAATCCTCGATTAGCGCCGACAGGCCCCGATTGGGTCTGGAAAGTTGCGGCTTTGCCCCCATAGCTTGCTGTTGTCTGCATAGGGGAATTAAATCTGCCTCCACTGCTTGTGTTAAACGTTCGGATGCCTCGTCTATTGATCTGTAATTCTGCCCGCGTGGCCAACTGTATAGCTTCCTGCAATATGTGTGCCGGCTGCATCATAACAAGGTCCTGAATATTAGCGCGCGAACCCTCCACGAACCTGGCAACCAGTTGACCCTCAGATTCTGGGAGGTCGTTTCTAGCAGAAAGTCATTGGAATTCCGAAACGTAATCGTGCACTGTTCTGTTACCTTGTCGACACCTCTGATACTGCTGAAACAGAACCTGATCATAATCTACAGGTAGAAAACGAGCCTTCATCAACTGCTTCATTCTGTGCCAAGTCCGGATCTTGTTGCGATTCTGCCGAACCCTAGAGATCTGTAGTTGCTCCCATCAGGCAGAGGCGCCCCCTTTCAGTTTGTAAGCAACCAGCTTCACCTTTTTTTCCTCTTCAATTCCCATGTATTCGAAAAAACGTTCAACCTCGCTTAGCCAATCCAGAAACTCTTCAATGCCTAACTGCCCATCAAAAGATGGAAGATCCATCCTCATACGGAAGGTATTATTATTGCCACGTCCCTGATCTGGAGGGTTATCCGTGAGAATCATGCCTTCGATCTCTTCATCAGTCGAATCACCCTCGAAATCCACTGGTTGAGGGGGTCTGTGACCACGCCGATTCTGGTTGCCTCCTCTTGGTTCGCGAGGTGGAAAACACGGATTAACATTGATTGCTAGCGTTGCCAATATGTCCCGAATCTCTTGAAGTTGACGGTCAGTCGTCCGCCGATCCTCTTCCACTCGTTGCCACAAATCACCAAGCCCACGTTCATTAATGGGATTAGGATTTTCTCCACCTTCGTTTTGTGCCATCTAAGCCAAGGGAAGGCCTCGCTCTGATACCACTTGACGCAGGGAAGATGAAAATTAAATCTAGATATCGTTCTAGAGACGAAAAGAACACAATAATTTCTGAATCAAACAATAATATTCATTGAATAATACGAAAAGTAGTAAAAAGCCTTTATATAGGCGTTACAAGGAACCCTAAAAGCGGAAAATATCAAAAAGTGCCAAAATTAGCGAAAAATCAAATCGAATCATACTAAAAATAACAATTCGGAGGCCTAAACGTTGGAATTTGCCTAAAATCACAAGACCTCGGGCTTTGTCCCGAGTCCAACTTTTCGGGCCGTTTCCAAGCCGCCTGTCAAATTTCAGCCCATTCCGACAACGTCGCGACAAATTACCAAAATACCCCCGAATTGATTCTCCCTACATCAATGGACCTCATTATTGTTCTGAAGAATGGATGGAAAAGCAACATCATTCAGGTGTTCAAGATTTCTATAAAAATGGTAGTGCATCCCTCCTAGGATAGTACGCTCTCTCATTCACCTCAAGCCTTGTCAATTTGATGTCATCAACAACCTGAATTCCTGACAAAATTTAAGCAAGTCCTCAGTTACGTTTGAAGCCACCTCCGCAGCAGTCCACCATTTCCCTTTCTATGAACTCATTTGCAAAGGAAGATCTAGTTTCGTGCTCAGCCATAGCAACTTGGCCCATCCTACTAGCCTCGTCCACATAGGCTTTATCATCTCTTACAATTGCCAACTGTAGTGCAATTTTACAATCCATACCTTGAATAGGCAGAACGTTAGCCAAACTATAGTAGCCTTTGAGGCCTTGGCTCGATCACATTACCCCAACACTCGAGGATTTACCAAAAGTTATTGACATTGGTTGTCACTTTTGCTGTACCAAAGTCTTGTATTTTTTGCGTATTTAAATCAAGTCTATATTATGGTCATTCTGTGATTAAAAAGTCTATCAAAGTATGGTCTTGCATAATGTTGAAATGCTGTCACTACAACAAAAATAGTCATTTGCAACATTAAAAAGTTTACAAATGTTGGCAACATTTTAGTAAGTGAATGTTTCCATTAGTTAATATAAATAAGTTTTGGCAACGTTTTTTAGAAAAAGTGTTACAGTAAACACATTTAACAATGTTTATTGAGTGTTACAGAATGTTTTACTTTTAACAACGTTGTCAAACGTTGCGAAATGTGACTTTTAGCTACATTTGACAAACGTTGCAAAGAATATTCTGGTCCATTTAAATGAATTCATCACATTCCAAATTAAATTATACATAGGAACCTAAAATAACCCTAATCCTAAATTCATTCATGTTTCCATTTTTGCCATCCCCAATTTTTAGCCACCTAGACCGACATTGGTACCAATATAACCTCCTCAACATCCTGTACATTTCCCACCCAACAACTCCCATTTTCATCCATTAATCTGCGCAGTCCCGAATGTCGGGACACATGCTACGTTTTTCATCGATTCTGGCGACATTCGGATGAACCGCGGTCTCAGACCACCTGAGCTGGGTTTGCCTTCACCTAGCGCACATAGCCCAGCCATGGGTCTCCCCCAATTTCTCCTTCATCGGCCTGATTTTAGTTCGAGGTTCAGAACCTGTTTGGTACGGCTTAAAATCCAATTAAAATTGAAAATATGATCGTTATTGGGTCCCATCCGTCTAATAAAAGTCAACAATAACGGCTATATTTTCAATTTTAATTGATTTTAATCTCTACCAAACATCCTCTCAGTCTCAGTTCCCCTATAGACAAACACTAGTGTGGGAGATGGAAATGGAGGTGAAGACATTAAACTTCCCGTTGGGTTCAGATTCCGCCGCACTGATGAAGAAGTGCTTCCTCACTACTTAATAAGAAAGATATACTTTTTGCCATTACTGGCCACCGTTATTACTCAATTTGATGTTTTCAACTTCAATCCCTGAAACTTACCTGGTATGTAGTAATAACTTCATTTCGTTTACTTACTGCTATTACACATGTCTTCCCAATATTTTTCATTCATTGTACATTTGTACAAATCCCTCTATGTATTTAAGGTGATTTGAAGGAGAAGAGATACTTCTTCAATAAGAGAAACAGGAATATAATGAATAATTGCAGCAGTTTCAGTGCTAGCTGTGGTTACTGAAAAGCCACTGGCCAAGACAGCTAAATTGCGGCTCCTGGAACCAACCGAGTAATTGGAATGAAGAAATTCATGGTCTTCTATAAAGGCAACTATTATTGTGGTCATGGGATCAAAACTCAATGGGTTATGTATAAATATTGCATTCTGGCCTCTCTAATTCCTCCACGCTTAACTCATCAGGTACTCACACACACACAATCATATTCTAGTAAACCCTGAAGGTGCGTCTCTTATAACTTTTTGTGATAATGAAGCAATTAGAGGCAGGTCTGAAATTTTGAGTATGTTATAATGTTCTGTTCTTTATGTTTCATTCGCATGGAATGATTTCACTTCCTCAATGGCATGTCCTGTGAATTAGGAAAATTAGTATAAATCACATGATTATGAAGTTCTGATGCCCTTTTTAATGTTTGACAAAAAGTGTAGGGATATTAAAGAATATCTTATTAGTGAACATACATGCATTACTAGTAAACTTTGGATTTCTTATTAGTTTCAATCGTAGTTTGTTAGTATTTAGGTATTTTCTTTCTTTAATCAAATAGTATTAGAGACATTATAAAGCTCAGTGCTTCCAACAAAAGACGTTGCAATAAAATGAAATTCAACTTGCTTAGCCATTCCATGTGAAAGTCTATTGCCAATTAATTAGATATGGCGAAATGTAATGTTATCCAAAATCTTGGGTCAATATCTTGGTATTAGATACTGTGAATGTTAAAGGCGAAGTTGTCACGTTCTAACTTTAACTTTATGACTGTGATCATATGTTCTTCTCTGAATTGAAGAAAGAAGCTTCTGATGTAGCTGGATGCTTTAGTTCAAGAGTACGGTGGATTATCCATCTTCACGCTCCAAACTCAATGCAAAAGTATTTCATAAGTTTGTGCCAATGTTTCACAAGCAATTCGCAAACCCCAGCACAAGAATGTCGACTGAATATGTTGCAATGAATGCTATTGCTCTACGAAAAATCCTCAAGAAGTACGATAAGGTAACCAGTATTAGATTCCGTTTGAAGAAGTTTTCTTGACTATCCAATTTCTTATTTTGTGAGGACCAAATTTTTATTTACGTCTTTCTTTATATTTTACTCTCCTTTGACTTCGTATATGTACATTGCTCTGTCAATGGAAGAATTTTCAAATCTAAAATTCATACTGAACACATAGAGCCTCTGCAATCTCCTTGGTTAATGGAACTTTGTGCTTTCTATAATTCTATATTAACTTTAACGAATCAAATGGTGGGAATCAGGATATTGATTGACCATTCTGTTCTGATCTTAGTGCTACAAAGCCCATAATGACTTTGATGCTACCAGAATCTATGAAATTAGAATACAATCTAACTTGTGCCATTTGCTTGGTAAGATTACTCATCTAATTAAAATTATTAAGAGAACTTTGCATATTTTTTAATTTATTTGATTGATTGATTTAATTTTTGTCTATATCATATATTTATGATACGGTTTATAAACCATATGCTTTGGAATGTGGGCACATCTTCTGCAAACCATGCGCTTGCTCTGCAGCTTCGATTATGATCTTCCAAGGTCTCAAGACTGCAAGTACGGTTGTTCTCGGTGATGAAATAGTAGTTTATTCCAACAAACCGAATACGGTTCGGCGATGAAATCGTAGTTTCTTAAGCTTGTGAAAATAAGTTGAAGATGTGGATTTCTTCTATGTTCCGTTTATGATTGAGTTTTTTCATTACCATTTTATTTCATTTTGAAGCTCTTTTTTTATTTAAGTGATATTGTATCACATTCTAATGTTCAAATGTATGGATTCAAAAATTTGTAATGAAATTATTGATTTTTATGCCATTTCAAAATTTATTAATAAGGTGCATTTTCAATTTTGTCAATCTATTTGCATAAATTATTGTTATAAAAAAAATCCCTACGGCAATGTTTGCCAAACGTTATCGTAGATAGATACATCAACGATTTTTAAACGTTGTCGAAGACTATCTTTCGCAATGTTAAAAAAAACGTTGCCGTATTTCTCTATTTTACGACAAGACCTCGATTTGATACACACGTCCAAACGTTGCTGTAGGCCTATTACAACGTTTTTTTTTTTTTTTTGTTATAGTATGTCAATAGGTAAGGTTGTAGTTGGTAGAAGTTGTTGACTAAAAGCATGGTTGAAACCTTTTATAATATACTAGTCTTTGCCCGTGCATTTGCACGGCTGAATTTTTTTGATAGTATTGTTAGTGTATTAAATGTATTGGAATTTTGTGAATCATACACATAATGTTCGCTATGGCTGCATTGTGATGAATTATTTTTTCTGAATATGTAAAAATGTTTACTAAGTTATACTATTTTAGGATATGAAATATGTTCACAAGCGGATAAGGATTATTAAGTTTACATATTCTAAATTAGTGAAACCTTGAGCAATAATTAACAGTATTTCAATCAACAAATCAGGGAATCAGGATCGCAATTAACTTTGGTATGTGAATTATGAATATTATTTAATGTTTTTTAGAACTTGTTTAAAAAAAAAAAAAATCGTGCGCGTGATGGGAAAATATGTGAAAAGAATTTTAAATGAAACAAATTATTTCAATATGGGGTTCTTGATGATTTTGATATTTTAATAAGGTTTATTTTTTTAAAAAAAAAGGCGCACGCGCATGGATACATTTTTAAATATTTTCACATGTGTGTACGAATATTTTTTCCTTTTAATAAATTCTAAAAACATTAAATAATATTCATAATTTACCTATCAAAGTTATAACTACAATACATTAAATTTATTACATTTTTAACAAACTTTCTATTACAATTTTTATTTGAATTTGTCCTATTGAAAAAGTTGACATTTAATTTGCGCACGAGAGTAAATATATATATATATTTTTTTATATGTGTGGGCATGAAAAATATTATTTGTTTATGTACGATTTTTTTTTCGCATAGATTTTGTAGAGTTTAATTTGTAGTTATCCTTTATATTTCTTTCCCTCAAGTTTTTATTATAGTACAAATTGAACTCTATAAAATCTATTTAAAAAAAAAAATCATACCTAAATAAATAATATTTTTGATGGACGTGCTAGTAAAAAAAAAAAGTTTACTTCCATGCTCAAATTAAAGTTTAGCTATTTCAATAGGACAAATTAAAATAAAAATTGTAATTAAAAATTTGTTGAGAATGTAAGAAATTTAATGTATTGTAGTTGTAACATTGGTATACGAATTATGAATATTATTTAATGTTTTTTAGAATTTGTTTAAAGAAAAAAAAAATCGCTCGCGTGATGTGGGAAAATATGTGAAAAGAATTTTAAATGAAAAAAATATTTCAATATGGGTTTCTGGATAATTTTGATAGTTTAATAAGGTTCATTTAAAAAAAAAAAAAAGGTGTACATACGGAAACGTTTTTAAATATTTTCTTATGCGCGCATGAATTCTTTTCCTTTTAATAAATTTTAAAAAAATTAAATAATATTCATAATTTATCTACCAAAGTTACAACTACAATACATTAAATTTCTTACATTTTGAACAAAGTTTTTATTACAATTTCAATTTTAATTTGTCCTATTGAAAGAGTTAGACTTTAATTTGCGCACGGGAGTGATATTTTATATATATATATATGTTTGGCCGTGAAAAATATTATTTGTTTAGGTACGATATTTTTTCTCATATATTTTGTAGCGTTTAATTTGCAATTATCTTTTATATTTTTTTCTTTAAAGTTTTTATTATAGTACAAATTGAACTTTACAAAATTTATGTAAAAAAAAAAACAAATCGTACCTAATTAAATAATATTTTTCATGCCCGTGTTATTAAAAAATAAATTTTAGTCCTGTGCGCAAATTAAAGTTTAGCTCTCTCAATAGAACAAATAAGAATAAAAATTGTAATTAAAAATTTGTTGAAAATATAAGAAATTTAATGTATTGTAGTTGTAATTTTGATATGTGAATTATGAATATTATTTAGTGTTTTTTAGAATTTGTTTAAAGTAAAAAAAAAAAAATCGTGCACGTGATGGCGAAATATGTGAAAAGAATTGTAAACGAAAAAAATTATTTTAATATGGGTTTTTGGATGATTTTGATATTTTAATAAGGTTCATCATTAATAAAAAAAAACCGTGTGCACACGGAGCAATTAAAAAAAAAAAAGTTTACTCCCGTGCGCAAATTAAAGTTTAGTTGTTTCAATAGGACAAATTAAATTAAAAATTTGTTGAAAATGTAAGAAATTTAATGTATTGTAGTTGTAACTTTAATATGTGAATTATGAATATTGTTTAATGTTTTTTAGAATTTGTTTAAAGAAAAAAAAAATTGTGCACGCGATGGGAAAATATGTGAAAAGAATTTTAAATGAAAAAAATTATTTCAATATGGGTTTTTGGATGATTTTGATATTTTAATAATGTCAAAAAATAAAAATAAAAACCGTGTGTGCACGGAGGGTACTCCGTGCGTACACGTTGTGTCTTCGTACACGCATGGAGTCGTGTGTCTCCGTGCGCACATGGAGACACACGGTGTTTCCGTGCACGTACAGAGAATTTTTTTTTATTATAAATATACAATTTAAAAATGAAATATTTTTTTTTACCATAATAAAATATCAAAATTATCCAAAAACACGTATTGAAATAATTTTTTTTATTTAAAAAAAACATGCATTTATTATTTTTTTTTGCAATTGGATAAATATATATTTTTTCTTATTTTTCATTTCTTATTGGACAGTCCAATATGATTTCCCAAAATTTAAATATAAATGATAACTACAAGTTGAACATGTGTGCAAAGAATAATTTAGCTTTTTAAATGGGACAACATTTTAAAACTGTAATTCAAAATTTGTTGAAAATGTAAAAAATTTAATGTATTGTATTTGTAACTTTGATATGTGAATTATGAATATTATTTAATGTTTTTTTGAATTTGTTTAAAGAAAAAAAGAATTTTGAACGGCGGAAAAATATGGAAAAAGAATTTTAAACGAGAAAAATTATTTTAATATGGGTTTTTGGATGATTTTGATATTTTATTAAGTCTGATAAAAAAGATGTTAAGCGACATTATTTTAAACGAAAATTCCAATATTATTATTCACCTTTATGCACTATAATTGGCTCTACCTAATAATATTCATTATAATTTTTACTAAATTTTTTTTATTTGGTCTAATTCAATGCACCAAAGTTGACCTAAAACTTTGAAGTGTACCACACCTGACTACTACTTATCACTTCGCGTACACACGGTGTGTCTCCGTGTGCATACGGAGTGGGGTGCTTCCGTGCGTGCACGGTGTGTCTGTGCGTGGGCGGAGGAAATTTTGTGTTTTTTATTTTTTATTTTTTTTAATATACAACTTAAAAATGAAATTTTTTTTTCCACCATAATAATATATCAAATTCATCAAAAAACACACATTAAAATAATTGTTTTTATTTAAAAAGAACATGTATTTAACTTTTTTTTTAGCAATTGGATAAAGCCCTTTTTTATTCCTATTTTTCGTCGCTTTTTTTACGGTCCAATATATTTGCTTGGTCATTGCATAACACGCAAATGGCTATATCATTGAAGTATAGTTTATAAGTTTTGTTAATTCAATTCTTTTCCTTTTCACTTAAAAGTTATACAGTTGCTGCAAATGAATACTTTTAGTTTCATTTTTCCGTTTCATGCATTTCGTACAGGTTTAATTTGCGCACGGGAGTGAATTTTTTTTTTTATATAAGGTTTAACTTCTGTCTTTTCTTAACATTGGTTTTGAATTACGCGATGGGTTAAATTCTTATTAAAATTTCTATTTTTGTTGGTTCTCAATTTGTGTTCATAAATGAACTTCACTAAAAAAAGGTTGTATGAAAAGAAAAGTATGTAAATTTTTAATAGAGAAAGTAAGTTGTTGAGCGTAATAAATTAAAAGTCATTCAAGAAATTTTACATAAGTTTGAATATAGATATTAATACAATATATCTTTAGAATAAGCAACTTTAGAGCCGAGCTTGACAAGGTCAAAATCCAAAACGATTACTTATAGAAAAATTCATCAAAGCAAAATCACAAATGTGTGCTAGCAAATAAATTATAGTAATGAAAAAGATAAATTATGACTTGACAATGGCATTAAGTACATGGACTAACTTGTGCCAATTAATTGGACAACACACACAAAACTTACTCTTTTGTATCGCATAAATAACCTTTAACTTGGAATTCAGACGCTTCATTGCATCTTGTGATTTCACCAGCTTCGATGGTGAGTATTTCCATGGCACTTTTTACAACAACAATCTGCAATTATCATTGACGATAAAAGAATTTAAGTGACGCCTACTTTTTCTAGCATCCTAATTTGTAATTATTACCATAGTATCATATTCACAATACAGAGTCTAGTTAACAAAGTCATTAGTAACTCAACATGGTAGCATACACAAAAGGCTTGGCAAAAGATTCCCATGATAAAAACAATGCATAATTTCTACATCAAATGATAATATTTCAAAAGATTAATGTGTAAACATACAGATATGTAACATTTCTAAAAACATGAATATTTGCAAAGGAAAGTCTATTTAGCATCACGGTATATGGTGCGATTTTTTTCCTCTGATAATGATCCCTTTGCTTTAGATATTTTTTAATCAGGCTGCCTGTAAACAAAAGGGAAGGATTAGAGAATAGAATGCGTAAAAAAGTAAAGAAAGCTGAATTAATTGGTAAAATTTTAGTTGTACCAATATTAATGAGGGCGAAGATAATATTCATTAAAGCATATATCAACTGCAATCTTTTGTTTGTATGATGCCATTCTATCTGCAGAGACAGTCTCAATTGGATGGTCTAGAATGAAGCACTCTATGTACTTGAGCAAAAAAACTCCACAGCTTGGCCTAGAGGAAAAATAGTTTGATGTTTAACATAATGGATATAGTAAATATATAATTACGTGAAATGGATCGTTTAATACTAAGTAGTTTGTATACTTACCCATTATTTATAGCTGGTTGATATGGCATGATTTCCAGTCGCAATGTTTTGTTAACATATTTCTCTATGTAGCGCTTGTGCTGAACAAAGTCTGGTTCTATTAATAATGAATTTGATACGTCAATCACTACACGTGAATGTTGCTTAATTTGGTCTGGTGTGTGGCTGTTGTTCCTACAATCGTAGACTTGAACTTTCCATTCGGGAAAATTGACCAAATATAGATACCATGTGTTCCCTGGGTATGAACACGGAATTAATAGATATCTGCAGCGTAGCCATCCTCTACCGGATGTAGGTAAAATACCATTTACATAGTGTTGTAAAATGGACCCCACTTGTGCTTGGCTTGAGGTGATTGTATTTTGTCTGTCTACGTTGGCAACAACGAATCTAGTACATTCGTGCTGGTAGTTGAAGTCCAGAATTGCATACTTTTTGGAAGCGGGGGAAGATTTATCATTGATGAGTTCTCATAACAATGTCAACTCCAGATTAATACTCTAATAGCAGAAGTAAATGTAAAGTGAATATAATATTGATGAAACTTAATGTGTTACGAAAAATAAATTGCACTAACCGCAATGGGTATATTTTGGGTTATGTCCATGATAGATTTTAGAAATTCTCGTCCATGCAAGTTGCCGCGTCTATCTTCCCACAATGCGCTGCAAAATATACTTTCATTTAGTTTAAAATAAATAATATTGAAACGATGCAATGGAAGAGGATAAAATAAAAATTGATTGTTTACCTTGGTTCATTTTGTACTATCCAATCCCTAACTGTTTTGGATCTCTCCATACAATAGTCTTCCAAAAGATAGTTTGTTGATGGTAATAAAGATTGTACCTTTTTTTCTTTATTTTTTGCTTCTGTTGTTTGGGCTGGAATGTTACGAGCATCTTGAGAAGTTGATGCATGTTGTACAACAGGACTTATATGGATGGGAGCATCTTCATGAAGAGTACCTATAATAGCTTCCATGTTTGACTCCTATGCAGATAACTTGTTCAAAATATTGTTGTTTTGTTCATCAACGTAAGTTTGGACTGAACTGACGCTGTTATCAACAAGATCTTGCATAGTAGCACGTATGTCTTGGAAGTGGCTTTCTTGCCATTGTTGTTGTTGGTGAAAAAATTGGGTTTGATTGTCAAGGAGAACTTGGTAACTTGAGTTGTCCTCTGAGCGCAATCCAAATCGCATTTGTTCGTAATAGTCTTGTTGCCACTTTTGATGTTGATCGAAGAATTGTTGTTGGCGTTCAAGAATTGTTTCGAATTGGCGATTTTGTCTGTTTGACTGTTCGACAATAGCCGTCTCCAAGTTATGCATTGTGGTCCTTATGTCGTTGCATAAGCCAAACATGTCTGACATAATATGTTGCCTTTGTGTATTCAGCATTTGCTCTATTTCTTCTCTTGTAACATAGCTGGATGTTGGAGGAGTAGAACTTGAGGCAGTTGAAAATGAAGTATCAGCAGGTGGTTGTACGGTATAGGGCTGGTGGATTTGTTCTGGTTTACTGTTTAGCTCCCCAGCAACGATACCGTCAAGTATCTGATGGTAGTTGTCTTGTAACAGTAATAGGTTTGCATACCACAATGTCCGCAATTCTTCATGTGTAGGTTGTAGTATGGACTTTGCACGAATCTATAAATGCAATAAAATTGTTAAGTGGTGTGTTTAAATAATTTTCCAGAAGAAATAAATGATATTTAGAAAGTTAGGCAATATTGAATGTAATGCAATATACAAAGTACCTCCTGAGTAGATAAAAATTGTCTAATTGTATTTTCTGTGACTATTTGATTTGGCCGCCATCTGTCTATTCTCGGTGTTCGTATTGCTTGACTTCTAGGTCGGCCAAATTTTCGTCCAACTCGTGGGAATGCCTCGTATATCCAGTACTTATATGATTGAAAATATACATTAGCTAAGTAAAGTTGATACCAATAAATGAATTTACATATAACAATTAGACAAATGAAGAGAAAAATAGAAAAGTACCTGAAATGCAAGGGGATATCCATGCAATGCATATTTAGACTCGACCTGTTGATTTTGCTGCATTCTTTGTACTCTTTCTAAATGAGATGCTTGCAATGACTTGAGCAGAACATTATATGCTTGTCGACCCCACGGGTATGCAAAAAAGGCATCAATATCCTCAACCATGCTTAAAGTTTTGTGGTCAATGTACCTTCCTGTGGGTTTTAAAACACATTCTACAAACATCACGAGTCCCAATTTAAACTTATCATCTTCATCTTCACACTAGCTGAATGCTTCAGAAATCATTGTCATTTTGATTCTTTTGGTACCATTGAAGTACTGATTTTTGAGTCGATCATTGTTAAATTGGAGCTGCATAGATACTTCATGGCAATGTAAACCCGTTATGAGGCAAAACTCTTGCATACCGAATCGAGCGAGTTGGTCATCTAATTTGACCCATATTTCATTGTTCTTGCCACAATTAACAAGACGCAGTATAAATTCATGAATTATTTTACTGCTTAACTGTTGTTCTTCTTCAGCTTTATTGGAAATGCCACATATAAATGCATGGAAGTTATTTCCCATTAGATATGCTTGTTGGTCTGCGTTGATGAGTTCGACGAAATTTGTGAGGTATTGATGATTGGGATATTGGGTTATGGTAGCAGAATACCATTGGTCTGGAGAAAGTATGTACTCCAAAGACATTGCACAGAATGTGGGAAGATTGTGTTCTGTATGTGGATTTTTGACCAGATAACGACTGTTGTCTTTGCCACCAATGCTCTTACTTCTAAAACTCGAAGGAGCTATATAAGAAAAAAATGAAAAAAAATTGCTTAGGAAATAAAAAAAAAGGTTAGGAAATCAGATTCATGCTAGTAAAGTCTTTCCGCTAGATAGGGATACAGAAATGGTTAATATCAGAAGGTGTGAATGAGTATGAAATCAAATTAAGACACCCCACAGTGTTCTTTGTTACTATTTGATTAACAGTAGAATAAGTTGATAGAAAATATATGTACTTTTGGCTTTCTAGATCCTAGATAGATTATGCTTTTGCTTGCGAAAAAACTATGGTAATTGCAACATAAAGGCGTATTGAATTACAGAATCAATCAACAAATATTGAACCTATCGAAGTGCAAACACAACCCCGTTCTTGTAATCATTACTACTGTAATAAAAAAAATTGAATAACGAAATATAAAATTGTAAATATTTGCTTACATAGAATCTGAAGTTTTTTTCCTCTTAGATATAAGTATCCATATTTGAGAAGTAGTCAGAAAACAGGTAAAAATATTTTGAAGTGTATGCATATAATACCCCTTTCAAGATGCAAGAAAAGAATTAAACCGTCAACTTCTAGCAAGCCTAATACTTTTAGATTAAAATCACATACATATTTTTCAAGGAAGAGGAAAATTTTAAGTTGACATGCCTCACGATTCGTTGTAACTGTTGCTATGAAGAGCTTGCAAGTATAATTAATATTTTGATGTAGGTAGAGAAATTATAGCAAAATGGGAGTGGAAAATTTTGATTTCTTTCTTGTTGATGTTCGGTTATGTGAGGGTGAGTGAAAGGAAGAGAGTGTATTTATATAGATAGTAGACAAAGAGGGTTGGTGTGGGTAGAAACCAAATTAATGTGTTGGGTAGATAAAAATAAATGTTGATAGATAAATGTTGGTGGGTTACATTTAATTATTATTGGTAACATTGGGGTAGTTATTTGGTAGGGAATTAAATGCACATGTGTATGGAGAGGATAGCCATAGCCGTGTAGGCACGAAGAGGCGACTCTCCGTGCGCGCGCATAGAGAGGCATTGTCCTCTCCGTGCGGGCACGGAGAGTGGCCTCTCCGTGCGCGCACGGAGAGGGGGTGTCCTCTCTGTGCTTGCACGGAGAGGCCACTCTCCGTGCAAGCACGAAGAGAATGGCACTCTCCGTTCGTGCACGGAGAGTTGTTTCTCCGCGCGCACATGGATAATTTTTCCGTGCGTGCATGGAGAGACACGAAGAGTATCTGACTCAAATTTTTCTATTCTTCTCTTATGTTATATTTAAAAAATAAAATAAATAAATGTTAAAATGAATAAGTATTTTTTAAGATAATTTTCTATACTTGTTTGTTTTTTATTTAATAATTATAATTATATATATTTCCCTAAAATAGATTTTAGTTACATAAAGTTCATATATATACTACATACAAAAATAACCATTTATGAACTTTGGCTATTTTAAAAACAATCATATATTAAACTTGGCTATTTTAAAAAGAAACTATATATCAACATTACATGAGCCTTGGGACAAAAGGGCTTCTACCTAACATATGCCAGCTTACAACATTTACTCTTTGGGTCAGAAGGCGCAAAAGATACTGCCCAACTTCTTATATGCATAGGCAATTTGATTTGTTTGTATAAAACTGATTGCCTATTGTTACAAAACATATAATTATAATTAAAAAAAAACTATCATTCAACCTGATCATTTTCTTCTCTTTTTATTTATCTCAGCGATAGATTCTTGAGATCTTTTTGTTATAACTGGAGATATATTTTTATCCTTTGAAGATTGCTTAAATTGGTCACAATGTTCCGCATGCTCGTCATGAAGCCGATCATTAGTTGTGGTTGAAATATTACTGTCACTAATTGATGTGACAATTTCAAATCGGTATTCAGGTGAGGAGTGGCGTTTCTCCGACACTTTTAGATAAAACAATACTTCCATTTCGCTTTCGAGCTTCAAGATCTTGCTCAATTCTGCAACTGGTGTCTGCAAATGAAATATATATATATATATATATATATATCGTATAAAAAATAGGTTTAATTTTTTCGAGAAAATAAAATTTGAAAATTTGAGGCACGAAAGTTTTACTTCGGGAGAATAATTCATTAATACATCAGCATTTGTTTCCAGCAATTTTTCTGCAGCATGTCCTATGATGCTTGCGTCCAATGATCCTGTCTTTTCCTCAAGATAAATCAAAGGGTTCGCTCTGCGAGAAATAAAGATTGTAGTTAGGAATATATATTTATTCAACTTATTATTAAAATTAAAACATCTAAATATAAATAGAGTACCTTGGGACAGCTTTTGCGTGTTCACATTTGTAAAATCTACATGTGTATTTCTGCGAAATTTGCATTCGATGTTTTTTTACAATTACTACAAGACATGTACCAGAATGTCTGTTTTTTTGTGTTGATTTTCCACCTTGCACTGACCCAATAAAATTTTTCCTGCCAATATGTAAAAGTGTATATAATTAAATCAAAAAAGTCCTATGAATAATATATATATATATATATATATATATATATATATATATATATATATATATATATTCGTAAACTTCTTTGGAGGTGTAAATTTAGGCGGGTCAATCGGTTTATTTGTTATGATTTTATCTAGTTGTTCTGTATTTGTTTCCACCCTGTGTACACAAGCACATGTTCAGTTTCGTAAAATTTACAGAAATATATATTTATGCTGAGGAAAGTTAAATATAATACAGTACCAATTTTTGTATTCAGCAACAACAAGTAAATCAGCGTCAATGAAGAAAGTGATGTTGACTTTAGTAGAAAGAGTGATGCCTGATTGATGAAGTTGAATATTTAGATTGTAATTTTTATTTAAAAGCGAATAAAAAAACTACAATATGGATGATAAAGACTTACCATTAAAGGAAGAAACTTTAAGATTTGTGGCCCATATTATAGGTTTATTTGCAATATTTTGGAGTATTTTATTACCTTCTTCATCCACGAAGGTATCCCATAAGGTTAGCACGACGGTACGAAATTTATTGTCAATTAAGACAATATCTTGTAAAAAAGTTTTTGTACCAAACCTCGTTTGAATTAGACGTTTCTGACGTATATCTATGGCAGCACCAGTTACACCTATAAAAGGAACAAAGTTATTTACATATTTTTAATATATAATCTATATGTACATGTGGAAGAAAACAATATTAAATTAGAAACTTACTTATGCTCGTATTTTTGTCTAGGTGATCCTGTAGTTCATCAAATGAAGTGAGCTCATAGGTTGAGAACAAAAAATTTAAATGGATCTCATGCACTTCTTCAATTTTTGTTCTTCTAGATATAGTCCAAATTTTTTCTCCTGGCGAACTTTGGAATTCGCTCTTGATATCTTTGACGGTTGCATTTGAGACAATATATGTCTTACCCAGTTTGAGCTGATCATCTAATGCAGTAATATTTGCGTCGTACATTGTAGCTATAACTTTATTTCCCTGTTTAGTTGTAGAGAGAGATATAAATATATATGAATATATTTATTTATTATTAATAGAAGATATAATATATATAATAAAAAAAACAAAAAATTATGTACTGAATAGTATAATTATACTTGTAAATCCATAAAAGTAAGATTCTGATAACGACTATTTGAATTCCGGGCTGTTTTAGGAGGTTGCTTCCCTGAAACTATAATTTTGGCCGACCAATTGCTCTCTGAAGCAGAGATCTGTGGAATGAATTTATAAGACTGAGCCATTGCTGAAATGTGGGAAAAAAAGTTAGCAAAAAAAGAAAAAAAAAGAAGGCAGGAGAAAATAAAGACCAAGTTTTCCTGTAAAGTACTTATACCCGAAGTAGTAAATCACGTAGAGGTTGGGTCAATGTTAAGATTTTAAGTGGTTGTATTTTTTCTTAAGGTAAACCTGTTGAGGTAGACTATATTTATAGCAACTCAATAGTAAAAGATCTAGTCCATTTGCAAAATATCTACTATGGGAAATGGAATTAATGATGAAGAACGGGTGATTTGGTAAGATATCTATTGGGGAAATGGAATTCGAGTAATTTCTGCAAAATATCTATTTTAGCAACGAAATCTGGGTAATTTGTATCCAGGTGTTGTAAAATATCGGTTTCTACTATGGAAAAATCCAGATACAAGTCGGTAGTCAATTTAGTTACAATCAAATAATCTGGCTGAATTAAACTATAATTATACTGATATTTATGGAATTTTAAAAATTAAATAACTTATTTATTTTTTAGGGTTCTGCATGTGGCGAAATTGCACGGAGACACAAAGCTCCGTGTGCACACGGAGACATGGTGTCCGTGTGCGTCGCACACGGAGACATGAAGCTCCGTGCACAGTTTCCGTGCGCACACGGAGATATATTGTGTGTCTCCGTGCACGCACGGAGTATGATCCATGCATGCATGGAGTTTGAAATGTAGATATATATATATATATATACAACTTAAACTTAAAAATGAATCTTAATCAATCAAATATGAAAATCATCCAAAAAACCTCTATTGAAATTTTTTCTCCCATTTAAAATTCTTTTGACATATTTCCCCATTAGCGCGAACGATTTTTTTTGTATCTTAATAAATTCTAAAAAATATTAAACTATATTCATAATTTATCTATCAAATTTACAACTACAATACATTAAATTTCTTATATTTTCAACAAATTTTTAATTGTAATTTCAATTTAGTTTGTCACATTCAAAAGGTTGAACTTTAATTTGTTTTGTTCCGTTACAACGTAAAAATAAACCTTAAAAAAATCATAAAAAAAAACATATATTGAAATAGTATTCGCTATATTTACTGTTCATAAAGTTTTTATTCTAGCATTTATTATTTAATTATTATTTATTAAGAAAATGTGCACGTACGGAGAACAATTTGTGCACACACGAAAATTTCCGAGCGCGCACGAAGAAATAATTTTAGGAGGGATTTTTTATTAAAAATAAAACCTATAAATAAAGTATTTTTGTCTATTTTCAAATAAAATATCAAAATCATTCAATGAAAAAGCAGTGAGTTAGAGATAGATATAATTTATTTGGCGTGTTATCACGTCTCCAAATAAGTCGGAAATATCGAAGGTGTCTTTACCTTGTGGGTAACTTTGTAAAGAAATAGTAAGACCAATTTGAAAACAGCTAAAATATAATAGGAAAAAAGTCGTATATATAAAAATAGTATGTCTGTTCTACGTTGTATAAATCTCTCATTAAAAAACATACAAGTCTGAACCAACGGAAATCCATAAAATAAATAAAAAAAATTTATTTCATTAATGGAAAAGTAATAGAGGAGGAAAACCCTATAAAATTACATAACGTGTGAATAAAATGTAAAAAAAAACATTTAGCTACACAAATAAAAAAGTTGAGGGAAGGAAAAAAAATCAACTGGATACTATTTTGATATTTGTTAACGTTGCAACGATTTCGTCGGTTTATCAAACTATTGATTTTTGAAAAGAAGGATATCTAAGGAATGTTTATTATGGCGCATCAAATTTTTTTGTTGAACTTTTATTTATCTTGCCAAAAGCCTTAGCATTGCAGGAGGTGAAGCCAATTTGAAGGCAGTTATTAATAAGGAAAAATGTCTCATATTACCTCACATATAAAAGTAGAAGGTTTGTTTTGTGTTGTATAAATCTTTCATAGAATAAAGATGAGAGCCTATAATAAAAAAAATCCATAGAATAAATCAAACAAATTTGTTCCACTGATGGAAAAGCAATAGAGGAGGAATAGTCTTTAAAATTACATAATGTGCAAAAAAAATGTGAACAAATAAACATTTAGTTGCATAAAAAAAAATTTGAAAGGAAGGATAAAAAATGAACTTGAAACTAATTTTGTGGTTCTCAACCTTGTAAACATTTAGTCAGTTTATCAAACTATCAACTCTTCAAAGGAAAGATATTCAAGGGATGTTTATTATGCTGCACAATATTTTTTTTTTTGTTGAAGAGCTATATTGCATTTGCTCTATCTTGCCAAAAGCGCTAGCATTGTAGAATATGAATTCCAGTAAATTCAATCAAAGAAAGATGAATAGTAATGACAATTTGATAAAGCTCACAAGCTGCAATGAAGAAATAAACCATCATTAGATTGAATGGAAAGAATATAAAAAAGGCGATTGAAAACTAATATCACAGAGCAGCGAATGATTTTTAAAGGACTCAAACTCGGGCAACAATATTGGATAATATTTATGGCACTCATTAACATAGATCAAAAACAAGATTAACATAGGTACAATAAGAGGAAAGCGAGTGGAAAAAATCGTAAACATAAAATAGTTCTTGAACATTATGTTTTAAGGTATATATCAAAGTTAAACATTAAAAACAATTGTCAAATAATTATAACTAATTTTCATTAATAAGATGAAAAAATTAGGGATATCGCAGATCAAATTTTATATTTGAGTGTTTTAAGTGTTCCCTTATTGTTCGTTGCACAAAAAAACTATTTTTGTAATAGTAGTAGTAGTCATGTGAAAAGACATATTAACTAATTCCAAAATATTTATTTTTATTGGTAGGGTCATAGGCAAAAAAACAGGCAAAGTATAGTAAAATGATAGGAATATAAACAAAGAACAGAAATAAAATATGCAGTGCATATCAAACGGTATCACCAAATAAAATTGTTAAAACAATTATGAATAAGTGATTAAAAAAAATTAGAAAGCACTTAATTTAAATTTGATATTGAAACGTTTAATTCTTCCCTTACCTCTCTTGGAAAACTTTCTATAGCAGTAGTGATGTGAGAAGCCATATTAACTATTATGGGCTTTATGTTTACCTTGGTAAACAAAATGAACATAGGCTGGGGAAAAAAAATAAGACAATCATATTAGATTATGAGACAATAAAAAAGATCATTAGTCTAAGTTAACCATATACATGGAAATGTAAATTTCTTAAAACACAGCACAAACCTTTATGAAGTAGTTGATAGTTGATTCAATTCGATAACGAATAAGTTGAACGATAAAAAATATTGATAAAGAATGTAGGTTTACGAATGTACAAATGAAAGGATTTCTTTGTATACAATATTTTTAGTACATGTGGTATGCAAAGTATCAATATTTAATGGTTTAAGTAAAACTTTGATAGATGTACTTGTTTTCGCTCTTGATAAGGCTACATAAAGCTACCATGACAAAAAATTGATTCTGGAAGATATAAACCAACAAAGTCAAGTGTTTGACCTTGTGTTTTGTTAATTGTCATTGTAAAACATGGCCTGATTGGGAATTGAGTTCTTTTAAATGGAATTGAATTTCGATCGCTCTTAAGAGGTATAAAGGGAATCTTTGGCAAAAAAACATGCTTTCCACAATATTCACCAGTAGTAATTTCAGCAAGAATTATGTTCTTTTCAAATTTTCGACAAGTAAGACGTGTTCCATTGCATAACCCTTCAGAATGATTAATATTTCGTAATAACATTACAGGACAGTTTACTTTAAGCTTCAATTCATGTGGTGGAATACCATTTGAAGACAAACTATTTAGAAAATCTTCCTGCAAGGGTTGTTCTGATTTGTCAATTGATTCATCAAAACTATAGTAAGTGTAGAAGTCACCAGGAATAGTTTCAAGCAATATGTTGTTAATATGATCAACACATTCGTTTGTAGCTGTAAGAATAACTCGATTTGACATGAGATGTAAATTATCAGCATATGATTCTATATTTGGGAAAACTTGATGTATTAGAATTTTTAAGGATGTAATTTCATCTTTAAATGGTAAAATTATATTATCTGGGAGTTTAATACATTTACAAGAATGTTCATGCTCTGTTCCATTTCCAATTCTAAGTAATCGCAAAATTCGGGATCAAACTTTGCCCTCATGTTATCAACTAATGGCAAATGTAAAAAAAAAAGGCCACAGATGGGAAAATACCAATGAAGCCCTCATTATGTCTTCTTTTCTTCCTTTTTGTACAACTGGAAGAACCTGACGAAAATCTCCTCCAAAGACTATAACTTTACCGCCAAAAGGCAAATTAGAATCTGTAATATCTCTGAGTATCTTATCTACAGCTTCAATGGCACAACGATTTACCATGGTTGCTTCATCCCAAATTATTAATCTAGACATTTTAAATAAAGTTCCTAAAGGAGATTGCTTACTAACAGAACAACAAATTTCACCAGTTGTGTCTAAAGGAATTTTAAATCTTGAATGAGCTATTCTACCTCCAGGTAAGAGAGATGCAGATACTCCGGAAGACGCAATTGCCAAAGCAATTAAATTTTTAGAACGAACACTCGCAAGGAGTGTTTTATATAAAAAAGTTTTACTTGTTCCACCTGAACCATCGACAAAAAAAGCACCACTTGATTCCAAGTTTATTCTTTTCATAATTGTATCATAAGCAAATTGTTGTTTCTCATTTAAGATCATTGTATCAATATTGTCATTTGGAACAATCAAATTAAATGTCTCTTCTGCAATCATTCTTTTTAATCGTTCATTTTCGTCTATATTTACATTGAATGAGACAATTTCAAAGTCGTTAATATTTTTGCCCAACGGTTCTAAAATAGAGCTGAGATCCTCTAGCCCCCGTACTTCGGCAGCTTCAATGGATATATTTTCATGCACGTAATCATCAATCATGTAAGCTTTGAATTTATCCCACAATAATTTTGGATGAGTAGGATTGCAAAGCAGAAGGATTGTGGCAAATAAACGTCTTAAAGAAAATGGCATTTCATAAAGAATAGCTTTAGATAAACATTCTTCACAATGATTATCTCCATTTAATAGACCATATAGAAATGCAGCTTCTCTATAAGTTGTAGTAGTTACCCCATTTGAAGTTCGTAAAGATTGAAATGATGTTGGCCCGTGAATATGATTAAGAAGAATGCGAAGAAAATAACGATCGCCTTCAGAAGGGTTTGCTGTAACAATTCGGCCTATGACAATTTGTTTCTTTCTTAAAGTCCAAATCTTTGTATGTGCATTCCAAACAAAATGTGTAGGAAAATCTCAATATAATAATATCCGCGCGAATTCGTTAACTTCATTGATTCGAAAAAATTCGGTTAACATTGTTCGCCTCATATTTTCATTGTTAACAATGGTAGATAAATCATCGTTCCCATTGTACGTTATTTGGTGTTGGTCTTCGAGATGTAACTGTAAAGAATAGACAGTAGGATAAATTTCGGCCAAATTGAAAGAAAAAATTCGCCACATAGCTTCAGGTGGAGATATCTGGCAGATTGATAAGCAGAAATTTCGTCGATTTCTTTTTCTTGTTCATTTGGGTCAATTAAGAAATTAATGCGATCATGTCCTTCATATAGATATTTGTACAAATATTTTACAGCTTTGATAGAAGAACATACTTCAACATTTATATGACAGTCATATTTTGCACTTAAATAAGGATTATATGGTACAACCCATTGGTTGTTTAACATCTGGCCTCTAACTTTAATATAAATACCAGTATCACGACGCCTATACAATGGGTAAGAATTATTACCAAATACAGTAGTGTTACAAAAATCTCGAGGATACTTATTTTTACAACCTTTATTTAGCTCCATACATACGTTGGTTGGATTTAAATTTCCACAAGGACCGTGCATATTATGTTTAACAATAACAGAATGCAAATGCGAGAATTTGATTTTGTCAGGAATTTCACACGACACAATTTTATCAACATTTTCAGCACATGAAACCTTGTGATTACGGTTAAAAATTAACAATAGATGTGCATGCGGAAGGCCTCTTTTTTGAAATTCAACCACAGATATATGAACAATAATAGGGCCTAAAATATTTTTTTGTATAAATCATCTTTTAGTTCTTCCAATTTTGCTCTAAATATTCGAACGATTAAATCCGGTCGATTTTGGACTTCATCGTTATGCATTAGTTCTTGCTTAATCTCGGGCCAATTGGGATTGCATGTTATAGTTAAAAATATATCTGGTTTTCCATAACGTTGTACAATAGCCATTGCATCCATATATTGTCGCAACATATCTCGAGGCCCACATGTAAATGATCGAGGTAAAACAATTTTTCTTCCAATTTTGTACCCTCTTATTTCTCCGTTTTCAACACTGTCTACAATACCTTGATAAAGTTCAGCACGTATTTGTTCTTGATTATTACGAAAATAGTCTAATCTAGTGGTTTCAATTTTAACATACATATCCACAACATATTGTTGAAACAATCTACCACTATGAAGCAATATAGACTTACCTGAACATCTGATTTGTAACTTGTATGAATAGTATTCTCGACAAGAAACCTGAGATCGATGCTTAGCTCCATTGAGCACTATATGATGAGAAGCCAAATTTAGCATTAATGATTTATAATATTTACATTCACATAATTAGGGAATATATATATATATATATATATATATATATATATATATATATATATAAACCTTGATCTTCTTTTTCGATAATTTCAGATGCAGACGTAACTGTGGTAGCAGAAGTTGCTAAATCGGGCAAATTTGCAGCTTGATTTTTGCATCGATCAATACCTTCATGCCAACCAGGTTCTCCATACGGAAAAAGTAAAGGGTATTGCAAATGATCATAACAACCATAATAATAATGAACCTTATGCGAATCACCAGAATGCCCATATATAGTAATGTCACAAACGTTAGCATTAACATTTTTATCGTCCTCAAGCCATACAGCAGCTACTTGAGACGTTGTGGGTGCATTGAAGACTCTTTGATCAAGGCCTGGGTGACATCTTATATGTATTTGGTAGTTTTGTAAGTTTGTTATATCACTCAAAGATCTAAAAAATCGGCAGTATGGATTTATTTGGAGAATTTCAATTAAGCTCATCAAGGTAGATTCAACAAAACCATCTAAAATTTTCATACGATTTGCAAGTTCATTATCTGTATCATAAAAATATAATTGCATATAACAAGGTCTATTATTTTTAGGTATAAGTTCGTTTACATAATGATGTACTTGACCTTGAACTCTAAACGTATATATACCTTTATATGATTTAAACAATTTTTTGCCGTACTTCACACCAAATGAAGTAAATGCAAAATGGTTATTATATCCTCTTACTAATTTTTTAAACTCTGAACATGTTGGTTCTGAAGAAGTAAACAAGTCAAATAATATAGGTGGTGAATCACAAATAAAAAGTTTAATTTTTCCAATCAGAACAACAAAATCCCTTACTTTCTTTATAAAATTTTTTTGCGCCACAATGTTTACAATAAGTACATATTGGTAATACATATGGAGTAATTGGGATATCCAATAGGGGCAAACTTTCTTGTAATTCAACGTTGGGAACGTTGGTAGTAAAATCATTCAAAATAAAAGACTCAGAATTATTTATTGTAGATTTCGACGACGTACCTAAATAATTATTTATAGGTAAAATAGGGTTAGCTATTCGTTTTCGATGATCCATGTATCCAGTTTTAAGCCGATGCCGACGATCCTTATGTCTTTGATTTTGTTGCTGTCGAATGAAAGTATTATATGATTCATTTGCAGTTTCAGGATGACGAATACCAGGCTCTCCAGACATGGTTAAGATACCTATAAAAATAAGAAAAAAAAAGTTCAAGTTTCAAGTAAAAAGTATGAAATTAAACGAAGCAAAATAGCAAAAAAGATAATAGATGCTCAATGTTTCTTTTTTATGTAACAGGAAAAAAAAAGACAACAGGGGAACAAGATTAAGAATATAGTCATAAGCAACCCCACAACCTAAAAAAGAAACCGAGCGATAGGAAAAAAAATCACGATGATAAGAAAAACAAAATAGTGAATTCATATGTCTCTTCACTATCTATGGAGTATTAATTAAATTGATTGAAATAGAAAAAATTCAGAAGACAAGATTTCAAAAAAATGATGAACAAATTAAATAGAATATGGAAGAGACATTTAACCAGTATACTTTAACTTTTTTATACAATAATAATAATTGCCTAATAGTATTGTAAATATTATATCAGGGTGACTAATTTTTTTCGGGCAAACATTTTCAAAGTAACTTAAATGAAGTTATTATTATCCACACACCAAATGAGCATTATTTTTGTATTATGTCGTGTTATACCATTGGAAATGTAGTCGCGGGAAAATGTATAACCAAACAAAACACATAGTAAATAAACGACATAAAATTTTGAATATGAAGAAAACAAAGGAGGCAGAAATGAAATCAAATGAAGTATTGATTACATAAGGCCCAAAGAAATCCCGCAGGGGTAAATAAACTATGGAAGGGTCATCGCTCATATAACGATAATAAGTCGACATTTTATATAGTTTTGCCTAATAAAATTTCAAATTCTATAGGACGATGTCTCAATTTTTTCCTTTTTTAAACAAACACTAATTACGAAGAAAAAGTAAAAAAGTTTTTTTATTAGGTAATAATCATTCTCAACAAAAATTGCATTTTAAGCTTAAGCAAACAAAGTAGTCGAAAACAAAAACTTGAATCCGCATATGTTTTTATTACTTAAAAGGAGGTTATTTGTTGTCAACAAAATAGTCATTTTGAATCCCCGCGGCAACAATAATATAATAAATAATAAATAAGTTGATAAATAATATGAATTTGACAATTGAATTGATTGAATGAATGAAATAAGAAAACGCACAATTTGATAAAAAAAAATAGATATTTATCAAGACAGGTCAGGCAAAAAGTAAGCTGGCTATCAAGTGTAAACCAGTATGAATGCGAAAATAAAGGAGGCAAAAATGAAATAGAATGAAATAGTTGATTAGATAAGTTATAAAGTATAAACATTTAGGTCGTTAACTCAACTATTGATAAAATGAAACCTGAAGGAAACTATAAACATTGTTTATGTGCTACTATCAATGAGGGAGTAATACCTTTTTATTCGAGCAAAACGAAGGGGGAAAAAATCCAGAGGTAATTGATAGCTTGACCCTGCATAATAAATACCAATGAAAAAAAAAAGTTGAAAAGAAATTTAAAATCGAAGAAAAACAAAATACAAATTATAGAGCCCTCAATTTTGTTAATAATAATTATAAATGATAAATACTAAAATAGAAACTGTAGGGAATAAAAATTTATATTTATCAAAACGAGAAAGTATATAGCAGTAAAAAAGTGGAAATAAGATTTTATGTTGAGAATGTAACATATTGAATATATTGTAGTTATAAACTTGGTAGATGATTTAAGAATATTTAGTAGATGAAATAAGAATATTATTTAGTGGTTTGTACAATTGATAAGTTTATGTTCAAAAAGTAATAAATTTAATATACTGTATATGTAAATTTGGTAAGATGGGAAATTTTTTTTGTTCCTATTAACGGAAAAAAATACTTATATATACTTAAAAAAAGGAAAAATAATCCGTGCACAAACGGAGAGTAATTCGTCCCCACACGAACCTCCCCGTGCGCGCACGGAGAGATGTCTCCGTGCTGCACGGAGAGCAACTCTCCGTGCAGCACTGAGCAACTCTCCGTGCATTGCTCCATGCGCGCACGGAGAGTTGCTCTCCGTGCTGCACGGAGAGTTGCCGTGCAGCACGGAGATTCTTCATTCCAACGTTTTTTAGGTCTTTAATGATTTGAAAACAAAAAAAAAATTGATGTAGCTTATATTAGGTTCCTTCTCCTGAGGAAAAAATATGTTTCCACTGAAGTTATGTTTGTTACAGATAGATGACTAAATGGGAAGTTATATTCTCTCTTCGAGCATGGTTGCCTTTATTTATTTTTCGTCGATCTGTTTAAGTAAATGTAATAAACTGGCAGGTTTGTTTATAGTATGCCTATGCTTGGTTTTTTGGTCATCCATGGCAATTGTGAAATTGCAGTGAGTGCACACGGAAGGGAGGAAAGCAAAATCATGTGCTCAGTCCATTTCCAAGCTTGAAAAGCAAAATCATCAACTGTATTTAGTTCAAACATAAAATACTAAAATGTGTGAATGCGATAATGATTTTAACTCCAT